>CM021102.1:362937938-363213165 GCA_007115665.2 Sequoiadendron giganteum | reverse complement strand
TGAGATAGAGCTCACATACCCACCTAATGTCAAGATAAAGCAATAACTAGAGGATGAGTCAGGGAATGGAGAGACTACCGAAAAGAAAAGAAAGGTTGGAACGATAGAGGCAACTGGGTGTAGTGATAATGGAGTACCCGACACTTCAAGTCAGATAATTCCAGTGATGCTAGCTAGCTAGCTCAAAGAGATGGTTTCCAATATGGCCAATGTAATGGAGATGCCTAAGGCATCATTTTATTCCATAGTAAATCCAATATTTTAGCCTACGACTAGTGAAGAGGTGAGAATGAAGACAAAAACATGCTCTATGATAAGGTATGCATCACATAAAGTAGTAGATATATTTACTTATGTGCCCTTAGTCAATATGATAATGATGAGACAAGCCCTAGGAGAGACTCTTATGATTCAAGAATAAGATCTTGAACAAACTGATGAAGAATTCAAAAAATAGTTGGATAAAATGAATGTTATGATGAGATAGTTTGAGGAAAAGATATCTAAAAGGGGTCCCATGATGTAGCCAATAGTGAATCAAGTGGCTAATATTGGGCCATATCCTGAAAAAATAAGAAGAGGATTTTATAAGAGGATCACTTGCTCCAGAAGTGAGAAACCCTAAGGAAATTGATGAACGAAGAACAAGGGATATTGTAGATAAGAACCCCACTGATAATGTTGGTAAAGAATATATAATTGATGATCAACTTCTGCAAGGAATAAATAAAGAGAATGTTGAGCAACCAAAAACTTCTTAGAAATCAGGAGAAATCTTGAATAAGAATGAAAATAGAGACTCTTCATAGACCTTGGGAAGTGAATAAATAAATGATGAGAATTTTGATGTTTTAGGATGATGGGAAGATAATGTACCAAGGAATGATGCTAAGAACATGGAAGGATAGGAAAACGTGAGTCTTGAAAAGGAAGAGACAATGATAGTATTTGGAATCCAAGCCAGTAAGGATAGAGGATATTCAAGTTCTAGGGGTTGTGATAGGTAATTTTAAAATTTCAATAGAGAAAGTTCCTAGACATGCTGACCATCAGGAATGAGAAATTAATGAAGAGGAAAAATAGAAAAAAGAAGCACTTGACTAGCTAGTCAGGCAAATGGCTTCACCAATGGAGGTGGAACCAATGTCTCTTGATCTCAAAAGTTTAATACAAGAAGTAGCGACGCCTAACCCTAGAGTTAGAGAAAATAAAATACATGCTATGAAAAGGAATATAGATGGAGGGAGGACTCTCCAAATAGCTACTCTAGTAGGAAATAAGAGCAAGCACAAAATAACACCTAGGGATTATAGGGTGACAACAATTGATGTAGGACATTCATCATGGGGATGGGAATTAAAGGAAGTGAAAGTACATTAATAAACAATTGTCTTCAAACTACAAAAGAGTAAGCAAAATAAAATAGAGATAAAGGAATAGATTGCTTACTTGGAGAATTTCATGAAGTTTCTACCCCAATTTGGTCAAACGTAGTCAAAATTGTAATAAAATTTACTGCCAATGTCTAAGGAGCAAGTACATACCATTATAGTACTTCACCATAAGGTAAGTGTACTTGAAGAATGGATGGAGTACCTGGTAAGGCAAGGGGAAGAGTTAATAAGATATACAATTGGGAAGCATAAGGAAGCATACCATTGGTGTGAAAAGTCTAGAAAGCTTGAAGGTGAATGCTGATTTTTCCAAGAAGAGACTGATACATAGAGGTGAAGGCTTAAAGCTCTTATTCAAATGAATGTCTGAGAGTTGGTGAATGAAAAGATAATCACAAAACAATATGTTTTGGTATTTGAGAAGTGGAGAAAAAAATTAAACTAGGAAAGTGACACTTTGCTACAATATGTAGAGGGATTTGAAAAGGTCACTAAGACATGCAAGAAGTTGATGGATAAAGATGAAATATTTATTGAAATGCTAGCTCAAAAAAGTTATGATCCCTAAACATTAGGATAGGATGACAAAGACATAAAATTTTTGAAGGAATGGATTGAAAAGGTAAATAGGGATCTTGTTTAGTCACTAAGTTAGGAGGTTATAGATAAGAGACAAAGGTAATACAATGATATGAGAGTGTCATTAAGATATCAGAAGAGTGTTCTAGGCATAAATACAATTGGAAAGTGATGCAAAGAATTCCAAAATATTGTATGCATCAAGTGTTTATTACTTTCTAGGAATATCAGTAGAGGAGAGGTGAAGGCGAGTCTTTAGACCCAGAGTTCAATGAGGAAGAATAGATAGTCGGATATTGGATCCCAAAATTTTTGTGCATGAATATAGTTTAGAGGTGAATTTTGTAGGTTTTATCCTGGTCTCGGTAAAGGTGATTAGACTTAGAGGTTTTGCAAAGTGTTGATAGTCTTGTCTCTATTCAAAGTACTCATGACCTGGAGCCCGAAGTTTGAAGATTGTTGTTGATGAAAAACTCAAAATATCTTTGACATTTCCTAGAAATTTTTGATGACAAATGTCACCTACCACATGCTCCATTTTAATTTTTTTCTCTAATTCTATTTGATGGGAATATGTTTAAACTCTTTGGGGCCTTGTTCCTATAAAATTTCATTTGATGCTTTATTTTATTTTTAAGTTCAGAACTTGTGGATTTCGGCGAACCAAAACATTTTCAAGTTTTGTTCTTTTTCATTTTTTTCGTTTAATTCCAGATTAAAAACTTGTATGTGTCATTAGAAGTTAACTAATATCATATCCAATTTCAAAGATATTTCCTAATATGAAATCTTACATAGATGATTGTTTGTTCCTGTCAAAAAATATTTTGTTGCAATGTTTAAGTGTGCATAGTAACACTATCCAATGAAAAATAACCCCCCATTCTTTAAACTCTTGCATCATTTTGTGCCTAGTTGTGAATTAATCTAGTGACATATGCAATGGTTTTCTCTAGTTTGGTTATTTATCGAGGCATACATAGATAATACCTAGGAGAAATTTTACTTTTCAATAATTTTTTATGCTTTATTTTAGAATAGATGTTTTATATTCCAGAAAATATTCCAAAAATGATAGATTCATAGAGTTTTATTACAACTCTTTCAATTTCATTAAATTTTTGAATGCTTAATGCTAAGTCTACTTGAATGTATGAAATTTATTTGATTTGATGAAGTTATTGAATGACCGAACTAAGATTACATTTTATCTCTACAATACCTGCAAAACTTGTAATGACCATTTACCCCTATGTTTAACAACATTATCACAAGGAACCCTAAGTGAACATAGTGTGTCAAGACCTAAAATAAATGAGCCTTGGGATCAAGCCAAGTTTTCCTTAGATTTAGGTTTTCTTGGTGAAGTCTTTTAAGAAAGATAGGTTCTCGCGGTATCTCTATGAAAATTTATCCTTTTGATTGTGTGTAACTAACATCCACATCAATAGGAGTGGTGCTAGAAGGATGACAACCCTTTTTTTGCTAAGAAGGAAGTTGGAGTCTCATAGAGTCACTAGGTCCCAATCTAGTGATCCCCATGTGACATTAGTCAAACATAGTGGATGTACATCATATAGGCCCTAAGGGTCAAGAATTACAAGTGCAATACCACAAAATCTGACTGTTGTTATACTATCCTGCCTATAGTGATGGCTTTCTTTAATGTAGTCATTGATTCAATTCATTGTGTATAATGATCTTCCAAAGAATCTAGACAAATTGTGTTTGATGTACTATCTTCACAAATATGTGGAAGAGAATATCAATATCTTTAAGGATACATGGTTCAGAGCAAGGATGCAACATGAAGATGTTGTATGCAAGTTATTTCCCTTCACGTTAAGTGATGAAGTTTACCTATGATACATCAACCTACCCTGTAATTTTTTTAGGACATGGCAAGACATGGAGAGTCAATTCTTAGCTAGGTTTAGAACACCAATATACCCTAGCTTTCTATATCATCAGTTCGCTCAAATTAAAAGGTTTGATGGTGAACCTATAATTGCTTTCAATAGCATATTTCAAAAGGCTTATTCTAGGCTGCAGGTGCCTTATGTAGTAGAAAATTTGTCCACCATCGATGTTTATTATATGGAATATGATCTAGTAACTATGATGTTTGTGAAGCAAAGGTTAAATCCCCCTACTACCTTTACCAAAGCCTATGTTGAAGCTGTAAGTGTAAATTTAGAAATAAAACACCTCGAAAGAAAATCGCCTATAAATGGTGGAAATTGATTGAATAATTATCCTAAGCTGAGTGCAAATGGAGTTACATTAAATCATACCATGGATCTTAATTATTTTTCTTCAATGGTTCAGAATGGGACATTTCATTATAATAGTTACTTTCAATCGAGAAATAAACAAGCTTTGGTCCCACACCTTGGTCCAACCATCACATAATTGAATCCTAATGGAGATTATTTCTTCTCAAAATCTCAAGAGAGTCAAAGATTCAAAACTCTAGAAGACAATGAATATATTAAGGAAATCACAACTCAACTTAAAATATTAACCACTGAGGTTACACAATTAAGAAAAAAAAACTTTTACTCTCAAATTAATAACCAAAATTTGCAAGGTCAAGCATATAATGCTCCCTAACCACCTCAGCCTTGGAATACAATATAAAGCAATGGGGGAGTATCCACACCTTTAGATAATGATAATCCCTCTAAAAATAGGTCCTCTTCTAAGGTAAATTTAGCTAACCTCGCTATGAAAAATTGGTGCATAATCCATAATACAAATGATCATTCTGAAGTGGATTGTTTGTAGTTTAAGACATCATATATTTTTCTGCCTGCCATGCATTATAATAACCATTGCGGCTCTCACCCTCCCAAGGGAATGTGTTATTTCTGGTCAGATATGATTCCACTTTAGTCCTTGAAAGTTACAAGTGTTTTGAGTCACCCATTATTGCTAGGAGTCATACTTATGAGCAAGAAGGTAGTTCAACCATGACTTTGGAAAGATACATGTTTCCCTATCAAGATGAAAATGAACCTCAATACGAAGTCAATCAAATTCATGCTTTTCCACAATATCCAAAAGGACATAGTTACAACTTGAGGAGTAATCTAATGGTGTAAGCAGATTTAAAGGGCCTTTTACCATGCCAATTCTACCTAATAACTTTAATACTAGACCTAATGAAAAATCAAGTAACACTCTAAGGTTACAAAAGGTGACCTCACAATACAACTCATTGAATATGTCATAGAGTAGAAAAATATAATCTTTCGATCAAAATAATTTGACTAAATATTTGGAAAAGGAAATTTAAAAGGTAAAAATCAACCTCTCACTATTATAATTACATCAAATGCCTATAATCAAGAAAAATTTCTTGAATACATTTGAAGATTTTCCTAAAGAAAGAACAATTAGTAAAGAGACATGGGTGAAGGATAACTCTATTAAAGAAAAAGACAAAAACACGGTTCCCCTAGTGGATGCACAAGTAGATTTTTATAAGGGAAAGATAAAATCCCTACCATCTTTGCTGGCATTGAGAATATTTGGTTAAAAATATTCATAACTACTTGGAAGATTCTAGAGCATCTACTAACATGATGTCTTTTCCCATATGTCAAACTTTATTCTTAACCCTGAAAAATTGCCTAAAGAAAGTTACACAACTCAATAAAACTAAGGTAAACATAGTCAAGGAGTTAACCAACATCCATATGCAATTAGCATTAAGCCCCAGGATTCAGTATTATATTGATATTCAGGTGGTCAAGATACTAGACACTTATGGGATGTTATTGAGAAAATATTGGTCAAAGAATTTGAATGGATATATGGCCACTGACTTCTCACATATGTGTTACCTTGGAAAGGAGTCCCTAATTATATTAGGATTGAGAGAGAGCCACACATGAAACATCTGATCACTAATCATAATAAAAAAAATGAAGTTATATACATAGATGTAGAACTAAGAGTAAATGGAATCATATTTTTTGGAGTTAAGATAGAAGAAGTCTTCATGTGCAATGCTGAAAAGCATAATTAGATAAATCTTGGGGAAAATATGTTAGTTGAATCAGACTATGATTCTTCTGAAGGAGAAGATAGTCATTTAGACAAATTTGGGAAGAATATTGGTAGTGAATCTTGCAAGAGAAGGAAAACTAAAGAATCACTAAAAGGTTTGTTGTTGCAAGGTTGGAATAGGTTACATAACTCTACACATTCGGATGACAATTGTGCGATGTGCTTAGAGATCATTCATAGAGTTGGAAATCAGCACTATCAGGTAGATACAACTCTTAATAGGTTTGGGCCTGAGACACTTGAACATAAATCATAGGTAATGCAAACTGAAAGTGTTAATTTTTTAGTTCTTAAGAATATTAAACTCAAAGTTGTTGTGGATAAAACTTGGACCTTTAGGTTTGACGAGTCAAAATTAGAACAATGAATTGGAGTTGGGGTTGAGCTCATCAGTCCCCAAGGTAAGTTTTTTCTTTTTGCCTATAGATTGAAATATCAATGTACTAATAATGTGGCGGCTCTCATCCATGTGTTGATGCTCGTAATCAAGAAGAAAGTTAAAATTCTTAAGGTCTTTGTTGACTCAAAATTGGTGGTTAAGCAAGTCTAGAAATAATATATTTATCATTACAAACGCTTGTCCAATTATTGATATTAAGTGTGGGACTTGATAGAATATTTTAATGCCTTTAACATCACTCATATCCTAGGAAGATTCAATCATAGAGCATATACTCTAGCTACTATTTCCAATGCTCTAGAACTGTTAGATGCTTCTAATTTGAGAAAGTTTACTATTGAGCTGGTGTAGTTGCCCTTGCTTCCTCGTAATGTTAATAATTTGTAGGTGTTCAAAGATGACCATCACATATTGGATTTTATTACTAATACTATCATCTTCAAGGCATAGATAATTGAAGAAACATATTATTTGGATGGCAAAATTCAAGATGAAGAATTAGCTCAATAAAAAGATAATAATATCCTGAAAATAATAATTGAGCTAGAAGGGTTATTTCATATGGATCAAATAATTCAACATAAAGACCGGCCTAAAATTGATGGGGGACAGTCTGAATTTTATAATATGAGTATAGAGGAAGAACGAAGAAATATTCCTTAGGCACTCAAAAATTATTGGAGGGTTATAGCATGGACATATAAAGATTTTAAGACATATGACACTTCTATTATTACTCATACAATTCCATTGAAGCTTGATACAAAAACTTTCTGGTTGAAACAAATGCCTGTAAATGTGCTTCTGGAACCCCTTATTTGAAAGGAAGTACAAAAGCTCCTCTCATCCCTGATAACTTTTCTCATCAAACATTCTACTTGGGTGGAAATTTTGGTACTCGTTAGAAAGATGAATGTAGACATTTGGTTGTGTGTGGATTTTTGAAATCTTAATAAGGCATTTGAAAAGGACAAGTATCCCTTGCCTTCATTAGATAAAGCGCTATAGATTGTTAATGGTTTGTAGATGGTGTCCTTCCTAGATGGATTCTTCAGGTATAACTAGATAATGGTCACAAAGGAAGATAGGATGAAGAAAACGTTCACCACAAAGTGGGGAACTTTTTCTTATAGGAGGATGTCGTTCGGACTAATAAATGTTGGAGCCACATTCCAAAGGGCTATGGATTATGCCTTCTAAGACTTGGTAGGAAAGTGCATTATTATATACATGGATGAACTCATGAAATTTTCTAAGAATAGAGGATTTCATGTTCGTGATCGAGCAGAGAGATATTACGGAAGTGTGAAACTTATGGAGTTTCACTGAATCTTGAGAAATTTATTTTTAGGGTGACTAAAGGAAAAATGTTGGGAAACATTATTTCTAAAAGAGGTATTTCAATAGACCCAAATCAAGTCATTTCTTTACTAAATTTGTAGACCCCGAGAATTAAGAAATAATTAACGTCATACTTTAGAAAGATTAATTTCATCCAATAATTTATCACGGTATTTGTCGAGATAGTGAAATCACTCAATGATATCTTGAAGAAAAATGCAAAGATCAACTGGAAGAATGAGACCAAGCTCACCTTCAAAAAATGAAAGCTACAATTATAGAAGCACCGGTGCTAGTAATTCTAGATTATAGTAATTCCTTTTACATTTACTCTTTTGCTTTTGGTCACACATGTGTAGTTGCATTGAAATAAAGGGGTAAAAACAAAGAAGAAAAGAAAATTTATTTCATGAGTTCTCTATTTAAAGAGGTAGAGATGAGATACATGAATATTGATAAATAATATTTTTCTTTGGTCAAGGTGGTAAGAAAATTCTAAAATTACATTCGCAGGAGTATATTCAAGGCTATTGTGCCTGATGTCGCAGTAAAGATGTTGCTGACACAAAGTGAGCTTAAATCCATTGATTGTTAGTACTAGAGCAATAGATATTTTTTCTAGATGCCAGTCTATGGTAAAGCATTGGTTCGAAAAGAGGGCTATATTAAAAATATTTAGAATATCTGATTTATTCTTGTATTGGGACAAATCCCATGAGTGTAAGGGTGAGCATGGTAAGTTTGAAAAGTTATGGAATGGTCCTTACCAAGTATCTGAAATCTTAGGCGACAACACTTATAAGCTTAAAATTCTATCTAAAGAGTATGTTCCATTTCCTATCCATGGATAATTCCTGAAGCATTACTCTCAAGCCTAGCATTGGTCGAGAGTCCTAGTTGTGAGTATGTAAATATTTTTTAAATATTTTTCTTGCATTTTCTTTTTTTTTCTTTATTATTAGGTTTTTGTGTTGTTGATATGTATCAAAGTTAGTAACCTTTGAAGGAGACCAAAGCAAAAGAACATCAATTCTAGAAATGTGATTCATGCCTTGACTAGAAATAGTCCTTTAATTATAGATGATTGAGGGATTTTTGGGTTTCATTCACTTTAATTCGCATAAATCATTCAGTTAATGTTGAGCCACAAACGCCTATACCTAAATCATTCTACTTAATTTGGGATAGCAGTTGTTTGCATTGAGTGAAAATTCAAAAGGTATCCTTTTCTACCACTGTAATTTCTAACCTAATAGTGGGTTTCATTGCTTGCAAGTTGAAGAAAATGAGCTTATAATGAAATATCAAATGGAAAAATGAAAAAAATGAATATCAAAGAAATATCAAAAGGAAAAATTCAACTCTTTATGCTATCCAAATATCTCTACTAACGCTATAGATTCTTGATTGGTAGTAGAGCTATGTTTGGGGGAATTACAAAGATAACTTTGTTGGGCTATCGATGCTTGACTAGTAGGAAGGCTCTATCCAAGGTTTCCTTAAAAGGAAATTACCAAATTATGTAGGTCAATACAAACATTTGTTATGCTCTAAATTTATTGTAGTGGAATAAATCAACTGCACACAAGTGAGCCTAGTAAAATTTAATCTTGTATGCTAGTTAAAGTGAAAATTGAATGTCGAAATGAGGGTCTCATTGTTTATAATTTAAGGATTGTAGAAAGTTGAAGTATGATTATTAGATCTAGAATTAACTTTCTATTTTTTTGTTTCATTTTTTTGGTTGCTAGTTGTTGTGTGGTCTCACAACATGCCCCATTTTTCTCTTCAACAAAATGTGGACCCCCCTCTTTTTTTGATTTTCCCTTCTTTTGATTTTGCTTTCTTTCGTGTGTTGCTTTTGGAGGAAATGGTAAAATGGTGAGTTCTTGATCCAACTTGCCCGCCCCCCACTTAAGTTCTTTCTTTACCAGATTTGGAATGTTGGTAAGACCTTTCCTAGCCTTATCAATTCATTGGACCCTCGGGTCCTGCGTAAAAATGTCGTTTCTCTAGAGATGTTGTATCTTTAACAAGTTTCACTTTTTCCCAGGTGATGGTCATGCCTAGTAAGTTGTAACACAGATAAAATTTTCTCACTGCGTACATTTCTCCTCTTCTCTAGTTAGATCGGTGGGGGCTTTTCTTTTCTTTCAAACCAAAAACTAGAGACTGGAAGTTTCTACAAATTCACTTTGAATGAATTTGGTCTCACTTGCACCTCATCCCAGGTTTCCCTTTGCACCTGGTTCTCATGAACCCGGTGCGTAAAAGTCTTGACTCTAAGTAGTTCTTCAAATTCTGATGTCAGATGATTCAAACCTCAATTTATTATCAATTTTTAAGTATCCTATGAACATTTATTCATGCACCTTTTTGCATTCATGGCTTCGGCTTGTCTGTATCACTCACAGCTTCTTGGCATTCACCACATGGCCGCATGACGGAGCTTTCTTTTTGTCGTATCATTCTTTGCTTTGTCGAGATCCGTATTTCTGATGCATGGCCCATGCTCATATCTTTCTGAGTCAGGCCCACTTTGTAGTTTCTTTTGCTGGAGGTTTGTCCACGTGGCTTCTCCTCAGAGCTTTTTGTTGGGCTCTGTGTCTTCGACACGTGGCACTTTTTTGTGTGCCCGTTATCTAGGATTTTTTTCTTGTGCTCTATTTTCTTTTATGTTGTCATGTGTTTCTCTCTACTGCCGCATGTTCCCTGTCGATGTTGAATGGCCTTGGTTTATCAAAGGACATGCTTGTTGGTACACTACTAGATGATCCTTTCATTCGGTGCCAGCTCGAGGGAATCCGGATCATTGATGTTTTGATGAAGCATCTTTCTCATGAAGGCTTTCACGCAGTGGGCTGCCTTATTTAAGCAACCTCTTTCTCATTATAATGGTTGTTATTGAATAGATTAAGTTTTTTGAGCACTAGGAATTGGCATTTTGTAATATTTGCTATTAAATTTGAACTTGTGGACTGTGCCAATTAATTCGACCTCTCTATTTTAATGCATTTAATAGGATATTAAACTATGCTTTCATTTCTTGAAGTATTTGAATATCTTTTCAAGCTTTTGTAATCTCCATACAGCATAATAAAATGCAGATCATGTTGTTACTCTTCTATGTTGGCCTGTGTTGTATTGGTTATGCTATGCAAATGAATTGATGTTCTTATGTTTGTGGTGTTCAGTAGCATCTATTTGATAAACAACAATTATTATTCTAGCATTTGTCTCAGCATTGTGCTCAGTTATCTCTTTTATGATTTGGCATATTGCCCTAGTTTAGGTTCAATTATTGCATGTTATTCTTCTAACCCTTTACCTCACCCCATAAAAAGAAAGAGTTGGCTTCGATAAAACCTCAAACGTCACTCAGCTACACACAAAAGTCCCCTAATAGCTAAGTTTCCCATAAGGCTACTACCCCTACAAATTTTTGCATCAACAGTTCTTTTTTTGGCACATTCGGTGGGATGCGAACTAGCATGTTCGCAAGGTACTAAGAGTGTATGAGCCATAGGAAAATTACTAGGTCTTAGACCGCAAGAATCCTTGGCCTACTTGTACCACCATTTTGTTTAGTCCAAGCGAGAGGTCGGTGGGATAATACTTCACCTCCCCCTTCTCCTCCATCTCCTACACCAACAGTCGCTAGAAATTATTTTTCCTAGGATGCTGATAGTCCTTTGGTAGTGCCTATGCCTCCTACAGTATTGACTCAAATTTCATCTTTCGCTTTAAAGGTTGTCTCTAAGTTCTCTGGGGATGAATCGAAAACTCTGATGGAGCACTTACAGGATGTAGCTAATGTGTGTCTGGTGCATGGTGTTTCCAATGAGAATGTGGCTTTACGATTGCTTGCTGCTTCTTTCAGAGGCAAGGCATTAAGTTGGTATCATACTCTTCAAATTGATATAGTTGCTACTTGGGATGATCTTGGAGATCCCTTTTATGAAAAATTCTCAAATTCCATTGATAAGTCTTCACTATATCATCAGTTGGCTCATATAAAGTGAGCTCCCCATGAAGCTCTGGTCGATTTCAATGCTCGGTTCCATTCAACTTGGTAGAGAGTTCCTATTGGTAGTCGACCACCTTCGGATCTGACATTTATGTTCTATTTGAAGTCTATAAATGTTGATATTTCTATCACGCTTCAAGTTCCCAACGGTAATGCCTTACCTAATGCATATGACCTTGTCGTTACTATGGAGAACAATCTTATTGCTGCCAAAAAATTGGCTATGAGATCTATCATGCCTTTGTTCCCAAAAATGACCGAAGCAAAATTTCAGGTAGCTTCAACTAGCACTCCTGCAACTCCCTAATCTATGTATGTGTATTTGGGATTGACACCGAACGTAGCTCTAGTGCCTAATCCCCTAACAGCTGAAATGAATGAGATGAAAGAGTAGATGTGAACCATGATGAATGAATTAGCTAGTATGAAGCGACAACAATATAGCTACCAGAAGCCGGCTTACCAAAATTACCAAGGTGTGAAAGCTCCTTTCCAATCAAACCAGTGGTAGGATAGATCATGGTGCAGTACTCAACCTCAATTGAATAATCAAGTTGTTCCTCTGACTATGCCTATGCAGACTGTTTATCTCAGTTTGAGCAAGGAACTAGTGGCAGGACAAAACAATCTAGCAGAGGAGGCTAATTCATGGTGCTTCCCTTGTAATGATGCACACATGCCTCAAAATTTCCTACGAGGGAATTTACAACAAAAGATAGCAGAGCAACGTAGCCAAGTAAGCATGCATGATGCTGAAGGCCATACATATGCCTCTCAGCAGATGGATAATGCAGTTCTCACTACTCAAATGCAAGGAATGTCTATATAGTAGGAGCTAGAAATAGTTACGGACCAGGCACTCTTTTCATGGATGGAAGGAGAAGAGTCAGCATTACCGAATGACATTTTGGTAACCCAAGTGCCTCAAGTTCAATCAGATTACAACACACACTCAAAGAAGAGACTCACCAGAGAATTCACACCTTTCCATTCTAAAGAGTCACCCAATGTAATGCCCAATCTGTCGGTGAGCATGTCATCACCTCAATAGCATCCTAAGGCTATTGTTCTCGGTCCTACGAATTCACCTCTCCCGAATGCAAAACATCTGATAGAAACCCTGATAATTACCAAATAGCTATATGTATCAGCTACAAAGAAAAAGGAGCAAGCTACGCTAACTCATCAGTCACGAACCCCATTCAATGTTGTGGAGCAGCTAAAGAAAGTCTCTGCTAATGTCCCTTTGTGGGATATGCTGCCTATCTCAGAGCAAAAGATGCTCTTACAGAGAGCATTTTCAGGAGAAGAAGACACAAAAATGTTGAAGAAGCCCACTGAAGATAAGACCACCAGGCTGGACCTAGCTAAAGTGCTAGAAAATCTACCAAAAGAAATGTAGGATGGAAAAGAGAGTAAGCCTAAACCCAAGCCTTTCTTTCTAACACTTATAACTGGTAATAAACTATTGCACAATTGTATGATTGACTTTAGTGCTATCACCACTATCATGCCTAAGCAAGTGGTTGATGCTCTAGGACTCAAATATGAGCCTCTTAATAAATGAGTCATGCAACTCGACAGAAACAAGGTTGCAACCATCAGAGTAATTAAAGGGTTGCCTATGATATTGTTTGCTTGTCGTAGCATTACTATGAATCAAGACACTATGCTCATCGATGTCCCTCCTCTGTTCGGGATATGTCTATCTCAAGAATTCACTACAAATGTTGGTGGCTACTTAGCATTGGACTGGTCCCACTTGATTCTAAGAACCAAATGTGGAGCCAAGATGAAATTATTGTCAGAATCTTTCCATTCTGAACATGTGGCTAATGAAGCTATGAACCCCAATTTCATACCTGCATAAATAAAGAAAACAATCACAATATTAGATCATATGCAGGGAAAAACAAGGATTCCCCATGAAATCCATTTTCTAAAACTCAAAATAGGAAAAATGAAGAACAAAATATGAAAATGAAAGTAAATCCTAATTAAGCATGCAAACTCATGATTCCATGGGGGAGTTGGTGCTAATTGATGTGTCGAAATTATCCCTTTCCCAACTCCTTTGTAAGCTTTGATGATGATTGATCCACTTTGTTGGTTGAAATCTTGCATAACCTAGCTAAGAACTTGATAAAACTAGATGAAATTGAGTATAATAAGTTTACTCAAATTGTGGATGGTAGAATCAGAGGAAGAGTCTCTCATTTATAGATTTCCAAAATGGAAGAGAGAGTGAAAATAAGCAATGTGGGATCATTCAACATCCAATGGTCAAGTGCCACTTGTTAAGATGTGAATGGTTGAGGAATGAGCACATTTTCGTCAATTTGCATGATAAATGCTATGAGATTCAAATTTGAAATTTGAATGTGACATGTTGGAGGGAGAAAGAAATGAAGTTAATGCCACTTGGCTCAATGCACAAGGACATGTAAGAGGAGTGAATGCCTTGTTGGAAGTACAAGTCCACTTGCATTTTTGAATTCAAACTTGAGGGAATATTCCCTTTAGATGCCATGTGAGGAAAATAGAGAATTAGATAAATCAAAGTAATCGATTTATTGTGCAAGTTGCATTCTCTAGAGGATTTTAGTGATAGGGATTAACTTAATGAAGATTTTGATTAATTTAATGAAGGATTAGATGATTTGACAGTTTTGACTTAAATTGATGAATTGATTTAAATCAGAATTGAGAGGAAATGATTAATTAAATAAATTATTTTGATTTATTTAACAAATGGGGACAATGTTAGATTAAATCAAATAAGGTTTTAATTTATTCAATTTAATGAGAAGACTTTAGGGTTTAATTAAATAAAATGTATTATTTAATTAAATAGAGATGTAAGGTTGATTAAATTAAATTCATTAATTCAATCAAAATAGAGGAGAACGACTTAATCAAATAAATAATGACTTATTAAATTAAGAGGTAGAATATGATGAAATGTTGAGAGTATGATTCAAGAGGAAATGTCATTAGTGATCAGGATCAAGTGTGCTGAACTGAATTTGTACATTTTCCATGTCTACAGAAGCCATGATCAATTTTGAGGCAGCACATACCTCAATCACCCGGGAAGAGATGTTCAATGTTGAATTCCTCAAAGATGAAGAAGAAAGTAGTTCCTAGATGGAGAAAGAAGAGGCTCTCTTGAATGAGTTTATTGACACGGACCCTTTCGGAAATTATAATGCAACTGGGCTAGGGACATATGTCATACATGAAGAGGACCAAAATATGCCCAGATTGACTCGAGATTCCGGAATTGAAGCATCCTCGAAGTTATGGACCTTGCACTTTGATGGACAAGATGCAGAGTGGGAGCTAGAGCAGGAATATATTTGATATCTTCATCCAAGGATAAGACCTTAAGGTCCTACCACTTTCAGTTCGCATGCTCGAACAATGAAGCAGAATATGAGGGCCTTCTCCATGGTTTGAGCTTGGTAGAACAAATGGGTGCAAAGCAAATAAGGGTGTTCAGAGATTCGGAATTGGTGGTCAACCAAATCCAAGGGCTATCTGCTACAAAGAATGTATATATACGATCATACCGACATAGGCTTTGGGATTTGATTGAAGGCTTCGAGTCATTTAACATCCAAGCTATACTTAAAGAGTAGAACTCTGAAGCTGACCAAATGGCAACCATTGGAGCTTAGTTTGAGCTAGTCTTTGAGCTTATTAACAATAAACATTCAGTGTGAGTAATCGTGCGGCCTACAGTCCCAAATAATGATCAAGACTAGCAGGTTTTTGATAGTGATGCTCATATTGCATCATTTCTCCAGTTATCTGGAGAATTTTCCAGCCAATTGCAGCTGAATATCACCAAGGCCTATAGAGATCAAGTGATCCAACTCAAATCTAACAGGCTCCCTAGGGGTCTAGTTACGCTAGAGAGTCTTTTTGACTATGATGATGCAAGGAAAGATAAAAGAAATCTTGTAGCTGATAAGAGCGACTATACCAATTTGCATATCAGAGAAGATAAAAAGCTGAAGTTTGGAAAAGGAGTCTCCCAGAGGAATAAAGAAATGTTGAAGCACTTTTGCGAGGAGTATCTGAGTGTCGTAGCATGGTCATATGATGACTTTAAGGGATATGATCCCACAATTATCTAGCACACAATTGAGCTACAAGGAGCTAAGCCTATGCAACAAAGGTAGAGACAAGTAAATCTAAAGATTGAGTCATTGATGTTCCAAGAACTAAATAAGTTGATTGCCTCTCAGATAGTGTTTCCAATTAAGCACAACACTTGGGTGTCTAACCTGGTGCCAATCCAAAAGAAGAATGGTGATATACGGTTGTGTGTGGACTTCTGAGACCTTAATAGAGAATCCTTGAAAGACCATTATCCCCCGCCTTCCATGGAGGTAATTCGACAAATGGTTGCTAGTTCAAAAATGTTTTCAATGCTAGATGGTTTCTCCGGCTATATTCAGATTCATGTGAAAGAGGAAGACCAACATAAAACAACATTTACCAAAAAGTGGGGAACATATTCTTATGCTAAAATTCCCTTCGAACTTTCAAATGATGGAGCCACTTTTCAATGAGCTATAGATATTTCCTTCAAAGATTTAATACATAAGATTATTCTTATCTATTTGGATGACTTGATGGTGTTTTCTAAATCTATCGAGGATCATTTTGATCATCTCAATCTTGTCTTCCAGAAATGCCAGGAGTTCAAGATTTCTTTGAACCCGAAGAAATGTGTGTTTGGGGTTCCTCAAGAGAAGCTATTGGGTTATGTTGTCTCAAAGGAAGGTATTTCTATTGATCCATAAAGAGTTAATGCAATTAGGGAACTCCCTCTACCTATGAACAAAAAAGGAGTTCAATATTTTTTGAGAAAGGTCAATTTCATCAATCGGTTCATTATAGACTTGGCAGGGATCGTTCAGCCTATTACCCTGATGATAAAAAAGGACCTAATTTTTAAATGGAAAATGGAAGCTAGAAGAGCTTTCAAACAGATAAAAGAGGTCATCTCCTCTGCTCCTGTATTGATTAATCCAAATTTGTCAAAATATTTCATTATGTACGTCTTTGGTGGTGGCAACAATATTACCACTGTGCTAATGTAGAAGGACAATGAAGATAAAAGAGAATCACCTATTTCCTTCTACTCACACACCTTGAAAGAATATGAGGTGAAATACAACTGTGTAGAGAAGCAAGCTTTTTCTATCGTAAAGGGGCTGAAGAGGTTCTGACACCTTATATGATGTAACAAGGTGACTGTTTGTGTGTCACACCCTAGTGTGTGAGAATACATTATGGAAGGAGAAATCACCGAAAAATGAGCTAATTGGATAACTAAGATTCTAGAGTATGACATTGAAATCAAGCCAGTTAAGACTATCAAAGGGAAGGGATTGTGTGAGTACTTGGATGAAAAAAATGAACCAGTTGTCGAGTTCAAAGCCCCGGAACCCATGCTGCTAAATGAAGAGATTTTTGAGGATGATTGGCTAGAGGCCAAAATAAATTTTATTCAAACAAGAAAGTATTCGACCAATCTCCCCTCATTCAACAGGTGGTTTTATCGATTGAAAAATAATGGTTATGTTCTCGTGGAGGGAATTATTTTCAAAATAAATTTCAATGGTATCTTGTTTAAGATGTGTGACTGAGGAGCAAGCAAAAAAGATATTGGAATAGTATCACAGTGGTCCAGTCAGAGGGCATTTTTCAGCAAGAATCACGATAATTAAAATTATATGTGTTGGATATTTTTGGCCAGTCCATTATTCAATGACTCATATTCATTGGTGAAGGCTTGCAGTGAGTGTCAGTTTTTTGTGAGAAAAAGGGAAAATGTTGCTATGCCACTGAGACCAATAGTGGTGGAAGAGCCTTTTTCTCAATGGGGTCTTCACTTCATTGGTATGATTAATCCATTTTCATTGGTCAGACACAGGTGGATCTTAATGGAAACTAACTACTTCACCAGATGGGTCGAGGCTATACCATTGAAAAATGCAACAGAGACATAAATTGTTAACTTCTTGGAGGAACCGTAGCCAGATTCGGCCCGCCAAAGATGAGTCAATTTTCCTTGAAGCATGGGGTCTTCTTGAAGACATCTTCAAATTATTTCCCACAAGGGAATGGCCTTGTTGAATCTACGAACACAAACCTCATGAGGTTAATCAAAAGAATAGGTTCAGAACACCAAAGCGAGTGGCATAAACACCTTCAAACAATGCTATGGGAAGACCGTATCATGCCCAAGAAGATATTGAAAACATCTCCCTATGAGATAGTGTACAGGAAGAAGGTGATGTTACCAATTTCTATGGAAATCCCTTCTATCCAACTACTCAAATCTCTTGAAATTGAGCAAAATGGAGCTATGGAGATGAGGTTTTCTCAACTATTTCAAGTGCAAGATAAATGAGATCATGCTCTCGAAGCAATGAAAAACCCGCAATAGGTGGTGAAGAGGTGGTTCAATAAGAAGACATCTGACCAGGGGCTATAATGTGGGGATCTGGTGCTCAAGTTTAACAAGCGTGGAGCAAAGCCCGACCAACATGGCAAGTTCAACAATCTCTGGGAAGGGCCTTTTTGGATCATCCAGTGCAAAAAATATAACTCATTTGAGTTAGAAACCATGGAAGGTGAAGCTTTGGGTATTCCAATTAATGGAATACACCTTAAAAAAATTAGTTGATTCAACTTATGCATTAAGTTTATAAATATGTATATATTTTCCCTTCTTTGTTAGTTTTGGGTTAGTCTCAGTGCTTTCTTAAACCAACAACCATTGATGCAAAATTGAAATAAAATAAAGAAAGAGCCAAAATGTAGTAAAATTCACATATTATATTATCATGGGGGCATTTTCATTTTATATACATATAAGTCGGCGGGGCCCTTGGCCATGTTTCAAAACATATATATATATATATATATATATCGGCTGACATTGCAGCAAAGTTTGTCAAGTACAAAAAAAAAAGAGAGAAATATTTGTCATATTTATTTAGGCATTGGAGGGACCATCAACAACAACAGGTGGCACATGGTGAGGAAACACCATCCTCTTAAAGTCCTTGTACCATTGCAAGTTTTGGAAGGGTTCAACATTATGCGTTCGTATCAGAAAGTAGCAGTCGACATGAACCTTGGAACAATGTTCTTCATGGGTTTCCAACTCAAAGCCAAATAGAAAGGGCTTGGTTGGCATGGGTCCTCCTTCCTCGAGCAGCCAACATAGGTTGTGAATGAACAAAATTTCATAGTCAAATTATGCAGCTCACACCACATGCTCCAATCCTCTGAGGTAGCATTGGGGAAACAGCCTTTTGGTTAGCTTCAATTTTTTTGCTTTGAGACGCCAACATCCAATAGAGAATCTATGAAGTGAGAACAAATGCTAGTGTTTACTCTGTACTGGTCCTCATACTCTACACAATCCTTGCCTAATACCCATTTAATATCTTTCACATATAAAAGGTTTTTCACACTTGTTATGCATTTTAAACGCTTGCACCTAATCTTGCCTAGAAAAGCAGCTTGAGTCTTCTTGCAGACCAATCTAGTTGGTGTTTCCATATCTATGGCTACTCTAGCCAAATAATAGATTACTAAAGATACACTAGGGCCTAATTGCTAAGAATGTTGAATATAATTGTGGATTAGCAATAGTGCCAAGGGTTCTATTTATAAATGGTTAGGGGCCTCTTGATGAGGTAAGGTATGATTATGTCAAAAGCAAGTGGAGATGAAGAGCCTTGATAATCAGTGTTGCAACATGTGAAATAATGAAAATAATCAAGTATGGTTACAACTTGCCCAGTTCAAGGTTTTGAAATAAGGACGAGAATGAGCCAGTTGTCAACATAAGAAATGTTGTTGTCGTGCTAAAATCAAAGAAAATATTTTAGGATGAAGCCGTTGGGTGATGTGCCTGATTATGATCTAATAATCATAAATGCAAAGGCTCACGAAAGATATGGCAATGCTAATTCTATGCTTTTTCCAAGAAAAATCAAGAGCCACCATATGTGAGGTCATATCTCTTAAATGTGAAGATTCTTTTGGCAAGTTTGCGATCTCTTCACATGCACGAAAAAAAGGCTAGTGGTGCATGGCGTAACTAATATGAAAAGATGGAACGTACCCTTGCTAAACCGATTTTCTTGAAAAATCATAAGGGCATTTTGGAGTGCGCAGATGGCATTTATTATGTAAGCTTGAAAAAGTGTGTAACTGTCTAAATCATTTGCAAAGAAGAGAAACATTTTAAAAAAATATAAGTTGCAGAGTTCACATAATCCTTTGAAGAAATAAGAAAATGGCAGAAATTGTAGAAGGTTCAACACAGGCCGTAGGTGCTAAGAGTATTGCAGAAAGAAGAATGCTTGCACCTTGTGTAAATATATATGCTCAGGATTCCTATGCTACCCTAGGTATTCCAACAAAGCCATCTTGGCCATTTACTAAGCCAATGGACCAAAAAATGTTAAGAAAGGTTTCTCCTAGAAACCAGGCCTTGATAGCAGAGGATTGGGATAATGTTCGAGAACCTAAATTATCTCGGAACCCCAAGACCTTAAGAGAGGCTACATGTGAAAAAATGAATTAAATTGCAAATCCTTTTCATGGACATTTGTGGAATTATGGGCTTCCCTGGTACATGGTTCCCCTGGTGCATTATTGTTCGGAAATTGTGGCAGCCTATGGAAAATGTTTCAACCCCTAGATGAGAATCATAAGCAGCCAGGATTTCAGGGTGGTAATCTATCTCAGGGCCCTTCAAGATATGATATGCATTCCTTTCAAATCTCTTTAGAATGTTAAAGATTTTGAGATTTCTAAACTACAAAGCTACTAGGGGATGCTTCAGATGGCACAACAATTTGATAGCACCGAGATGGGACAACTGTCAGATAAATTTGTTTCCCCCCAACTTCCCTTTTGGTCTAGCTACTTTGTAAGTAGGTTCTGCCTCCGTCTGCTCCATTTTGGGATTGGTATGTGGTTTGGATATAGATAGGGAAGTTTTTGACTTCCAGATGAGCCTCAATTTTATGCCGAGGAAGAATACCACACCTCTACTAATGGAATTTGTGAAAGTCATAGTTGAAGGGATGTGCCAACAGTTGAAGGATTTTGAACCTAGCTCCAAATTTAGGTATCCCTTGTTCTTAGTCTACATGATTTTGCATCAAAATCCTGACTATTTCTAGCAATTTATGCCCCTGGTAGCATTTGATGAGTATGACACTTAGAAGCTAGTTTTGACATGGACTCTCATCCTATCAAAAAATTTTGATTACTACGTGTTTTTAGACTCTTTCCTAGCTCCAACCTTGTGAGCTTTGGATCAAGATGGTGGAAGTATGTCTGCTCTGTTGACACAGATCCAAATATCATGGATAAGGGGGCTTGTACCACCTTGCAATTGGTTCTTTGGTACGGATTTCATGATGCCCGTATGCAAGGTTTTGTCTAAGAGCCTTTCTGACTCCCATGCATTGTTTCTGATAGGGTATTGGGCTTGGAAGTTTTTAGGAAACTATGCAATATAGAGAATGATTACTGGGGAGTGAAGCATCTAACCTCTTATTTGGCGCTACCGGCCATGTTCGACTATGTATTGTTAGTACAGAAGAAGAGCTCAAAGGTAATTGACTTTGAGGTTTTATATTCTAAATTGGGTCACCTTGGGCTAATGGTCATCAGTGACACTTGGTGATATAATCCGAAGGGCAATTTGTCAGAAATTGGCATTAAGATTCCATGCCAACCTCAGCCATTTTGGGACCCTCAAAGAAATGTAGATGAGGGGAATGTCAGATCATATGTTGGCCTTGATTATATTCCTTCCAGCTCGGGTCGAATGCCTTGGATAAATTTTTATCATATAATGGCAAAGCCCAATCCCAATCACAAGATAAATCAATATTTGTGCAGCCAGTTGAACAAGCTCCAATGGAAGCCTAATAGAATTAAAGACTTCTAGACATATAGGAAGGAGATAAAAATGCCTAGTGGGCTCTTCCAAGAGGTAGACTCGGAGGACACATTTGATGATATCTAGTGCTGTGAGCATCCGAATAGTGAGAACTCTCCTAACGCTTCGAGTTCTGAGAATTTATATGAGGCAGTAAGTGCAGCCTTGAAGCGTGGTGAAGAGGTAACCCAAAGAGCTCCCATAGTTGCAAAAGAGCCTACATGAGAAGTGACGGTCAATAGACAACATTCACAGTAGGAGGATTCCTTAATAAATAGATGTCAGAGCCCACTAGCTCCTCCCGATTAGGCACAAAGAGGGTGAGGAGTTCCAGACGTCGGCCAAAAGTTATTTTGGATCTTGCCAGTTCTCTATATGAGGAAGGGCCACGAACAAAGAAAGCTAGAAAAGGAGAGGAGTGGTGGCATGAAGAAGTGGAGGTACCTGTTGTTGGTCTTCGGGAAGCTCAGGTATGTTTTCCCCCTTCTTCCATCTCTTCTATGTCTTTGGTCTCCTCCATGTCTGCCCCTTCTATGTTCTTTGCACCGTCTGTTCCTATCACTAGTTATCTAGGGTAGACCAACATTTTTCTGACTGTGGGTCCTTTCCCATCTCCTGCTTTGCCTTCTTCCCATCAAGCATAGGGAATGGTAGCTTGTTCGTACCCTCTGAGCTTTCAATTTGCATCCCCGAGACCCAAGATGACTGTAAGTGCTTCCCCAACCTTTCTTCCCTCCATGTTTTCATCTTTGGGTAGCCAATTCATCTGACCTTTTTCGCCGACAATTATTACTATGCCTTGCCAGTCCATAGATGCAATGAGCACACTTTCTTTCCTGCTAGAAGTTCCCTAAGAATTTCCTTTTGCTGGTGGATTGGGTATCTAATCCCAAGAATATTTTTTGCAGGTGGATGCAAAAAAGAGTGCCTGAGCAAGCCAAATACAAAAGAGGAGGGAAAAGGATGCAGGAAAATAGGCGAAGCCTCTCTTGCAAATTATGTTCAACAAAGGCCAAAATTCATTGATGTTTGTGAAAGTCACACCCAATGTGATCAAGGCAGTTAGAGATATGCATCCAAGTGACTATTCTATCAATGTCATAGGGCTTGACTTGCAGCAGGCTCGTCCACAAGATAAAGTTGAGCTAATGTAAGAAACTCAGAGGGTGGTGACTACTGACTTCCTCAAGCTCAATCACCAGATGAAGAGAAAGGATGAACATATGAGGGAGCTGAAGGGTAAGGTAGAAATTTGGTCAACCAAGCATAAGGTCCAAAAGGTCGAGATAAATCACCTGCGGAATGAAAAGAGTGATTTGGAAAGCAAGGTCAATGAGCTTCAGGATTTGGGTGTGGAGATTGTTCTGACCCTACAAAAGGACATTGAGCAATGTTGTGTGATTGAGGTAGCCCTCCGTGAGGAATTAACACAGGCGAATGATGGCTTGAAACAACTTTAACAGAGCACCAATGAGGAGGTGAATGAGATGAATGCCGCTTTGGAGGAGGAAACTGAAAAGAAGAGGTAGGTCGAATTGGCCTTGGGATAAAAAGAGAGAGAGATTTTGACTCTGAGGAGTCAGTTGTCCGTCCTAGAGGAAAACTTATTAGAGTTGAGGGTGGATTTAAGAAACAAAACTATAGAATTGGATCTTTTGATGGCCCAACCTCCTATACCCCAAATGAACTCGCTAAAAGTTGCCAAGGAGCTTCATCCTTCATATTGGGATAAGATCAAAGCATTATGCATTACATTTCAGCCCACTCTAAAATTCATGGCACAGACAACCAGTCTATGCAGGGTGGTCAGCAAAAAAATGCAGTGGGTGCAAGAGATGACTTCTGATAAGGTTCTGAAGGCAAGGCAATTATTGGGAAAATTTCTATACAACCTTCGATGAAGCATTGAGCAGCATGGGGACCCAAGACATAAAAATGGTGGCCATGAGCATCAATATTCTCATCTCTATGCACAAAGCCATCCAACATGTAGGAGAGTGCAGGGCCAAGCTAACCTAGATTACCTCTGATATGCGGGAGAAATTTTCTTGCTTAACTCAGCAAGGGATTCCATCGCCCTTCATCGCAGATCAAACGGTGGCATGTATGAAGCACATCATTTCAAGGATCGAAGAGAAGAAGTAGGATCTGTCCATTTTTCAATCCTTCAATCAATCTCTGACTGCCGAAAATATTAAAAACATAGTGCATTAGCTAGCGCAACTCTTTTTCCAGCTTGATTTGGAGGTGAAGGTATCTAGTTGATTGCCTTTTAAGGCAATAATTGATCTTAAATTGGCACACAAAAATCTGAATGCTCTCTCTATGCTATCATATGAAGTCTAGACTAGCCTTCAAGCTGCCCTCTCTCAGCTATGAGTGATAATAATGGAGTTGAACCAAATTTTCTGGGGATCTTCATTCCGTAGGCAAAATGCCCCTGTGAGTCACCAAACTGTGAACATTTATTCACGCACCGCTTAGCATTCACGGTTTTATTTTCCTTTCATAGATTCATCTTGTCCATATCGTTCGCAACTTCTCAGCATTCACCATGTGGCCGCTGACGAAGCTTTATGTCTGTCATATCATTCTTTCCTTTGTCGAGCTCCATTTGTTTGATGCATGGCCCATGCTCATATCTTTCCAAGTCAGGCCCACTTTGCAGTTTCTTTTGCTGGAGGTTTGTCCATGTGGCTTCCCCTCAGAGATTTTTGTCAGGGCATCTCTCTTTCTTTCTTCTAGGCTCTGTGTGTTCGATGCATCACGCTTTTCTATGCACCCATTATCTAGGATTTTCTGCTTGTGCTTTGTTTTCTTTTCTACTGCCGCATGTTTCTCTCTGCTACTGTGTGTTCCCTACCGATGATGTGTGGCCCTAGTTTGTCAAAGGGAATGCTTGTTGGCATGCTGCTGGATGATCCTTTAGTTTGGTGCTAGCTCAAGGGAATCTATATTGTCGATGTTTTACTAAAGCATCTTTCTCGTGAAGGCTTTTAGGTGGTGGGTTGGCTTATTTAAGTAGCCTCTTTCTCATTATAATGGTTGTTGTTGGATAGATTAGATTTCTTGAGCATTGGGAATTGGCCTTTTGTAATATTTTCTATTAAATTTGAACTTGTAGACTGTGCCAATCAATTTAGCCTCTCTATTTTCATGCATTTAATAGGATATTAAACTTTGCTTTCATTTCTTGAAGTATTTGAATGTCTTTTCAAGCTTTTGTAATCTTCATATAGCGTAATAAAATGAAGATCATGTTGTTACTCTTCTGTTTGGCTTGTGTTGTACTAGTTATGCTATGCAAATGAATTGATGTTCTTATGTTTGTGGTGTTTAGTAACATCTAATTGATAAACAACAATTATTATTCGAGCCTTTGTCTCAGCATTGTGCTTAGTTATCTCTCTTATGATTTGGCGCATCGCCCTAGTTTAGGTTCAGTTATTGCATGTTACTATTCTAACCCTTTACCTCCCCCCCATAAAAATGAAGATCTAGCTTTGATAAAACCCTGAAGGTCACTTAGCTAAGTGCAAAAGTCCCCCAATAGCTAAGTTTCCCATAAGGTTGTTGCCCCTACAAATTTTTGCATCAACATATCCTAAGGTGTAATTTCCTCTAAGGCCATTGCCTCGTAAGAGTCAAAGTGACACATAAGTGTGCCACTTCAGCTTCTTGCACCACTTTCCCCTCAAATGGTGGGTTGCTCCATAAAAATCAAATAGTTTGTGATTTGAACCCTAATCTACTATGATTGCACCTTTATTCAGGATAATTAATGCATAGAAAAAGAAATTTATGATGATGGAAAATAGAACATGTACTTGGCACCACCTCGAGCATGCAAATGCTTCCACAACACTCTACGTTGTGCTATATTACTCACTTATAAGGACATCAAAGATTAAAACCATGCTTGTGGTGTGCAAAGAAAGGTAAGCTTCAAAAATCCAAAGAACACAACTACTAGGGGTTTTGAGTTGCATTCAAACAACCATATCATCAACAAAACCAGGTATGTTTCTAGTTGTTGATTTTTTGTTAATTCTTTCATGCATGCAAGGCTTAAGTTGAATGACATTACCACTAGTTAGGTAACTGAAATGTTGATTATTTTAAATGAATATAACCTAATTACAGACTATAAATGTCAAGAATAAAGAAATTTCATGAAAATATTAGAAAAAGAAAGTTTAGTTCAACCCTAACTCACACACAAGGTACATATTTTCTAATAATGCAGGAAACCTAGAGAAATATGAGCACTTTTAGGAAGAAGCTGATAGATGAGGACTTTGAAACCCCTATTTCACAAGTCATATCAATTGGTGGGATAGTTATAGATGCTCATCCAAGATGGTTCACTGATAATGAATTCATTGTGTAGATTTGACAAGAAGGTGCCTCCCAATGCATTGAAAATATTGTTAGATGTGGACTGCATTTGGCAGGAGGGTTTCTACTGGAAATGGAAGCTCTTGAATTGGTACTAGAATGTATGAAATGGTATAACCCAAACAAGAGGGTCATCAAGAAATAAGGAAGATTCTATGCAGATGTATTGATGAAAGGAATTCTATATACATTTGGGATCCCCACATTCAAATAGATGAATCCATTGAATATGTAGGTCTTGGCCACACCGTACTTGAATGCACAAGAAAAAAAATAGAGCATTTATGAATGCAACATGGTGTTGGGAGTAGATTATGACATAAATGAGACAAATCTTGAGGTTGGTATTTATCTGGGATGTGCAAAACATTATAACCCTATTGAGAAAGATAGTTGGACTCAAGGATGATAACAAATTAAAATCATGGATGTTTGGGCTTAGAGTGAAAAAGATGGAAGGACCTATGCACATTCACTAGGAGAATTTCATCAGTGATAAGTTGCATGAACATTTAATTTCATTCTTAAACACCCACTTGTTTTCCATGTCATCATATGTTATTTATTCCTATTCCTTGAGGGTGAATATTAAAGGATTGAATAGAGTTGGTACCTTGGGTAGAGAACCAAGGAATGATTTGATTTACACTCATAGTCCCTAGATTACTATTCACCAATACTAGGAGCATTACCAGTGGGTAAATGATGTGTTTTCTATGAGGCTGATAACATTAATGGAAGGCGATAAAGCCAAAATATTGTCCTCAGAAGCACAAAGTGTTATCTGGTTGGTTGGGGGCTCACATATTCAATTTCCTACTTTCACTTACATCAGAGTGGAAGGATTCATCAAACACCCCTTCATGCTACCCAGGTATGCAACAAACCA
Source organism: Sequoiadendron giganteum (assembly GCA_007115665.2). NCBI lineage: Eukaryota > Viridiplantae > Streptophyta > Pinopsida > Cupressales > Cupressaceae > Sequoiadendron > Sequoiadendron giganteum. Next base: position 363,186,069 of record CM021102.1, on the reverse strand, counting down.
AATTTTGTTACTAGAATTGGTGAGATAGATGCAACCATCTCATGCTCTCTTTGCACAATCACACAAGAAATGTTCTATCAAATTCCCTATCATAATCAATAATTACAAATGTGTTGGAGCCAGAAGTGTTGATATGTGTGAGGAAGAGTTGAAATTTTATGAGTTGGAGTTCTTTACACTTTGACAAAAAAATTATGATCCAGAAGGATTCCTTGCCAAGCTAATAAGCTGGAAGTATGCTCATGTTTATGATTTGGATTTTTGGAGGATTTTTGGCTAACCAGAGGTTGCCACTTCAAGAAGCAAGGCTTCTTAAATTTCATGATGTTTTGGAGCAACTCGATATAGATAATGGTGAGGTGTTGAATAATGTTTATGATACAAAAAATATTTTTGATGAACCAATCCCAGACCCAGATTATGCAAAGAAAGAGATAGTAACCATCAAGGATATTTCAAAGAAAGTATTGACATACACTCAGAATTGGATTAATGGACCTTACATTGAAGCATTGAAAGAAAATGGGATAGAACTCACATTCTTGCCTAATGTTTAGAGAAAGAAATAGTTAGAGGATTATTTAGGGTATGGAGAGACTACCAAAAAGAAAATAAAAGTTGGAAAGATGGAGGAAGCTAGGCATACTGAGGAAAGAATGTTTGATACTTCAAGCTAGAGAATTCCAATGATTCTAGCTAACAAGCTCAAAGAGATGGTGGCCAATACGACCAATGTAATGGAGATGCCTAAGGTGACATTTTATTCCATAATAAAGCTAAGAGGTCAACCTATGACTGGTGAAAAGGTGAGAATGAGGACACAAACATGTGCTAAGATAAGGTCTGCATCACATAAAGTAGTAGATATATTTACTTCTCCACCCCTAGTCAATATGAAAGCGATGAGACAAGCCCTAGGAGGGACTCCTATGACTCAAGAAGAAGATCCTAAAAAAATTGAAGAAGTTATAAAATAGTAGGAGAAATTGATGCCATGGTGGGACAGTTTGAGGAAAAGAGATCTAAAATATGTTGCATGATGCAACCAGCAGTGGAAGAAGTGCTACATATAGGGTCATATCCTAAAAAAAAGAAGAGGATTGCATAATATGATCGCTCACTCCAAAAGTGAGAAACCCTAAGGAAATTGATGAAAGAGGAATAGGGGACACTATAGTTTAGAACCCCACTGATAATGTTGGTAAAGAATATATATTTGATGATCAACTTCCAAAAGGAAGAAATAAAGAGAATGTTGAACAACAGTAGAATTATGATAAATTAGGAGAAAGATGGGATAATAATGAAAATAGAGAGTCCTCATAGACCTTGGGAGGTGAACCAATAAATGATGAGAATCCTAATGTTTTAGGATGATAGGAAGATAATGTACCAAGGACTAATGCTGAGAACATGACAGGACAGGAAAATGTGAGTCTTGAAAAGGAAGAGATAGTGATAGACCAAGGTAATCTAGAATCCATGCCAGTATGGATAAAGTATATTCAAGTTTCAACAGTTGTGACAAGTAATGTTGAAAGTTCAAGAGAGGAAGTTCCTAGGCACGCCAATCATTAGGAATGCAAAATTAATGAAGAGGAAAAACAAAATGAAGAAGCACCTTATTGGCTAGTCAGACAAATGGCTCTGGAATTGGAGATGGACCTGGTGCCTCTTGATCTCAAAAATTTAATAAAAGAAGTAGAGATCCCTAAGCCTAGAGTTAGAGCAAAGACAGGATATTCTATGAAAAGGAATACAAATGGAGGGAGGGATCTCCAAATAGATACTCTAGTAGGAGATAAGAGCAAGCATGAAATAACACCTAGGGATTATAGGGTGACAAAAATTCATTTAGGACATTCATCATGGGGACAAAAGTTAGAGGAGATGAAAGTAAATTTATAAAATTTCTTGCCAGAGTACAAAAGAGGAAGCAAAAGAAAAGAGAGCTAAAAGAACAACTTTCTTTCCTAGAGAATTTTATCAAGTCGCTAGCCCAATATGGTCAAACATAGAATGAATTTCCCCATAATCTGGTAATAATGTCTAAGGAGCAAGTAGATGTCATTACATCACTTTGCCATAAGGTAAGAATATTTGAAGAATGGATGGAGTACTTGGTAAGGAAAGGAGAAGAGTTAATAAGAGATACAATTGGGAAGCATAAGGAAGCATACCATTTGTGCGACAAGTCGAGAGGGCTTGAAGGTGAATGCGGATTTCACCAAGAACAGACTGATGCAGAGCGGTGAAGGATTAAAGCTCTTTTTTACATGGATGTCTGAGATTTGGTGAATTAAAAGATAACAATAGAACAAGATGTTTCATTATTTGAGAAGTGGAAAAAATAATTAAACTGAGAAAGTGACATTGCTACAATGTGTAGAGGGATTTGAAAAGATTGCTGAGACATGCAAGATGTTGATGGATAAAGATGACAACTTTATTGAAATTATAGCTCAACAAAGTTATGATCCAAAAAAATTACTATAGGATGAAAAATAAGTAAAATCTTTCAATGAATGGATTGAAAAGGTAAATAGGGATCCTATTCAGTCACTAATTCAGGAGGTTATAGATGAAATCACAAAGTGTGGGAATTCTATGACCAAATATGATACAAAATTAATACAAAGAATTGAGAACGTCATTCAGATATCAAAAGAGTATGCTAGGCATTAATACATCTAGAAAGTAATCCAAAGTGTCCCAAAAGAATGTATGCATCAAATGCTAATTAGTTTCTAAGAATATCAATAGAGGAGAGGTGAAGATTAGTCTTTAGACCTGGAGTTCAATGAGGAAGAATAGATAGTTAGATACTAGATTTCATAATCTTTGTGCATGAATATAGTTTTGAGGTCATTTTTGCATGTTTGTTCCCAGTCTTGATAAAGGAAGTTAGTCTTAGAGGTTTTTAAAAGTGCTGAAATTATTGTCTTTGTGCAAATACTCACGACTCAAAGCCTGAAGTTTGAAGATTGCTGCTAATTAAAAAGTCAAAATATCTTTGACTTTACCTAGAAAACTTTTATGACTATTGTCACCTACCACATGTTGCATTTTGATTTATTTTTCTGATTCTATTTGATGGGACTAATTTTAAACTCTTTGGGGCCTTGTTCCTATAAAAGGTCATTCGATGCTTTATTTTATTTTTTAAGTTCAAAATTTGTGGATGTTAGAGAACCAAAACTTTATCAAGGGTAAAAGCACAAAGTTGTGTCACACGTTATAAAGGAAACGGCCAATGCTGATCCAACTTTTAAACTTGAATCACTAAAAAGTAGCATATATGTTGTGAATTTTGAAATGATGTAAACTAGTAAAATATGTATTTTTTAGTATATTTTATGTTTGTATTTTTTATAAGAAATCAAAAAATTATTTTAAACTAGTTTTTCATAAATTAACACTATAATTTAGTTGCTGATAAAATGCTGAAAAATGAAGTTGCACGCGATGTCAAACTTTTTATAGTACATTTCATTTTTTTTCTTTGAAATTTTTTGTGTTTATTTATAACTTGAAACTTTAGTGCACGGATATTATTTTTTTCCAATTTTGATAAGTATATAGTTTTATATACATATTAAAATGTACGTGAATAAAAAACATTTGTTTCCATCAGACGTCAACATTCATATTAAATATTTATCCAAAATGGAAAAAAAATTATACCATTTGAAATAGATTCTTTTATCTAGCGCATCATATTTTTTTCAATTTTTTTAAATAAGTTTTAGTATTTTTCCTTGGCATGGTAATAAACCTAATATTTTTGCTAATAACCTACTTTTAGTATAAATAAAAATAAAAATAGAAATAATATTTAAACTATTAAAATAAATATATTTTTGAAAACTAGACTTATGGATCTATAAAAGGGTATTTTTACATTTTTTTTAAAATGTTATTTACATGAGGAGGAATTATTAAAACTTCAAGTTTTTCAAATAATTTTTTTTTTTGGTAAATTCGACTCAAAGTGGTGCTCCATATATTTTTAGCCAACAATTTTAGTTGAATAAATTGTGGAAGTATCTAACTTAGCTAGAATGAATCTTACTAAGTCATATTTTTGACCAAAATTGATTTTTAGTTAGAAATACTTAAATTCAGTTGTGCTGATATGTTGGCTGAAAGTGTGACACAACTTTGTGCTTTTACCCTCAAGTTTTGTTCTTTTTACTGTTTTTTGTTCCATTCTAGATTAAAAAGTTGTATGTTTCATCAGAAGTTAACTAATATCATATCCAATTTCAAACTTATTTCCTTATATGAAATCTTATGTATCTTATTATTTGTTCATATCAAAAAATATTGTGTGTTGCGTCGTTTAAGGGTGCATACTAACACTATCCAGTGGCAAATAATCCCCCTTTCTTTAAACTCTTGCATCATTATGTGCCTAGTTCTGAAGCAATCTAGTGACATATGGAATGGTTTTCTTTGGTTTGGTTATTTCTTTAGGCATGCGTGGATAATACTTGGGAGAAATTTTACTTTTCAACATTTTTTTATGCTTTATTTTAGAATATATGTTTAATATTCTAGGAAATGTTCCAAAAATGATAGATGCATGGAATTTTATTATAAATATTTTGATTACATCATATTGTTGAATGATTAATCCTAATTCTACTTGAATGTATGCAAGTTGTTTGAATTTCATGAAATATTATGGAAAATATTTTGATTTCATGAAGTTATTGAATGGTTGGACAAAGATTACATTTTATCTCTATGATGCGTGGAAAAATTTTAATGACCATTTACCCCTCATGTTTAACAACATTATCACAATGAAACTTGAGTGAATCTAGTGCATCAAGACTTGACACAAATGAGCCTTGGGATCAAGCTAATTTTTCCTTAGATTTAGGTTTTCCTGGTGAAGTATTTCAAAAAAGATAGCTTCCCACAATACCTCTATGATAATTTATATATCTATCAAGGTGTGTGACTAACATCCACATCAACAATATCCTCTCTGGGTGATCCCACAATACTAGTTTACAATTTTTTGGTAAACTGGACACTAAACTAATATTTTAAAACTAAATCTTCATTTTCAGGCTCTTATAGAGGCTAAACTGTGAGGAATTTTAAGATGATGCAAACTAGTGATTTATGGTGTTTTTTCTATAGATTCTAAATATATATTTTTTTAAAATTTTGGAATCAGATTGCACTTCTTTTTCCATCTCCTTTGAAAACTAGCTTTTAAAAAGAAAACAACATTTTTAAGAAGTGACGCTCACCGTATACAACATAAATTTTTTTGTATGAAGGATAAAATTCTTTTTTTTTTTAAATTTATATTTGTAACTATGATATCTATCACTTTCATTTGTTTTCATAGTGTTTTATTAAATACTTTTTCCTTAATCAAGTTTTGAAGTCAGACTAATTGCAATTCAGACATAGGTGGACTATATATAACATAACTTTTTCTATATGTATCAAAATTCAATTATTATTTTTTTAATGGATCAAGGACATCAATACCTAGCCTGAACATATTTTTAAATTTTTTTTTATAATCTTTTATTTTTCTACATGTGTAGAACAAAGAAATTGATTTTCGGTGAAAAACCTATGTTTAGTAAAACTAAAAAAACAAATACATAATTAAAGAAAAAAATATTAAAATTATATTCATTGGATAGCTCATTCTAAGGACTACCATGGTCATTTCAAATAAATTTTAAATGAATTCATTTGATCCCCCAAAAGGTAAATCAAAAGTGATTTTTTATCAGCATTTTGATAGGTGTAAAGGAGACTCCGTTATAGGTATGGTTTAAAACTAGCGGGGTTGTATCCAAGGGGTTTTGATCTAAGGTGGTTTGATCAAACCCTCTTCAAATGGAATCCTTCAAATGGAAATTTTTAAGGCTTAAATCATTATATTTTATAAAAATATGTGATTTCAACAAAAAATAGAATCTCCTAGAAATTGTAAACCAGCTTTGTTGGATTAGCCCTTTGCGTTCTTATAAATCCTAATATGAAACCAATTCTTATTTCCTCCCAAGGTTTCTCTAGTATTGTTAAAGGTTTGTACAATCCAATATTTTTACTACTTCCTTTTGCAACTTCAGTTTTTTTTGAATTTTGAACATACTTCTTGACATCCTCATATATGTGGCCAAAAAAAATGTTCACTCACCAAACCTATTATCTTTCCTACTCCAAAATATCTTGCTAGTTCTCCACTATACTCCTTAATCAGATTTTACATCATTGAGCTCCTCAAAATACACAATTGACTTTCTTTGAATAACATATCTTCTTGAATGAAATAATCCAACCACTGGCTTTGGTCTATCACTACTAGTTCCTTACATGAATTCCATGCTTCAATTTTTTTTGGGTAATTCATACATATGCTTTAGTTCTTCAAAAAGAAATACTTTTATTTTCATCTTTGTTAGCAAACTCCTTTCAATGCATCTATAACTTTGTTTGACTTGCTACTCCTATTCTTCAACAAAAATGTATAACTGTATAAGAACTCAATCCATCTCATGTGTCTTTGATTCAACTTTTCCTAACTGTTCAAATACTATAAATCTTGATAATCAGTATACAACACAAACTCCTGAGGCAATAAGTAATGTCTCCAATTCTTCAAGGCTTGAACTACGACATAGAATTCTTGATCGTAAACTGAATATCTTCTTCTGGAATCATTCAAATTCGTACTAAAATAGGGTACAGGTCTTCCTTCTTGACTTAGTACTACTATTATATTTCAACTAGCATCATAATCAACTTGAAATACTTTGTCAAAAATTAGGTAATGCTAACATAGGTTGCTCTGTCACCTTTTTCTTCAACAATTCAATAATTCTTTGGGCTCCAGATGTCCACTTAAATTATTTTCTATCTCCTCTCATTATCTCTATCATAGGTGTACAAATGCTACTAAATCTTTTAATAAATTTCCAATAGAAACTAGCCAATGCATGAAATGATCTTACCTCTCGAATGTGAAGACTATCCAACTATGCAACTTAGAGTCAACACAATGAAAATAACACAAGAAATTATTTTGTAAACATAAATCTTTATTGAATTGGTCGGCATGCATGCATCATATAACTCATGGGTGAATAACATGAGCTCATAGGCCTATTGTAAGGACATTCAATAGTACAACTGGCTAGAGGCATTATTACAATCCCCCCAGGGGTTGATTGAGAAATTTATCTATCCAACTATCACTAACCAAATGACTCCCTTCCAAATGATTATAAATGACCTTAAATATAATTTTCCATCTCCAAGAAAGGTCCACATCAGCCTCAAGGCTTTACACACCCTAATAAGTGATCAAGTGTGTAGGTCAGCCTCAAAATATGAAACATAATTATTTTTGAAATGAAACAGATTGAAGAACTTTGAGAAAGTTCCCCTTGGACCCAAAATTCTTGTATGATGCACCATTAAGTTCTAAACACTCTGGAATAGGTCTGCACTATGAATTTTGGACCAAGTCAGCCCCAAATGCTCAAGATGTGAATTACAGTGAAACTCTAAGAGTGATAAATTTTATTGGACAAATGCAAATGATCTGAAATTTGGATATGATGTAGAAGATCTCAAGTAGATGTTATATCCTACTCCATGAGCTGAGAAATAATAATATAGTGAAATGAGGAATGAACTTCTAAAACTCCTATAGACTGAAATGTTAGAAAATAAATGTTTTTTGTTGATATAGGATTGCTTTACAACCAGGGATGCTCTTGCACAAAAATAGAAATCTACATTGACACTTAGCTCTATTTGAACTTTTGGTTTTCAATGTGAAAGTTTCAATTGCACGTTATGTTCAACGATGAGAATCAAGATCCTATAAGTATTTCTACACATATATAAGTATGATAAACCTGTATTTTCAAACTAAAGTCTAGTCTAGTAAAAGTCATGGTTGTATTTTAGTCCCTCAATACTTCCTCTATATGTAGTTTTGTCCTGTACTAATAAGAAATTTTGTATTTGTTCTATTTTCAATTTCCTTATGTCTAAAATAAATAGAGTTAAAAAAAATCAACTTTATTGTTTCATAACAAAGTTAACAACTTTCGTGATAAAAGGTGAACCTCTTTTGCTGAAGTACAAAGATGGAAGACACTCCACACATGAATGCAAGTTCCAAAATGATAGTTTAGAGTTTATTAATGCAAATGTTGATGCAAGAGTACAAATAATGCATTGTGATGTGATCTTTCAAAGAGACTTTTCAAATTATCTATTAATGATATATAACTTTTGGTTAAATATAAATTCCTAGATACTAAATTATAATTATTTAATGGATATATCAACAAGTAATAAACAATATATATATATATATATATATATATATATATATATATATATATGAAAAAAATGATTTACAAAAATAAAGTTAGGATGATCATATTGATAAAATACATATATACTACTATTAAATCTAAACTATTAAAATAATTAAGTGAAAATTGATTGACATTATTTTAAAAATAAAAAAATGAACATTAAAGAGTAGTATGAATTTTTATCCTATGCAACAATGAAAGACATAATCCACCATTTCATGAAGAACAAATAATGTAAACGATGTGTATGTTCTCTCATACTATTTTATCCTCATCGTATCTCTTCAAAAGTAGTCATAAAAAATAAATTAACTAAAGGATATTTGCATTCTTCCTTTAAATTCTTTGTATCCCCATCGAACCTATAAAAAAGTAATTAGAGAGAATAAAAAGTATATTCTCTTTTACAAAGTTATTTCGATTAAAAACGGATTATAAAGAATACATAAAATAAATAACATATATGCTCTTTAAAAATATTTATTCCCGTTGAATATTAAAAACATTAACTGTAAAAGCAAAAATAAAGCAAATGATACGTATGCTTTTTAAATCCTTGTCGAATCTGTGAAAAACAGTGCCTTAGAAAACAAATTAACGATAAGAATACATGCTTTTGTTTATCGAAAAGTTGTACATTCCATTTAGCTGGGAGTGCATTTGCATCGTCCCGTACAATATTCAATGGCCTTTTATTATTATGTAATATTATTGTAACGAGTTTTCGCTAGTACTTTTAAACAAATTAAAATATTAATTTTTTTTTCTATTCCTAAAAAATTAGGTTTTTAAAAGTAAACATGTTATTTTTTAATTTAAATTATGTAAAAATTAATTATTAAAAATTTCATTTATTATTATATTTTCTATTGTAAACTTTAATTAATATATTGAAAAAGTAATTATTGTTACAATTTTGAAGATTGATTGTACATTTTGGTAGGATGGTGGTATATGGTTTCATGGGTGACATTCCACTCATTAATGAAATGTGTTAGCTTCAAGGTGTCGTAATGACTTTTTACACAATGCTAGACAACTCTCATCAATCTAAATTATGGCAAGTTGCTCTCCCCAAACATGCAGTTTCCTTTTTTAATCCCACAAATCTCTAATTTTTGGCATTTCCATTTGCTCTTTCTTATGGTGTTTCTCTGTGGGTTTCTCATCTAGTCTCTCCTTATCTGGTGTTTTGTTGGGTTCTTCTAGTGAATTTCATGGAGTTGGAGTTGGTTAACAAAAGAGTGCTCATCCCAATCCCTAAATGAGAATACCTAGAGATGTATGGCTTTACATTTGAGATGATGAAGAATATTTTTAAGGTTGATTGCACTCAAGTGGAGGTGGCAATAAGGGCCATCGTTGCTGACCATATTTACGAGGGGCATCCACAACTGCTCTACCCGTGCTACGTAACTTCTATTTTCCTTTGAAATGCTATGGATCTTTTGCAACATTATGGTTTGGTTACATAATTGTCGATTGATTACATGAACAATAAATACTTTTTGGGTCATTACCTAAGGAATGTCACCTGAGAGTATGATTTACACAATGGGAAGGCTCTATTTGGGGGTCTCTTCAAGAACAAATATTTAACGAAATATTCAAGATACTTGTGTGTATATGTAATTGAAATGGGATTTGTGTTGGTAGTGGTTATCATTGATGTCAACACTTGGTGAATTATTTGTGGTTTTCATTGATGTCATCACTTGAAAAGTAGGGGAGATTGTTGGTAGTGGTTGTTATTGATGTCAACACTCTAGTTGTCATTTATCTCAACACTTGGTGAGTATGCTAATTGTCAACAATTAAGGAGAATTTTGTTGTTATGTTTGTATTGTTGGCATTGGTTGTCATTGCTAATAACATTCAATTTGGGTTGTCATTGATGTAAGGTGGTGTTGTTAAAGTCCATGGTTGGATGGCATGCCTTGTTTGGTGATAAGTATAGTTCTATAGTGTATTTTTGTCAGCATAATTGATTTCATAAATATATATTAATATGAGGATTAGAAGCATTAAGATGAGGATTAGAAGTGATGCTGGTGGTGGAGAGATGTTGTTGATGGTCAACAATATGTTGGGTGTTCTCTCTTGTTGTTCTTGATGAATTCTATGTTTATGCAATAATTTTTTGTCCTTTGCAAGTTGTCAAATTGCTCTACTTCAGGAAGTTGTGTGGAAGACCATTTCAGAAAATTCTCTATATTCCTCTACTATTGAAGATATTGCTTTACAGTTTGAGATTTAGTGTTTTTGTTCTATTGATGTTGAACTCCTATCTTTTTAGATCACCATTATTGTTGAGGAGGTTTTTGTAATTTGTGAAAGGTTGGCATTGTTATTTGTCTGGACTGTGTTGTGTGGTCTCACAACACACCCCAAGACTATAAGGCTTGGAGACCCAATATTTTTTTTTACTCTTATCGTATGAGCTAGCTATTTAAAAGATCATCGAAAAAAAGAAAAGGTAAAAGAAATATTTAATTTAAAGAATGATTCATAGTAAAGTGTTTCGGGTGTTATATACGAGAAATCAAGGATGTTTGAAAGGCAAAAAGGTTGTAAAAATAGTAAGCCATGCATTCCAGCCTGATATTGGAAACTCGGGATAGATGGAAGTTCGACAAAACCAAAGTCTGAGAAAATTTTATGGGTAAAGCTGAATACTAGGTACCAAGTACCAGGTTGCAATAGAGTGAGGTTTTGAAATTTTGTGATTATCTAATGAGTCCGATAGTTCGGTAGTTTGGTATATATGTAGAGGATAATCATACAAGAATTTATGATGTGCTTTGGAAAGCGTGTTATTTATGGAAACTAGTATTATAATATTTGAATAGTCATTTTATTTACATGAGATTTTTTATAAATGTTTTTATTTTAAAAGGGATTTAATATTTGGAATTTGTGATTGCAGGAAGTACAGCTTGTTATGCAAAGTTTGGGTATGGACGGTCAGGAAAACCAAGTTTGCAAATAGATCTGATGGTGTTACCAGGTTCAGTGATACTCTTTAGAGGCTCATGCTCAAATAAAGTTCATTGCAAAGAGATGCAAGATACCGAAAACTCAAAACCTAGAGTTTAAGCATTTAGCGGAGGAGTGTACACATTCTAAGAGTTACCTATTCCTAGAATGTTCAAATCGAGAGTGAACCTAGAGTGTGAATTTCCACTAGATCAGCTAGAACATATATATGGGAATTTCTTATACTCAAATGAGCGGATTGGTTTGGTTCCATAAAGGAACCCTGATAATAATTGATCGAAACTTGAAGAGCTTCAATGAGCAATTGAAGTTAATCTTCAAAGACTTCAATTGCAATTTCTTGGTCAGTCACTCAGTTCCACGTGCATTGATGTGATTCGTCCCTTAGATTATCTCTCATGTATTTGTATTATCTTGTTTGTGCCTTGTGTTCTATAAAAGGCTAGCAAACATCTTTTTTCATTTTAAGTTCATAATTTGTGGATGTCAAAAGAGCCAAAACTTCTTTAATTTTTGTTACTTTTTCCTTTTTTTTGAATCATTTCAGTCTAGAAACCTGTATGCATGTAGATATTGATTAATATTAGAGCCAATTTGATAGCTACCTATCTCATGAATCTTTAGTAGCTAGTTTCATTAGTTCCACTGAACAAGCCTCTATACTATGTCATTTAAGGGTGTATATAGAAAATACTCATGTCTAAACTAAACCCTCTCTTTAAAAGCTCGTACCATTTTCTATGTAGCTGTGAAGCAATCTGGTGAACTATGGAACGGTTTGCTCTGATTTAATTAATTCTTTGGGGCATGTGTGGAGAATAACCGAGAGAACTTTTAGTTTCAGTAATTTTATGCTTTATTTTAGAATAGATGCTTAAATTCTTTGAAAATGTTCCAAAAAATAGATGAATGGATGGAAATTTATTGAAAATATTTCATTTTACATGAAATTGTTGAATACTTAAAGCTAAATATACTTAAGTGATAGCAAATGAAATTGTTAATGTTCATGAAATATTATTTCAAATCTTTCGATTTCATGATAATTATTCTTGAGATCCAAATTGAAAACTCAGTGTCTAGTATAAAAAAAGAAATTAACAAACATATTCCCTTTGAAATTAATAGAAAATTCACATCCTACCTTGAAGTGAACCTAGTATGATCATGACCTGATTACTAGAGACTTTGGATTGAATTGAGTCAACCTTGTTATTTTGTTTAGGCAGATTTCCCTCTTCGAGATTGTCTTGTTCCATATCTTTCAAGAAGAATAGGCATCTCTGCGGTCTTTCTGTGGAGTTTTTTATTTGACGCTGCTGATGCGAGTGAAATCGTTGTCAACAGGAACTGCCACTAGAAGGAGGGCCATCATTGTCAAAAAAATTATCTAGTCTTGAGTCTTAAAGCTTGTAAAGTAAAGATAAAGACAACCTAGTATTTCAGTATGGAAGTTGAGAAACTTATGAAAATGTTTAAATAGAGATTGCATCCTTTGTGTTTTCTCACTTTTGGTAGGGTCACTGAATGTAGAATTCATAATACAACTAATCATGGTGAACTCGATTGTGAAAATTTCTTAACTAGGGTGAGCTTAGCCATGTGTAAAGTGATTTTGTTAATAGAAGAAGTTCTAACTACTAGAAGGAAGGAAATGTTAGCGAATATTGTGTGCAACCGTAGTAAAACCAAAATTGTTAAAAAGTCAACTAATGCATCAAAACAATTGGATAACTTCAATTATTACAATGAAAATCATAACACATTGTAGGGAAACAAACAAGAATGTCGAGATTTTAGAATATTGTATCAGAAATGAGTAAACAACATTGATGAGTTATTATTCTTGTTATACGTGGAAAACACAAATGAAGAAAAGGACCAAGAAAATTGAGTGGGAGATGCATATATTTTACCCCAAATAGAAAATCTACATGATAAAAAGGGAAATTTCCCTGATTTTATGCAAAATATAGAATATCATTCCTTTACTTTTTCTCTCTCTAATGATAATATAAATTGTGATATATCTTGGTGTAACAAAGTGCAAAGTGAAGACATGGCCAAAGATATGAAAAATCTCAGAGGAGAAAGTCGAAAACTTGACGCAACCATTCATGGAAATAAAGAAAGTACATAAATGAACCATGAACTAGGGTTGGAAGAAGGTAGAGTATGGTTGCATCAGATGAAGTGTGTGCAATCAACCTTTAATGAGGTCATTTTCATACATATGAGCCAAGCCATTGGTAAGTACTCTTTTGAATTTATGATTATAAAACACAAAAAATTAAGAATAACTCTTTGTTGTAGTAGGATCATTGAAATTTTATTGAATGAATTTAAAGATAAGCCTACTATAATTCATACCAAAATGACAATGGAAATTATCATAGAAATTAGAATTAGTTGTTTTGTTAGAGTTAATCATTTGTTAGATTAGGTACCTAGTTAGTTAGGGTTAGGTTAGTTTTTTTTAGGTTTTGTTTTTTGTTTTCTTTTGTTTTGTTTTTTTTTTATCTTTTTTTTTCCTTGCCCTCTAAATTTGCAAATTCTTCTTAACTTACCTTGCATATATGAGAGTTAATCCAAACATTTGTAAAGAAATACAGTGAAATGCAAAAAATTGATAAAACCATGCACAGTAAATGCATGCTTTGAAAGTACTAAAATTTATATATATTTATGTATGTATATCACGTATATACATTAATATCAAAATTCTTGTTTCAAAATATTAAAAAGTCAAAAAGAGGGAGCCTAGTTACAGGTGGTGGTGGTAATTATTAAGTCAATGTGGGATGCCTCATATATCAAAGCTAAATAACCTATATAGGCGAGTTACTGGCGGGTTTCAAATTCCTAAATATGGAGGTCTGAGAGAAAAGGACGAAGTTGAACTATTTCCCCATGCTTTAAGAACCAAGGAATATCATCCATTGAGGGGATTCCAATGGTCGGGTGCACCATAGATAAAATAGTGTCCAGGTTCTCCAGGTATTTAGGTCTCACTATCATTTTGGTAGCTGAGAAAATGTCTTCCACATAAAGACCTATATCTAGAAGAGATGCTACAAAATGCAAAGCCATATCACGGTAAAAGCGATAGTAGTGACTAGATTGAACATATTTTTTCCTAGGTTCTAAGAAAAAAATTGGTATAGTAAAACTGGAATTCCTAATGAAGAAAACCTTTTCAATCCTTTGGGATGTGATACTTCCTAAAAATACATTCTCACGGAGAGAGCAGCTTAAATAAATTGGAGTATCCATGGCCTAGAAGCAAATAGAAATAAACAAAGCAAGAAATTGCAGAATCTAAGAAGAAAGCTAAGAAAGTGTGTGAAGAATTCAGAAGGAAGCAATGTAGAATTTATAGAAATCCATGAGAAAAGTGTGGTACATAGTTGCCTTGGAGAAATCTCAAAAATTGTAAGCAAGGTGGCAACCGGTCAAGTGTTTCTAGAATGAAAGGTTAAATCAAATTAATTCTTTGCACATTGTTGGTGATAAATTGCTTCAAAGACGAGCAGTACGAAGATTGTGAATCAATCAAGTTGAAGATTTTTAAATTTAATTGTGGTCTTTTCAAATCATTTTAGACATATTAATTATGATGGTGTTGGTGTGTGTGGAACGAAAAAATAAAAATTAAGCTGGTAAGACAGTACATGTCATCACCTAGATAAGTTGAGAGAAATGATACATGCAAAATCAGGCATGTGATTTAAATGAAGAATAATGTGATCATATTCCTATGCAATCATGATAATTTTGATCTATTAATGAGGAGCAGTGCTATCAAATCAGAAGTGCTAGCTAAATATTTAGTGGTTTCCATAAGAGTTTATCAGAAGGGTTGTAACTAATGTTTCTAAATTTATATTTAATTTGGCGATTAAATTGTTTGTTGCTAAATTTTAATTTATGCATATCTTTTAACATATAATAGTTTGCAGTTAGCTAGGATTTGGCATAAGGTGTAAAATTTAGCCAAAAATACACACCAATAGGGAATATTTTAAGAGAATTTTTGGGAAATGGTAAATTGATGAAGATATTTGCATTGAATGAAAAATCAAAAGGTAACCTTCACTACAATTTTAATTCCCAACCTAATAGCAGGCTTCATTGCCTGCAAGTTGAAAATGAGCTATCATTGCTATATCTATAAAAAAAAGAAAAGAAAAAAGAAAAAAAAGAGAGAATTTAACTCTTTAGGCTATCCAAATAACTCTACTAGGGCTATGGATGTCTGGCTGGTAGTAGAACTATGTTTGGGGGAATTGCAAAGATAACCTTATTGGGGCTATGGATGCTTGACTGGTAGCAAAGCTCTATCCCTAGTTGGATTTGGAGGATTACCATATTATGTAGTTCAATGTAATGAACTAATATTTTTTTATTGAGTTCCAAAAATTGGAATTAATCAGAGCACACACAGATGTTTTTGGGGGAGTTTTACATTTTATGTTAGAATCTAGGTAAAGGTAAAGGTTATTGTTTATTGTTTTAAAATATGTATAAATTTTAATTTACAATTGGTGATTTATTTTTTTCAAATTTTGTTTAAATTTAGTTGTATTGGTTGCAAGTTGTTGTCTGGTCTCAGAACACGCCCCAAGATTGTAAGGCTTGGAGACCCAATATATTGTTTTACTCTTATGGTACGACCTAGCTATTTAAAAGATCACTGAAAAAACAAAGGTAAAAGAAATATTTAATTTAAAGAATGCTTCATAGTAAAGTGTTTTGGGTGTTATATACCAAAAACCGGGGATGTTTGAAAGGTGAAAAGGTTGTAAAAATAGTAAGCCATGTGTTCCAGTCCGATATTGGAAACCCGAGATAGATGGAAGTTTGGTAAAACTAAAGTCTAGGAAAGTTTATGGGTAAAGCTGAATACTGGGTACCGGATTGTGATAGAGTGAGGTTTTGAAATTTTGTGATTATCTAATGAGTCTGATAGTCTGGTAATCCGGTATATATGTAGAGGATAATCATACAAGAATTAATGATGTGCTTTGTAAAGCATGTTATTTATGGAAATTAGTATTATAATATTTGAATAGTGGTTTTATTTACATGAGATTTTTAATAAATGTTTTTTTAAAGGGATTTAGTATGTGGAATTTGTGATTACAGGAAGAATAATTTTTTATGCAAAGTTCGGGTATGGACGGCCAGGAAAACCAATTTGCAAATGGATCCGATTGTGTTACCAGGTTCAATGATACTCTTTAGAGGCTCATGCTTGAATAAATTTCATTTCAAAGAGCTTCCAAATACCAAAAACCTGAAACTCTGGAGTTCAAGTATGTAGCGGAGGAGTGTAAAAATTTTGGGAGTTACCTATTCCTGGAATGTTCAAATCGAGAGTCAACCTAGAGTGTAGGAATTGAATTTCCACTAGATCATCTTGAACATTTATGGGAATTTCTTACAATCAAATAAGTGGATTGGTTTGGTTTCATAAATGAACCTCGATAATAATTGATCGAAAACCAAAGAGCTTCAATGAGAAATTGAAGTTAATCTTCAAAGACTTCAATTGTAATTTCTTGGTCAATCACTTTCCTCCACGTGCCTTGATGTGATTTGTCCCTTAAATTCTCTCTCATGTATTTGTCTTATCCTGTTTGTGCCTTGTGTTCTATAAAAGGACAACAAATATCTTTTTTCATTTTAAGTTCAAAATTTGTGGATGTCAAAAGAGCCAAAACTTCTTTAAGTTTTGTTCTTTTTTCCTATTTTCGGAATCATTACGGTCTAAAAAATTGTATACATGTAGACATTGATTAATATCAAAGCTAATTTGATAGCTACCTATCTCATGAATCTTTTGTAGCCGGTTTTTAGTTCTATTGAACAAGCATGTATACTACGACGTTTAAGGGTGTATATAGAAACTACTCAGTGTCCAAACTGAACCCTCTCTTTAGAATCTCACACTATTTTGTATGTAGCTATGAAGCAATTTGGCGAAGTATGAAACAATTTGGTTTGATTTAATTAATTATTTGGGGCATGCGTGAAGAATAACTAGGAGAACTTTTAATTTTAGTATTTCTATGCTTTATTTTAGAATAGATGCTTAAATTCTTTGAAAATGTTTCAAAAAATAGATAAACAGATTAAAATTAATTGAAAATATTTCATTTTACATGAATTTGTTGAATGCTTAAAGGTAAATCTACTTAAGTGATAGCAAGTGAAATTTTTAATGTTCATGAAATATTATTTCAAATCTTTCAGTATCATGATAATTATTCTTGAGATCTAAATTGAAAACTTGGTGTGTAGTATAAAAAAGAAGTTAACAAACATATTCCCTTTGAGATTAACAAAAAAATCACATCATACCCTGAAGCGAACATAGTATGATCATGACCTAATTACTGAAGACTTGGGATTAAACTAAGCCAACCTCCATGTTCTATTTAGGAAGATTCCCCCCTTCAAGATTGTCTTGTTCCATATCTTTCAAGAAGAATAGGCTTCTTTGCGGTTTGTCTGTGGAATTTTTAGTTCGACACTATTGATGCGAGTGAAATCATTGTCAATAGACTAGTCCTGAAAATCCTCCACATATCTACACATTGATGTTTCTATTCCTATAGGGTGAATGTGTTTTCAATGTTTGTGTGGTGTATTATTTCCATTTCCATGTGTTGAAGTAGTCTGCAAAATGTTTTGGTATTCCTTTGTCTCATGTTTGTGCATTTTGTGTTTTCGAGTTAAAGTATTTTGTTCATATTTGGTTTACGATGGCTATTGGTGATATGAAATTATAAAATTAGTTTAAGGAAGTTTTTTTGGATTCTCAAGGAACATCCCTATGTGATCCACATGTTGTTAGTTGACCTATTTGGTGATACATTATGTTTGAGTTGGCATTCTGGGTAATTTGTGGATATTTGGCTAATAGGGCTTGTTGTCTTGCTTTTGCTATGTTCTTGGGGATTTGCGTTAGGAATTGAAGTTTTTTTTAGATTTTGGTCCTAACCTATGATAATAGGGACCACAATAAGTTAATTCAATTAGAAGTATGTTTTTTGTCTGACTGGTTATGTTCTTCACATTTCATCTACATGTTTCCTTGTTGCTGAATTGGGTTGATGTGTGCCAATGTGTGAAATGTTTTGGATCACATTGAAAGATGTAATAAGGTTTTTTTTGGTCCTCTATGTCCTCAAGATATGATCACACTATATTTTTTGTGACCAACTTGATTAAGTTTATTTTGTTATCTTCTTCCTTTACGACCTACTTGATGTTGTGAAATGTTGCAATGGATATAAATGCAAGAACTTTTTAGATGAAATGTGAGTGAAGAATTATGACTATGAAATGAATTGAATATATAACATAAAAAGTGTGAAAGTGTGTGAAGAAAGATCAAATGTTCCTAGAGACCCCAGCCAACAAAATGTTGTGTTCACAAATATTGTAATTATCTATAAATCTTTTTGTATCCTACTCTGAGACAGTGAATCTCATTAGGTCCTTGTATCTTGCCCTAGAGTTGTGTGCTTCATTTTTGTAAGTCACTTGTATCTTTCCCTAAGGTTGTGCACCTTAGTCTGCAAGTCTATTGACAGTCACCATTTTTTGTAAGTAGTGAGATTCTATATTACATGAGTTAACTCTCACTATAATTTTCCCCTCATTTGGTTTTCCACATAAATCTATTGTTATCTTGTGGATGTGTGTTATGTGTTTTATCTTTCACTATTGCATCTTTCATTGTAAGGGTTGTTGAATCAGTTAAGGAATTAAACTACTATATCCTTTATTGTTGTAGACCTACTTCAGGGTTTTTTTAAGAGGTTGATTTGTGTCCAAATAGTTTTAGCTCAAGAGAGGTTTAAGTTTTGGAGATACTGATTCAACCCCTTTGAGTATCTTGTGTGTTGAAAAATTGGTATCAGATCCAAGTTCCTCTAAAGAAGCTTAACAACTCGAGACAAATATTTGAGATGAAACATGATGGTTCATACAAGGGTCCTAGGTATGATTGGGCTAATTATGTATTCTAGAAATTTAGAATGGAAGGCCACCTAAAATATCTAGGTTTTTTGGTGTTGGAAATCATTCAAGGATGGTTATGTTGCTTTTGGTACTCCTCCAATAGATCCAACTGAAGCTAGCCTATATGAGTGAAATTCCAAGGCTAAGAATTCTCTCATGTATGGGTTAGTTGATTTAGAAATTTTGAATGTGATGAATTGTAGCTTTGCTAGGGATGTTTGGGGAAAAATTAGCAATATATATTGGGGAGATATATTTGAGACTTTGAGGATGATTGAGGATGAAGATATTGTAAGCTATATGGTCTATGTGCATGAAGTTATTTTTGGCATCACTAATCATTGTAGAGAAGTAAAGAAAATGAGATTGTGAAGAAGGTTCTGGGATCTCTCCCTTAATCAGTATTTTGTAGATGAAATGTATGGTGATCTAACTACCTCTAAAATTATAAAATTTGATAGAGATATCCCAAAGAAGGAAGCTTCTTTCAAACCCAACAAAAGGATTGAAGATGAAGCTATTGATCAGAATGACAACTTTGATGAGGTTGAAAAAAATTTGTAAGATTGAAGAAAGGAACATGAAAATACAAAGGTAAGTTAGCTTTCAAGTGTTTCAATTGTGGAAGCATTGGTCATTTTACATCTAAAATTCCTTATAAAGAATCAAAACATGGTAACAAAAGAGATAAGGTTAAAATAAGTCTCTATTCTAAAGAGAGCAACTACTCCTCTAAAGATGAGGATAATGACTCATATGGTGAAACCCTTTTCATGGCCTTGAAAGACAAAACGAGTAATATTGGAGAAATTAAGAGGTTTGGTACTTTGCAAATTGATAAGAATAATGAAATATGTATGGCTATATGGATTGCCTTTCATCTAAAAGAAGAAGAAAAGGCTTGGGTGATTGATAGTGGTTGTTCTCACCACTTGACTAGTCACAAGAGAAGGTTCATCCATATCAAGAAGGTCAATGGTGGAGTTTTCAATTTTGGTGGTGAGTCTACACAAATTTGTGGAAAGGGTGGGTATGTGTAGGATCATCATGAAAAAAATAGGCCCTTAAGTGGTGATGAAAATTCAGAAAATCAGAGTTAGGCAACTTGACATAAAAATTTGAAGAAGTTATCTATATTATTTCAAAAATATGTAAGAATAGAATCTTTATAAAATTGAATGTAGCATCTAAACTACTAGGTTTATTAAAAAAAAAAATCTATTTGGTGAAAATTTGAATTTTCAATACAATAGTACTTAAATTTCAAGGAAAAAATAAGTAGGTGTTTGTCTGACCACCCTAACCAAAATAAAATGATAATATTTTTTTATAAGATTTTAGATATAAGTAGAGAACTCATGTCTCGATGTGATGCATATTTTTTGTAATTTTTTTCCAAGTAAATAATTAATTATGAATTTTTTATTACAAATTTTAAAAAATATAAAAACTCGTTAGGCAAAATCAGAGTTAGGCAACTTGACATAAAAAAATGAATAAAATATCTATATTATTTCAAAAATATGTAAGAATAGAATCTGTAGAAAACTGAATGTAGTTTATAAACTACCAGGTTTATTTTAAAAAAAATCTATTTGGTGAAAATTTTAAATTTCAATGTAGTAGTACTTAAATTTTAGGGAAAAAATAAGAAGTAGGTGTCTATTTGACAACCCTAACCACAATAAAATGATACTAATTTTTTTATAATATTTTAGATATAAGTTGAGGAATCATGTCCCAATGTGATTTACATTTTTTTGTAATTTTTTCTAAGTAAATAATTAATTATGATTTTTTTATTACAACTTAAAAAAAAATAAAACCTCGTATGTCTGACTACCTTAACTTGGTCAAAACTTCATGAAATTAATTTTTTTTTTTTAATTGTATAGTGTGTGAAGCATAGAATGTGACACATGTTTCAGATTCAAAAAATGAGATACTATTTGAAATCTATACATGTTTTTCAATCAGCCTATCAATAAGGACTTTAGTCATAATTCAAATAGAAAATGAATAATAATTATTTATTAAATTCAACATAAAGCATAATTTATATTTGTGGAAAGCTGAGAATATCCTTTAAAAACCTTTTTCATTTCATCAATTTTGGGTACAAAAAATTTGTCAACCACTTGGGCCATCATGTCACTTACATATCACCACTTTTTGGCCCATCATGATCCTACACATACCCATGTTCAAATTAAATATTTAAGGTCAAATAGAGGAGGAAAATTTACTTCATATGAATTTGATAAGTTTTCTAAAGGTCGTGGCATTAGGATACATCTGTCCACTCCTAGGACCCTTTAGTAGAATGGGTAGTGCAAAGGTAGAATAGAACAATGCAAGAGATTGCTAAGGAAATGATGAAATAAGTTGATCTACCTGATATGTATTAGAAATAAGCAATTCACACTACCATCTATTTTCTTAATAGAGTAAAATTGAGGGTAAACAAAAATAAAACCCATTATGAGTTGTGGTATGGAAGACCTCCCACTATTAAATACTTCAGAATCACTAGCAACAAATCTTACATTAGAAGAGATAAAAAAAAGTTGGTAAGTTTGATTCAAAGTGTGATGAAGAAATATTTCTTGGTTACTCAACTAGGAGCAAGGCTTATAGATGTTGTAGTAAGAGATTGATAAGGATGATTGAAAGAATAAATATCAAAGTGGATGAAGAATTGTGTCAGATCTTACAAGAACCTAATCTTTGTAGATCTAATATTGCTTCTTGGATTGAAGAAGAAGAAGAAGAAGATAAGGAAATAAAACTAGTGAAGACTTTCAAAAATCCAGTGAAATATGTTCAAAATAACCACTCTGTAAGTCATATTATTGGGGACAAGAAGAAGAATTGGAATAGATAGAAAGGAATCATACTTGGGAATTGGTTCCTAGCCTACTAAAAAGAATGTGATAATAAAAAAGTGGGTGTTTCGAAATAAATTGAATGAATATGGTGATGTTGTGAGGGATAAGGCCAAATTAGTTTGCAAAGGTTATTCATAGGTTGAAGGTATTGATTTTGATGATACATTTACTCTAGTAGCTAGAATAGATACTTTTAATCTAGTAGCTAGAATGGAAGCCTCTTCAGATGTTAGATTTTGTGATCCCACCTTACTAAAATTACTATGTAATAGGTAGCATCTTCCTTCGATCCTCAATCCTTGATCTCTCATTTCAGTGATTGGAGATTGGGCTTCCTACTTCTGCCTTCCTTTCATTCTATCACCTCCCTCTTTTCTCCCTGAATCCTTTAATAAAAATATGGCTAAGTGTTAGAATTTTAGAGTTCAAGGGTTGGGGTTTCACCTTACCTCTTACCATTCATCGATATCAGGTAAGCTAATAGGCAGACCCCCAACCCTCGACCCCTAACCAGTTCCAGTATTCATGATTTTGGTGTTCCTTCTACTAGTCTTCGGTGAGTGAAAATGTAGCAATGGTATGAGATATATCTTCCCCCCAATGCCTAATAGGGGATAACTTTTATATTTCATGTTTTGGCATTCCCTCCTTCCAATCTCTAGTGGTCATCAAGCGGTACTCTTGACACCCAAGGTTTGATGTTTGATGCCAAGCAACAAGTGGTATGAGCTAGGATTGATGCCTGACCTCTAAAAATAATACAAATTTGGGGATCCAATCCATTTAATTCCAAATATAATAAGGGTTTCCTTTTTGGCTTGATGCCCCAACCTTCCCTATTTTGAAATGTTTTCATAGTGGTACCATTAATGGTCAAGTGATCTCACCTACTTGCTCAAATTTTGGGGCTCAAGAACAAAATTTATCGCATTGGTTGATGGTTACAATTGATTTCATTGGTTACCATGCCCATTTATTTATGATTATTTTCCTCCCTTTCTTCCCCCACACCCACATCATTGATTTCATGAGGGCATTTTTGGATGGGTTATCGACAACATTAATTATAGAGATATAACGTGCAAGTCCTAGTACATCCTAGGCTTGTGCTTCAACATGGATTTCATGATTTGGTCACCTCAACTCTCATGGGGATGAATTTGTACTAGTTGCTAACCCTAAGCAAGATTAGGGTTTATCTAGAGTCGACTAAGTTATGCCTAAACTATAAATACAACACTTCTATATTTTCAGAGGGTTCTTCCTTATATTTTCTCTAGCAAAATTATGCTTTATAACATTCTACAACTGTAAAATTGGATTTTCATGCCTTTTTGTTAATACAATCATTATTTTACCTCTTCTTGATGCTTCTATCTTATGTAACATTGGATACCTAAATGCATGCATGAGTTTTTTTATCATTTTTACACTTGTTATATGAGTTTATATTTCATAGTTTAGGGTTAGCATAGAGCTTTACAACATTGGGTTGGATCAACCTTCACTACACCTAGTTTTGAAAGGAATCTGACCTTCTCTAGAGATTTGACCTCACTGCGCAAGGTCCCACACCTTGAGGTCATTTCCATTTTTTTTTCTAGAAATCTAAATTCCTTGTTTAACAGGGTGCAATTATTAGTGACAACAATTTCTGGCATGCCTGGTGGGACAAGAAGAAGTTTCTTTTAACCATTGTTGAGAGAGTGTTTATTCTCTCTATAATTCAGCCTTGAAGAGGCACAGAAACATGTACATGGTGAATCTGCATTCAAAGAAGGAATTATACATCAAATTTGGTTACTATAATTCTAGGGATAACTCTTGGTTATAGAGAAGACCCATGCATTCATGTCCCGAATTCAAACAAGGGCATGTTCTATAGGTAACTATCAACATACTTAGCTACAATATTTACCACCTTTTTCTTCTAAAATAATTAGGAATAGATAGTCTTTGTTTCCTGTTAGGAGAAATAGAAGCTCAAGTCCTTCTCCTAGAGCCCAATCTACACCACCATTGGGTAGATTGTTTCAAGTTAGAATACATGGTACTCAAACAAAAAGGAACCCACTCCATATGGCTAGAAATCAACCTTCTATGCATTTTAATGGTGGTAGGACACTAAAACTATAATAACATGATGAAATTCCTATGGCTTCTTCGAAAAGCCTCCCATTTTTAATGGAGAAGACCAAACCGGCACCATTGAGCATAATATAGATGTGGGCTCACTATGTATAGTTCACAATATTAGAAAATATAAAGTTGCTCTTTAACTCTTGGTTGCCTTGTTCAAGGGCTAAGCATTACAATGGTTCAAAGGGTTGGAAGTCAATTCTATTACCACATGGGATCTGTAGACACCGAAAATTGGTCTAGGCCTACGAGTACCACTTTCGACATAATTTTATAATGTCCATGGTCATGATTAAATAATCTTTATTATTTAATTACTTTCTAAAAACATATTTCCTCTATTAATTAAATATCCTTTTAATTATTTAATTAATTCATTATGACCCTTATTTAAACTTTGATTAATTAAATAAATCATATTTATTTAATTATGTCACTAAGTAATTAATTCTCCTTAATTAAATAATTTATTATTTAATTAACCCCTTTATCATATTTCAACTATAATTAAATATTTCTTATTTAATTATTCAATTAAACCTTTATAGTCAATTAAATAAATAAATCACTATTTACTTAATTAAATCTTTCAATTTTTGAATGTTGAATTAAATTAAAATTTAATTCATAATTAATTGTTTCTGTCACATTCTTCTATTGTCCAGTTATCTAATTATTCACTCACCATTTGACTCAAGATCTATTTAAATCTGCCAATTATCTTTGAATTTGATATCTGATCATCTCTGCGAATGGACTCTCTACCACAACCAATCAATTAACTAGTTCCAACTCATATACTTGAGCATATTTATTAATTTAATATCTTTATTTAATTAATTAATTCATGTGTGCATTCAAACAGATTATTCTTCGAGTTCTAACTTTATCATTTTCATTCAAAGTATAATTATTTTATTTTCAAAGACTTTCAACTAAAGATTAAATTATTTATTTAATCTTGAACTCGTGTTCTTTCTATTTTCGAATAGTCTTGACACTATATTAAGTTATTGTTCTAATTTAATCTTTATCCTGCAAAATTTCCCAACTCACATTCTAACTAACACATAACTCACATCACATGACATTCATCAGTCTTGATCATTGATCTATCTTTCGAATCTGAGTTGATCGTTTGAAAACCCAAATTCTATAAATTGACCTATCATTATCATTATTCCTCCTCCTGAAATCAATAATTTTTTAGAAGAACTTATAATCTTGATATTTTTCTTAGATAATACATCTAGGCTATGCTTTCATACATACAAAAAATTTCGAGGGCAAGAATACCAATACAAGAAAATGGAGAAGGACAATAAAGATAATTCAAAGGGATGGACTGATATTTGGTGAGATTGTTTCATTATTATCGTTTTTATTTTTTTAGTTCATTTTATTCATTCTTAGTTGTTTGATTTAGATTAATACTTGCTAGATTAGATTTAACCATCTTTCTGTGTAGCAATTTGATCCCGCGAAGCACATATGACACATCCCGTGACGCATCTGACAACATGAGCCGCATCTATGATATTCCACAACACATCTAACTGTCAACATTGTGATGCATCTGTGAGTTGAAATGATGCATCTACCTGGTAAAAAGTTTCATTGTTTATTAATTTTTGTATTTTTGCGTTTTTGATTTTTTCTTTTTCTTTTTCTTTTCGCTAATTTTTTTTTTGTAGGTGTGTTTCATGTGTTGAGATGAGATGTATTCCATGGGAGTTTCGTGGGTACAGTAGCTTGGATGCCCCGTATAAGTGAGTGTCGTGGAGGGGAGCCAATGGAGTTAGGATACTAGTCATCCACCTTGAATACGTGTAGCTAGATTTATCCAAGTAAGAACTCAATAAATACTGTCCAACACAACCTAGGTTGTAAATGTATTATGGTTTTAATAGATCCAACACATCAAACTAAATTTTTTTTGTATTATGTGATTGTTTTTTATTGTATCCATCAAAAATTTGATCATCAAACTGAGTCAGTCGTAGCATCATCATCAGAAATCCACAACTGTAAAACTGAGTTGCAACTATTATATTGCAAACTGCATGTGTCTTAGAGAGTCACAATTGTTTCATTAAACACCACATGTGTCTGTCAACAAAATTAGTTTCACAGAGTCTAGGTCCTGAGCCGTAATTATCATATTTTGAGCTACATGTGTATTTGCGAACTGCAACTGTCAAAGGAAAAAACTGCAAGTGTCTGTCAATAGGTTTAGTTTCACAAAGTCCATATTTCTGAGTCGCATCTGCCAAACAGTAAACCGCATCTATTAGAAAGTTGAAATTGCTTGCCAACATTTGAAAATTAGTTTGGTCAATTCACTGCATTTGAAATGTGCAACACATCTGTCAAAAATAGTGACGCATCTGCAAAGTGAACCGCAATTGGCTGTCAACATAGAAATTTGAAAACTGTAAACTTAGTCTGAAAGCAAAAATGTAATTTTTGCTTCTCTTTCTTATGATCAACCTTGGACTGAAACTGAATTTTTTTTCTCAAAAACCTTGCATTATTAGGTGTCATATATTTCTTAGCACTAGTCATCCTAGAGTTGCACACATTTAGACTCTTCCTAGGAAGTTGCATATAGTAGAATAGAACAACTTTCTATGTCATTGGATACGTTCATGCTCTGATTTTTCATCATCATTGAACCTAGTCACTTTGGTCCTATTAGTGAATCTTTCCAGCTCAGTAGTCTAGTTTGGGAAATTTTCCTTGTCAACTGTCTTTATCCTACAATCAGGTTCCTTGGTAAAGTTAGATCATTGCTTGGATTTATTCCATAGATGGTAGGTTATACCCAACTTAGAATCATTTACCATCATAGTCTACTCAAGATTTTTCATATTGTCCATCCTATCATACATCATCTTAGTATACATCATTTTAGAAAATCTTTAGCAACCTCCTTTATATTCAGAAAATCCAAAAAACATAGAGATAGGACATATCAATTTATAGACATAGTTTGCATTACCTCATTTTGAGCAACTTTTTCATGCTTGAAACAAGGCCTAAGAAGAAACATAGAATAATGTCAGACCCTAAAGAGTTTTTCAATCCTTTCAGAAATCATCCATTAGGGAAAGAAAGACCACACAAAAATTTTCTTGAAAAACACATCACTCAAGACGCACATGGACACATTTTTACCGAAGACATAGATGCTGCAGTACAAGATCCTAAGTTTGCATCCTTTATGGATGAGTATTTGGCAAATGATCCCCAATGATATCTAGCAAAGTTTCTAGTAGAAGGTGCCACACTACCACCAAGATTTGATGTTCACACTTTGAAAACATCATCTACTCAACCAACGCAAACCATGACATCAAGTTTTTATGTTCCTCAAATCACCACAACAATACCAACTGGCATACCAACTCAAACATTGTTAATTGTAAACACAACCCCATTCAACATAACGCAAGGTTTACAATTCACTGTAGGTGCATCTTCATCAAACCCCTTTGGCACAAACACTGTTGGTAAGAGATCCAAAGTTGGCACAAACACAACTATAGGGGTCACATAGAACATTTCGACAAGAAATATTCCAACAAGAAATATTCCTACACCAACCTAGAAAATTTTGACAAGAAATATTCCTACACCAAGCCAGAACATTCTGATAGGATATATCCCCCCACCAAATCATAACATTCACACAGGATATATTCCCTCTCCAAATCACAACCCATCATAGAAAACAACATTTCAAAACACCTGCATTGATCCAAACAACACAAACAACATGTCCTTGACACAAGTAGATTTTCTCCAAAACCAAATGCAAATGCTTCAACAACAGATGGACAAAATGTCTATGTCAGGCAAATGAACTATCTCAGCACAAGATCTATGTCCATGTCCTTTTGAAAAAGTTCTATACATGACACCCTTCCCGCACGGATACATTATAACAAATTTTCCTAAGTAGAATGGGAGGAGGAATCCTTTAGAACACAGTAGAGAATTCTCTACAACATGCATGGACATATCATATGACCCCACATACTTGATGAGAC
Source organism: Sequoiadendron giganteum (assembly GCA_007115665.2). Taxonomy (NCBI): domain Eukaryota; kingdom Viridiplantae; phylum Streptophyta; class Pinopsida; order Cupressales; family Cupressaceae; genus Sequoiadendron; species Sequoiadendron giganteum. Next base: position 363,157,587 of record CM021102.1, on the reverse strand, counting down.
TATTTTCGCGAACCCTTGTTGGGATAGCACTGCAATGGTTCTCTAAATTACCATATGGCATATGATCTTGGGGTGAATTAGCTGAGAAGTTTATCGAACAATTTTCCTTCAACATAGACAATGAAATAACAATATCTACCTTGTGTCACACAATGCAAGAAGAAGGCAAAAATTTCACAACTTTTTTCAAGAGATGGAGAAGTTTAGCTAGTAGATGTCCAGTTGAAATACCAGAAAAACAAAAATTCATGATATTCCTTGAAAATATCAATCCAAAACTAAGAGGTGAATTAAGGGTACATTGTTGTAATTCATTCCTATACTTGGTACAAAAGGGCATCATCCTTGAAAAAGGCCTCATTGACAAAGGATAAATTAAAGTACCAGATAGAAACCTAGTTGTTCAACATCGAAATGTTCCCAATGATAGAAACAAATTCTAGTCTAGAAATAAAAATGTTACCAATGATGGTATTGTTGATGATAAGACCATACATGCGGGACCGATCATCACACTTAGAGGTTACAATCTCAATCAGGACATGACGAGTAATCCAGATCAAATAGAAAATTTTGTCCAAAATTCACAACAACGACGACCACAAAGGAGAATTACTAAACGTGAATTTACCCCTTTGGGGAAACCAATCATGACAATTTTCAAAGAGTTGCTTAAACATGATCTCCTAAAACCATTGGAACCAAGAGAATATGATCCTGGATAGTTTAAACCCTCATGGTGGGATGATAACACCTATTGTGAATACCATCGAACAAAAGGACATAACCTACAACAATGTTGACAACTGAAGAATATCATAGAAGACTTTGTTTAAGATGGAACCATAGAGGTCAAGGGGAAAAAAAATACCAAGAAAAATGATCATAAAGTCTTCATAGACCCATTACATGACCACACAAAAGGAAAGGCCTCTAGTTTGGGAACCAAGAATACTGCATCAGCCAATTATGCAAATACCAAGTATGACTATGGTAAATGTACAATCATAAACCACCTCCAAGCTGCAAATGAAAATATCCATACCATCACCATTAAGAAGCACCCTGAATGTGTTGTAAATACATATAGAACTAAGATAACTCTTCTTGGTCCTTCTTTTGAGCCACCGACACAGTCTTCCAAGTCTAAGTACAATCTTCTTGATCAATTGAGCAAGACCCCAGTGCAGATATCCATCCTGGAACTATTGACTTTGTCACTTGATCATCGAGACATTCTCGATAAATCCTTACAGAGCATGACTGTACCTACCAACTTAGATGTCAATTGTTTCAAAGAAATGGTAGGATACTTAACCAACTCCCATCATGCCACATTTTCCCAACAGGATTATTTAATAGAAAAGATCGATCATAATGACCCATTACATCTTGAAGTCCTAGTCCACCAAACCGAAGTCAAATGAGTCTTGGTAGATGGAGGAGCAAGTTTGAACTTGTGTACCCTAAAATTGGTTAAGGCATTAGGATTCTCAAAAGCATGTGTGGAAACCTCTAAGAGTATAGTTATCAAGGTTTACAATGATGAGGAAAGATCATCCAAAGGAGTTGTCACACTACCTATTAGAATTGGCTTGAAATTTATGAACACTAGCTTCCAAGTCTTGGATGTCACCCTTCCATATAACCTATTGTTAGGTATACCTTGGATACATGCAATGAAATCCGTACCTTCCACATATCACCAGTGTCTTAAATTCCTGTATAATGGCACCGAGATCATGATTGATGGTGATCCAGATCCTTTTTAATATTGTACAATCCTAAGGGAAATTACACAACGAGAGGTTCCCATTGATCAAGAAGCTAAGTCCATTTCATTAAAACCACCATCATCCAATCCTAAGGTTGAGATCCAAGACAAGGGTTGTGGAGAGTATCACATGAAGGCATCATATTATGTTAGTCAGCTGGTTCCACCTAAAGCATATGGTTTACCCATGGCAGATAGAAGAAAATTTGTAGTCACATTTCATGCTCCCCCTAAAATGAAATTGACCAAATGGGGAGAGTTAAGTGAAGAAATTGTGCATCAAGGTGATATTACCTCTTGTTTGTACCAGAAAGACAATGAATACCCCTCATCGTCTATTCAAATAGCTAAGGATCAATATTGAAAAGGCTTTAAGATAGTGCAAAGAAAAGGATATGATGGACATAGTGGGTTAGGACTACATCAAAATGGAAGGACTGAACTAATCATTGTCTCACCACAATCAGAAGGCCTAGGGCTAGGGTTTCAACCGCTTAGAATTGGGTTTCCTAGTACTTTTTCACCATTTCAAGAGGAAGTAAGTTCTTATGAAGACATCAAGATATGTCACGAACCACTTGCCCCAGTTTATGATGAATCCCCTGACTTAAGCGACTATGAATGGGATTCCCTTTCCTCTACCAGAACCATGAACCTAGATAATCTATTTGGAGAACTAGACAAAATGATAAAACCCATACCAAATCCATCTAGCCCCCGTAATAAAAAGCCCTTGTTCAAAGAAGAATGGATTAAGCACTATTATTGGGAAACCCTTGATCATGCATCTTGGGCACCTAATGAACCATCTTCTAATGACCTAGCCATTACAATAGTCCCACATCAAAATTTACCTACCATAGGAAAAAGAACAAGAATGAGTTAGTCCAAAATGTCGGTGACCATGTCAACCACTCTATATTCACCTTGTCAGCTTCCACATTTAAATCCGATGATGACATGCCTCTCATATATCCCCAACTTATCGACTGGGATCAACGAGGTACACCTATCTTAGATGTATTCGAGAATGAAGAAGCAATACACGAGTTCATGGGACTTTGAGAAGGCATACCTAGATGGGACCATAAGGTTGGTTTTACCATACACTTGGATGACAAAGAATTTTTTGGGGAGTCTATTTACACCTCTAGTCGCAAAAGTGAAAATAAAAAGAAAAATGATGAAAATGAGAAAAATGATAAATCCCTAGGTGAAAACTGAAAGGCGCCTTTGGACGAAGAAATAGTAAAAATAAAGAAAGTATCCGAGGGTGAAAAAATCTCTGAGGCACCCAAGGATGGAGGTTTAATCATTCTCCTAGTTGCATAGGAAAGTTCACCGATGTTAGTAGAAGAATATGTTGAAGTCAACATAAATACAGAAGAAAACCCTTAGATAATATATTTTGTGACATATTTGATAGAAACATAACAACCTGAGTTTTGATACTTCTTCACAAAGTGATAGATAAACTTTGCATGGCCATATGCAGACATGCCTGGGTTGGATCCAAACCTTATATTGTAGCATCTACCATTACAACTAGGTATTAAGCCCATCAAACAAAAGTTAAGGAAGATGCATCCACAAATTGCTTTACTGCTCAAAGCAAACCTTAAGAAACTATTGGATGTTAGATTAATAAGATCCATAGACTATGCATACTAGATTTCAAATCTTGTGCTAGTGACTAAACCAACTAGGGGCATCCACATTTGTACAGACTTTAGAGACATCAAGAAGGCATGTCCTAAGGATGACTTCCCCTTGTTGAACATTGACATGAGAGTAGACCTTATAGAAAGAAACGAGATGCTATCCCTCATGGATGGTTTCTCTAGGTATAACCAAATCAAAATCACAACTGAAGACAAACACAAGAATGCTTTCACGTGTCCATGGGGAACATACTATTGGAATGTTGTGCCTTTTGGGCTTAAGAATGTAGGAGCTACGTATCAACGTGCAATGGCAACTATTTTCCATGACTTTGTACATACTTTCATGGAATATTATATTGATGACATTATAACTAAATTAGTAACAAGGGTAGATCATTTGAAATTTCTAGACACGATATTCCAAAGGCTAGAAAATTACAATGTTAGAATAAATCCAAAGAAATGTGTCTTTGGAGTGAAATTAGGGAAACTTCTAGGATACATCATTTCTAGAAGATACATTGAAGTAGATCCAGAGAAGATAAAAGATATCATAGAAATGCATCCCCCAATCAGCATTAGTCAACTAAGAACACTACAAGGAAGGTTATAGTCTATTAGGTGCTTCATTGTACAACTAGTAGACAAAATACACCCATTTCAACATTTACTCAAGAAAGGAGTACCTTTTTTATGGACAGCTAAATGTCAGGAAGCTTTCTAATAGATCAAGGATTATCTACTCACTCCACCAGTGTTAATGCCACCTATAGATGGAAGACCTTTGATACTATACATTTCAAAAACTCAGTCAGCATTAGGAGATCTTCTCACATGAAACAATGATCAAGGTCATGAAAGGGTAGTGTACTACATCAGTCATACCTTGGTGGGATATGAATTAAAATACAGTAACATAGAACATGCCTATCTTGTGGTAGTCTTTGCTACTCAAAAACTTCAGCACTATATGCTAAACCACAAAACCATGTTGGTCACAAAGATTGTTCCCCTCAAATATCTCCTAAGTAAAGCAACATTAATAGGCCGATTGGCAAAATGGGTGATGATACTTAGTGAATATGACATCCAATATGTGGAGAGGAAAGCTATAAAAGGACAAGTAATTGCAAATCAGTTAGTGGATGCACCCATGAAGGTAGAACATCCTTTAGTGGTAGATTTTCCTGATGAATTTATCTTCAAAGTTGACACTAGAACCAAATGGAAATTATATTTTGATGGGTCACATACTAATCATGCTTTAGGAGCAGGTATACTATTTTTTACACCTCAGGGAGATACTATTCCTAAATCATTTAGAATTGCTTTCCCTTGTACCAACAACATAGCAGAGTATGAAGCCTTAGTGACATGACTAAGAATGGCAACCTAATGGAAGATTGAGAGTCTACATGTTTATGGGGCTTCTCAGCTAGTAGTTCAGCAAGTAAATGATGATTATGAAACTAAAGATGAGAAACTTTCCCCCTACAAGCACATGGCCGATAGTTTCAAGTAGTACTTTGATGAAATCAACTTTCAACAAATACTGCATATTCAGAACAAGGTAGAAGATGCTATGGAAACTGTGGGTTCCTTATTGGATATTCCTAGCAACATGCCTAAGTGTGAGTTTTTGGTCGAACAGCTGTTGGTCCCTGCCTATGATGTCCCTAATTCTGTGATGGTGTGTACAATTGTTGGTCCTACTTCCCCATGGTACAAAGATGTATACGACTATCTAAATGCCCAAACATTACCTATAGACCTATCAAACAACCAACGTAGAACCTTTATCTGTAAGTCATCTAAATACACCATCATCGGAGATACCCTATATAGACATACCTTAGATAAAACTTTAATGAGATGTCTCGATGCTGAAGAAGCACAAATAACCTTGCGAGTGGTACACGAGGGTATATGTGGATCCCATTATAGTAGTCCTACTTTAGCCCATAATATTATGAGATTAGGTTATTATTGGCCTACAATGGAAAAGGACTCATATATCTTTGTCAAGAAATGTCGACAGTGTCAGATACAAGGAGATTTGATACGAGCACCAGCATACGATCTTCGTTTGATTACTTCACCATGGACCTTTGCCCAATGGGGACTTGACCTCATAGGTAAGATACACCCTCCATCATCCAATGGCCATAAATTCATCATAGCTGCTACCGAATACTTCACCAAATGGATTGAAGCTATTCCCATGACCTACATCATCGACATGCAAATATCCAAGTTTATCCTAAACTATATCATTTTTTAGTATGGTGTACCCCAATCCATTATCATAGAGAATGGTCGCCCATTAAAAAGCTAAGAATTCTACCATCTATGTGAAGAGTTCCACATCCAACATCATTTTTCCACTCCATATTACCCACAAGGTAATTGCCAAGCTGAGGCATCTAATAAAACCACTATCAAAATCCTAAAAAAGATTATCAATGATGTTGGTCGTGACTAGCACCTGCAACTTAATCCTACCTTATGGGCTTACTTTATAAGCATTCATACTCCCACCGGTGCCACTCCATACTCCCTAGTATTCAGATCTGAAGCTATCTTACCTATTGAGGTTGAAATTCCTTCCCTGAGGGCATCCTTGAAAGGTCATATTGACGATGAAGAATACCATGTATCCAAATTACAGGAGTTAGAATTACTAGATAAATGAAGACAAAAGGCACTAAACCATTTGCAAGCATATCAGAATCGTCTTCATTGTAGCTATAATAGGAAAGTTCTAAATTGAAACTTTGACATTGGTGACCTGGTTTTAATGGAGAATCCCAAGAATCAAGATGAATGAGAAAAGCCAAGTAAGTTTGAACCTAATTGGTTAAGGCCCTATATTATCGAATAAGCTTTTGGATTAGGATTGTATCAACTCTCTACCCTTGAATGAGAACCACTTTTGTCACCAATCAATAGCCTTCATCTGAAGAGGTTCTATGCGTAGCTTCTGAGAGTCTTTGTCTTAATTGAAAAAAGATAAAAAATTGGAAAAGCAAAAAAATGGTTACCTTGATGAAAACCTAGCAAACAAGAACCTTTGTAACACCAAAAAAATTAAAAAATCAATAAAATAATAAAGAGAAATAATCTATCCAATAGTGAAAACCACTTTAGTGGTGCTATGGATAAGTACCATGGTGAAAACCTGGAAAATAGGCACCATGTGTTGTCAACTTCACTCCTTCGTCTACCATCATTACAATCAGAATTTTCACTTTCCCTCATAATAAATGGTTGTCTTATCCATTAATTGGAACAATTGACATCAAGTCCACTCTGTCACAATCCCCACTCCATCTTGTATGTCTTAGCCATGACTGGGGGAAAATCCTTGACCTGTGTCATGAGGACCTTGTACATAGCATTACACCATTAGAAAATGTCTTGAAAAAATCCAAAAACAATAGAAAGTGTCCTAAAAAATTCAAAAACATCAAAAAACCTCAAAAAGGAAAAAAATCAAAACATGTCAGAAAATCCCAAAAACAAAGTCAAGCCAGTCATGTTAAGTCAGTCATAGACATAGTCAAACTACATTGCCTCTATGACTGGATGCAGGAAAGGCCATCTATCGATGTGCCCTTGAGGCATTAGGTCTGTTTGTCTAGGTTTCTCACATCTCACACACATAAAATCATGACTCTTTGTACATGTCACAATCATTGGTCATGTCGAACTATGAGGTCTTTGCATGTACAATGTAGGCAAGGCTAATCAATTGATGAGCCCCCAAGACCACACTAGGTCAGTCAAATAGGGTTTATCACATTCACTATCACACACATTGTGTATCATCACCTTAAGGGCATAATTTAAGGCATTTATGTTAGTTAAAGTTTTCTCGAAGTACGAGGTCTCTACGTGTACAACGTAGGAAAGGCTAATCAATCGATGAGCCCCTGATGCCACATTAGGTCAGTCCTTTAGGGTACATCATCTCAAGTCATACACTATTAAAACACACACACTCATAATAGTCAATGAATCAAAACACATCATGCATCAACAAGGAAAATATCTCAACACTGTCATCAAGTCAAAATCAAACACATTGGCAGGGTGATCAACTTATGTCTTAAGCAAGATATGTCTTTCTTGTCAACATAAATTGTCAAAATTTCATAGCCTCATGTAGCTTGTCACATCAACGTCATTAGGCTCCAACATCTTATATGACATGTATCTTTCTGAAACTAGGCTTTGTCATGCCTTACACAGATAGTCACCAAGTCGAAAGCAAACTCAATGTATTATGCAGTATGTGTCATCCCTCACATCGAGCTATGTCAAACATCAAACAATCCTACATGATCAAGTTTTGGGAAATAATTTTATTTGGATTTTTGACTTATATCTTATTTTGTCTTATCTTTTTGTCAATTTTTGCATAAGTCTAGATTACTAGCTTTCTCAAGGATGTCCCTTGAAGGATTTAGAGAAGCAAGGATGTCTTAGGACTTTGTCTTTGATTTTTGTTTTTCAACGGTCTTTTTAAACTTTGGATTTAAATTCATGTTACTAGTTTCCTCAAGGATCTCCTATCAAGGATTTAGAGGAGCAATGACATCTCATGAACTGTATTTTATTTGTGTGTTGTCTATGGTTTGTCTAGAGAAAAAAACTGGGGCAATCTTGTCCTTAGTATGAGTTAAGACACTCCTTGTCTATGACTATCCATTTTTCACAGATGGATGAGTTTGTACACAATGGTCTATCTCATATCATGCTATGTACTATCCATTTGTGCCAGTCTTGCCCAATGATGATAAAATGAAAGCTTAGTATATATGGAAAAATATCGAAGATCATATGTTTTTCAATCAACCTTTGCTATTTCTTACTAACATTCTGAAATCATCCATGCTAACATTTCTCCTGTCTAACATAATAATAGAGTCCTGTGACGCAACAAAAAAAATAAACATTAGATAATCTGCATATGCATACATTCTATAAGTATTATATTAATAGTGTCGTATGTCTATATATAGTACATCATATAGTTACATTGCATTTCAAACAAATAGGAACAACATCTTCATTGCATATCTAGGAAAATCATGGCATGATAAGCATTCAATAATCATAGGGTACATAATGAAAACATTACATGTACATATAACCATCACATATAAATAACATTGTATATATAACAATGCATCCCATTATCATAAAGTACATTACATCCATCGTAAATAGAGTCATCATAACATCATAGACTGCATAAGCTCATCATAATGTAGAAATAGATCATTCATAACACATATACATAATCATATAGGAAACAATGAATCATCATAAAATAGAATTGCATATCATATAGAAGCCACCAAAAGTCATATATATATCGCTCAAAATAATGTGTCACAATACAATGTCAAAATGTATCCATAAATAGAAAAAGAGCTTGTAGGCTTTCTGATCAAAATAGAATGGCCATAAATATAAAAGTATTAACGTGTCCTACTATCACTACTACCATGTGGTGAAGGTGGACGAAATTTCCTCGGAGGTACTCTCTATGAGGTGGATGGCCTGTCATATAGACCTACCCTCGGTGGTCCTACCACACCCTATATGCTATGAGTCCTAGTCTAACTCCTACTTTGTGATCTATGACAGTGTACCTCTGAAAAGCTAGGAGCTCATCTCTCCACTAGCACCACTGACTCATATAGATATCTATAATATGAAGTCCTCTCAACTGATCTGACTAGCTCATGAGAAAACCCATTAGATGAAGTACCACTGCAAAGGTGTCTGACCTCTGTGAACTACTACTCTATCTCCTGCCTCCAAGTTATGGCCTGATCTCTCTCCATAAGAGCATTGTCTCTCTCTATCTGCAAGGCATCCCACTCTGCTATAACCAATTGCAACCTCTCCTCCAATGCCTCCCTATCACTATCTCTAGGAGCCTCCTCATCCTGTATCCCCTCTACAATCCAATCCTAGAGCTCTCTCTCCTGCTCCTCCATGGGTACCTCCTCCTCAACATTGTCCTCCCCATAACCTGCCAGAATACCAAGAGGATCAATATCATTATACTCTCTCTCGGCCTCCTCCTCCTCCGCAAAGTCCTCTCTTCCAATCTCTACCTCTACATGCTCCTCTACTACTACCTCCTCAACAACATTTTCACCTCCAACCTCTACCTCTACTCCACCCCCGAGGACCAACATCAACACATCCTCTACCTCCACCTCTTGGATAGGTGATAATCCACCTACCCAACCACCTCTCTATCCTCACCGACCTTGTGTACAACCACCACCTCTTTCATCATCACCACCACCCTTGCCACCACCTCTACCACCACCTCTACCCCTACACCACCCTCTTAGCCCTGTCCCTCATCTCTTTACTAGTGCCAGCTAATCCGGATCTATATAAGGAATAGGACAATGCTCTGCCCACTAGGAATCACATGCAGTTGTCATCCTAGGATCCATTGCTCTACCTCTCCATTCCTAACGTAAAGGCGATAAATCTTGAATCTTTGCCTCTATAGTAACCACTGGTATCATAGGCCCCCATAAAGGAACCTCTTGGGATGATCAAGAAAACTCTACTCATCCTCTAGGCTCATCCTAAACCTCACCAAAATATCTCAATACATGGTTTGTAGATGTCTCTCAATAATATGTACACTAGAAACAATCCTACCAATCAAGTTTTGTGTCTACTGACAAAAATATAAATGCATGTCCTCATCTAACCATCTCTCACAATCCATGTATGGTCTCCACATAAACTGAACCAATGTGTCCAGTGCATGTCTCCAATTACCTGTATCTCCTACGTGACTCTATGTAATGTTTCTCGTATACCAGAAAAAATAAGGAGATCTCACTGCCTGGTCTGCAGTAATAGGAGGATGAAACACAACAATACGCTCCCATGCGAAAACCATGAGAAGAGTAGTCCCGCAGCTCATAGATTGTTCATCTCTATATACAATATCATGCAGACAAAAATACAATATTCCCAACAAACAAGGACCCCAAGCGTATATGACCTCTCTCTCCAACATCCTGACTAGCATATCTCCCCACCCAATAGGAAATCCATGACCCTGCTAGTCAGGAAGAACTATCCCCCCAATCAATGTACATAATATAAAATCTATCCTCTCATATCTATTAGCTAATACCTACCATCTAATCTCATAATGCTCTATCCCTAATCTCCTAATATCATCAAAAACATAAAATCTAGTAATCTCACTATATCCACACTATGTGTCATACAACAGCCTCTCTCCTCTAATGGGTAATCAAAGGATCCTATACACATCCTCTAGGGTGACAATCACCTCACCAGTAGGCAAATGAAATGATGAGGTCTCTGAATTCCATCGCTCACACAAGGCAATAAGCATACATCTATTTGCCCGAATCGTGGGCATAGTCAACACATGATGTAGTCCCAGTCTCCATAACAAATGTGTCTCAGCATTCACCAATCACTCTCTTAGCTCAAAGGTATCTAACCATGACTCTCAGGTATAGATAGGAACTAAGATAACTTGCAAAGTGCATTCAACCAATGTGTCAATGTCAAATTATTCAGGTTTTTATCAGAATTTTTTTTTCAAAAATTTGACAGCCAAATGTGGTGCATAAATACACATGCATCACAACACAAGGAATTTTCATCGCATATTTCAAATGTGTTGTGAAATCATTCAATTTAGAAAACAATCAAATGTGTCACAAAAATTTCATATGCGGTGCAAATTACTTGCCTACCTAATATGCATATCTGATTCACAATGTCAAATGCGTTAGACTATCCTACATGCACCTATCCTAAACTCAAATGTGATGTTGGTATTCAATTTTTGTGCATTAAACTACATATGTGTGCATGTCCTAAATGAACTAACAAATCCTAGATGTTATATTACATATGTGACATTCCACAAGCAGATGCATTGCATACAAACACATATGTGTTGAACCTGAAAGACTGCATTTGAAAATTAAATTTAAAGGCCTAAAACTACATGCAAAATCAAAAATCAAGAGGTCATTTCAGCATACATACTGAGGGTCCTATGTCGGCTGGCCGTCAAAAGATGCGAATCCGATATCGGTGATGCGAAGCGTAGGGAACTAGAGAAATTTTCACTGAATACTCAGAGCTAAATTCTCAAATCTTCAAATATTTCGGGTGCAAATGAATTGGTTTTCACCCTAGTTTCTATTTATACCTAGGGTTTGGGTGGCATTTCTTCTAACCTTGTCTATTGGCCACATAAATTATCAACTTCCATTGATCCGTACATGTCCCTACCACTTCCAAATTCAATTATGTCAACTCCATAGCATTTCTGACCATCAAATTGACTTATTGGGAATATTTCCTATTTTTTTTGAAATTTTTCAAAAAAAATTAAATTTTCCCGAGGGGGCATACCCTAACCTATTTCATACTGGGGCATGATCAGGGCATATTTTCTTTGAAACAACGTTGAAAAAACATTGTATCAAAGAGGGACAAACTATAGACACCGAAAATGTGTCTAGGCCTACGAGTACCACTTTCGACATAATTTTATAATGTCCATGGTCATGATTAAATAATGTTTATTATTTAATTAATTCATTATGACCCTTATTTCAACTTTTATTAATTAAATAAATCATATTTATTTAATTATGTCACTAACTAATTAATTATCTTTTCTTAATTAAATAATTTATTATTTAATTAACCCCTTTATCATATTTTGACTAGAGTTAAATATTTCTTATTTAATTATTCAATTAAACCTTTACAGTCAATTAAATAAATAAATCATTATTTATTTAATTAAATCTTTCAATTTTTGAATGTTGAATTAAATTAACATTTAATTCATAATTAATCGTTTCTATCACATTATTCTATTGTCCAGTTATCTAATTGTTCACTCACCATCTGACTCGAGATCTGTATAAATCCACCAGTTATCTTTGCGTTTGATATCTGATCATCTTTGTGAAATGACTCTCTATCACAACCAGTCAGTTAACTAGTTCCAACTCATATGGATGAATATATTTATTAATTAAATATCTTTATTTAATTAATTAATTCATGTGTGCATTCAAACAGATTATTCTTCAAGTTCTAACTTTATCATTTTCATTCAAAGTCTAATTCTTCTATTTTCGAAGACTTTCAACTAAAGATTAAATTGTTTATTTAATCTTGAACTCGCGTTCTTTCTATTTTCGAACAGTCTTGACACTAGATTAAGTTATTGTTCTAATTTAATCTTTATCCTGTAGAATTTCCCAACTCACGTTCTCAATAACACAGAACTCACATTGCATGAAATTCATCAATCTCGATCATTGATCTCTCTTTCAACTATGAGCCGATCGTTCGAAAACCCAAATTCTATAAATTGACCCATCATTATCATTATTCCTCTGCCTGAAATCAATACTTTTTGAGAACGTATAATCTTCAATATTTTTCTTAGACAATACATTGAGGCTATGCTTGCATACATACAAAAAAATTAAGGGCAAGAATAATGATACAACAAAATGGAGAAGGACAATCAAGCTAATTCGAAGGGATGGACTGATATTCGGTGAGATTGTTTCATTATTATCATTTTTATTGTTTTAGTTCATTTAATTTGTTCTTAGTTGTTTGATTTAGATTAATACTTGTTAGATTAGATTGAACCATCTTTCTATGTAGAAATCCATTTTATCTATCATAGGATCAGCGATGAGATAGCCTTTACAAGAATTTTGAAGACAAATTAGACCACTTTTATCTATTGGAGTAGCTGATGACTATCAAGAGAGCTCCCCATGAGCACATGAAAAAATTCATTTTTCTCTTCCAAAAGACTTGGGATAGAATTCCACTACTAGTAAGACCCTCAAGTCAACATGCTTTCCTATATTTTTAAGGGCTCTTAATAATGAATTTTTTGTAATGATACAATCTATGGGTGCACAAACACTTGTCAATGCTTATGAAGTAGTTGTAAGAGCTAATAATAGCCTCATCCAAGCTGAGGAAATTTCCCCAAGACCTCCCATGCCTATCTTTCAAGAGATGCCACCAACCACATCTATGCAAGTGCCATAAATAATGGCTCTACCAACTGCTTCTACACAAGAAAAGACTATTAGGTAAAAGTACAAAGTTGTGTCACACTTTTTGCCAACTTATTAGCACAAGTGAATTTTAGTATTTATAACTAAAAATCAATTTTGGTCAAACATATGATCTAGTAAGATTCATTCTAGATAAGTTAAATATGTCCATAACTTTCTAACTAAAATTGTTAGCTAAATGCATATGTAGCACCACTTTGATGCAAATTTACTAAAAAAATGAAATTATTCAAAAAATTAATGTTTCAACAACTCCTACTCATATAGATTGTTGGAAAAAAAGGATAGACAACTGAGAGGGGGGGTGAATCAGTTGTCATAGATTATTCAAACTTATTAAACTTTATTCAACTTATTCTTAGATTTGATGAATGAAAATTAAGCATAAACAATCACCACATGAGAAGAACAAAGAACACCAATATTTTATACATGGAAACCTTGTTAGGGGAAAAAATACGGTGGATGTTAGTCCACAATATTATACCCTATTAAAATTATAGAGATGAATAATGGGAATGCACATGCATTCAGGTACACTACCTAGAGCTCACTGCTCAAAGAAGACACACTATCTTACAAAAATATTCAGATTAAAACCATCTGAAGGATTTGAACTAAGAAAATAGCTTCTCCAAAAACTTGATTACAATTCCAGTTAAGCACAAAAACACTTCTTCACACTTTGCTCAATCTTCTTCACACTTTGCTATGCAATCAAATGATCTGATATTTATTCGCACATACCACTTGCACACTTTGCATATACTTCACATACACATACATCCCAAATGAAAAAAAAAAATCACTCTTATATATCCACTACATGGAATTACATCAACTTTTTTGGCCAAAAGTAAAATAATAAATGAGTACAAACTATCGTCCCAATTCTTAAATAATTCTCAATACACACCAACCGAATTTGGTCACAACATAATGAAGACCTAAAACAACATCCTCGAATATGCCAAACATTTAAAAATTAATCCACAAGGATCCACAACATGCTACAACCACCATTTCAGCCAAGAACATGAAAAACCCAAACACACAAAGGAAAAATATCCAATCACAAGCACATCGATCAAAACAGACGTGCAAAAAAGATAGATCATGATATAGAAACATTAATGAACATCATAGGAGCATACACAACAACTCAAATTACTAGAATCACATTCTCTTCTTCTAGAAACTCTAGCTACAGTAACAAAATAACTGTAGGAACATAGAAACTCACAACTTGCTCAAATCTTGATGTGCACCTCTGAAACTTCCGGTAGATAAACAAGATAGGCTCAAAAAAAAACCCTTTAATCCACAACTTCTGAATACTAACCTACTAAAATTTCCAACATGCTGAATTTCACAGCTTCATAGACAACCTTCAACATTTTTATTATAATTTTCTCAATATCCTTGACATATACAGCCTTCAAGACACCAATGCTAATAGTGTTGACATCAGTGACAACCACATATTAGCAACACAACCACAACATCCAATAATCTCCTCCTTTGGCATTGATGGCAACACATGATGTGAAAAATATACTATCAATGCAACTAACTCTTCTTCTAACAATCTCCCCCTTTACACATTGCTCTTCTCATACTGTTCTTCTCCCCCTTACGTTTATCTTTTTCATAGTTTTTTGCATTACTCTTCTCCCTCTTTGAAATCAATGGAAAAGGTACACATATTTGAATCATCTGGCTACTCCGCTTGAGTAGTAGCCACCATAACATCAATCTGAAACAAGATATGATTGTAGATGCATGGATTGATGCAAAGACTTGCATCTTAGTTTTGGTTAGGAGGGGAAATCACCCCTAACTTCCCTTTGAGATATGCAAAATTATCCTTAAGTAATGACCTAGTAAAGATGTTTGTAATTTGTTCCTTAGTAGGCACATACTCCAGTTTGACCTCTTTATCACTCACCTTATCTCTCAAAAAGTGATATTTGATATTTATGTGCTTGGTCTTTCAATGCAACACTGAATTCTTAGAAATGTTTAATGCAATTGAATTATCAAAAAATATAGCAATAGGCTCATTATACTCAATTTTGATATCTCTCAGCATCTGCTTCATCCATATTATTTGAGTACAATTGTTTGCAACAACAATATATTCTACCTCAACAGTAGATAAGGAAATAGAATTATGCTTTTTACTTAACCAAGAAACTAAATTCTTCCCCAAGAAGAAGGCACCACCACTAGTACTTTTACTATCATCCACATCACCTACCCAATCTGCATTGGTAAAGGTGCTCAAAGTAAGATCATCATCTTTAGGATACCATAGGCCAAAATCAAATATCCCTTTCAAGTATCTGAAAAATTCGTTTTATAGCAATCACATGAGATTCCTTCAGATCAACTTGATATCTAGTGACCGTACATACAACATTCATGATCTCAGGTCTGGTCTAAGTCAAATAAAGCAATCCACTGATCATTGAATTGTATCTTCTCTGATTTTCCTTAGGAGAATCATCATTTTATTTAAACTTGCATCCGGTTACCATGGGTGTACCAACAGGCTTTGAGTCTTCCATACCAAACTTTTTTAGTAGCTCTCTTACATATTTGGATTGAGATATGAAGATTCCATTATCTAACTGAGTGATTTGCAATCCCAGAAAGAACTTCATCTCTCCAATCATAGAAATTTCAAATTCACTTTTCATTTCATCAACAAAATTCATACATAAGTCATCATCACCTCCAAAAATGATGTCATCAACAAATAATTCAATAGTCAACCCTTTATCATGATCCATCTTGAAATATAGATTACTATCAGCAGTACCTTTATTAAATCCAAACTTCAACAAGTATTTATCCAATCTAGCATACTAGGCTCTAGGGTCTTGCTTTAGTTGATACAATGCTTTCTTCAATTGAAAAACTATATCTCGCTTATCAATTAGTTGAAATCCATCTAGTTGATCAACACATACTTCTTCTAGCTCACCATTCAAAAATACTATCTTTACATCTATTTGATAGAATTTGTAGCTCTTAAAAGTAGCATAAGCAAGAAACAATCTTACAACTTCAATTTTAGCAATAGGGGCAAAGGTTTCTTCAAAATCAATACCTTCCATCTATGAGTACCCTTTACATACAGTCTTGCATTATTCCTTACCACCTCACCTTGTTCATTCAGATTATTCTAAAAGAGACATTTTTGTCTCGAGGTCTAGGAACAAGAATCCATGTATCATTTTTCTCTATCTGCACCAGTTCTTCCTTCATTGCTTCCATCCAATGTTCATATTTACATGCTTCATTGACATTGTTGGGATCTGTCTTGGAAATCAGACAATAATCTTCTACAATTCTTCTTCTATTCTACACACCTTTGTTCTAATCTCCTATAATCTGATCTTCAGAATGATTTATCTTTACATACCTCAAAATTTTAGGATTCTCATGAACTTTTGGTTCTTCTATTTTCTCTTTTGCACTTCCACTAGCCTCTCCTTATTGATTCTCTTGATTCATCAGAACTATTTGAACTTGATTATGTGTCTGAGAATTTTTTCCTTTATCAGTACTATCAAGTTGGTCATCTAAATCATATCCATAGTATCTGGATGATCTTGTAGTGTCTTCATCAACTCTGATATTTATACTTTCAACCATTGTTCTCAATATTCTATTATATCACTAGTAGGCCTTTCTTTTAGTATAATAACCTAGAAATATTCCTTCATCACTCTTAGCATCAAACTTTCCTATATCTTCATCTCTCTTGATATAACATCTACTTCCAAAGATTTTAAAATATTTAACAATAGAATTATAGCCAAACCACAACTCAAGAGGAGACTTTCCTGAATTACCATTGATATTTGCTCGATTAAGAGTATATAGAGTAGTGTTTACAACTTCTCTCTAGTAGATGTGAGGCACACTACCTTCCAACAACATCTAGAATTGTTTTGTTCTTTCTCTATACAACTCCATTCAATTGAGGAGTCTAAGGAATAGATAACTATCTTTTGATTCCATGCTCTTCACAGAAAGAATTGAACTCTCGGGAGGTGAACTCACCACCTTTTTCTGACCGTAAGAATTTAATATTCAAACATATCTCATTCTTGGCCATAGCTTTGAAACTTTTGAACTTCTCTAATGCTTCATTTATTTCTCTCAAGAGAGCAACCAATGTCATCCTAGAGTAATCATCAATAAGAAACATAAAGTATATTTCTCCTTGTAGACTTTAGATTTTGGAGGAACCACATAGATCAGTATGCACCAACTCTAGTAGTCCATTATAATGATAATGTTTTCTCTAAAAATAAAGTCTATTTTGTTTTCCCATCTGACATTCCTTGCATATGGTGTTAGTAGGCTTCTCAAGCTTAAGAAGATCTCTTACTACTTGAGTGGAGCTTATCTTGACAATTTTATCAAAGTTCACATGACAAAACCTCCTATGCCATAACTAGTTTTCATCAACTTGAGCAATTAAACAAATTCCACTAGCAGCATTTAGGTGAAAAATATTACCTCTTATCTTTGTACCTGAAGCAATCACATTTCTAGAACTTCCCAGTATCCTACACTTTCCATCTCTGAACTAAAGATTGTACCCTTTGTCGACCATCTATCCAACACTTAACAGATTATGCTTCAAGCCTTCTACATAAAGGACATCATTAGTATTATGTTTACCACCAAGAGAAATAGTGCCTCTACCACAAATTACACCAACATTGTTATCTCCAAATCTTACAACACCACTGCCATACTTCTCCAAGCTTAAAAACTTTCTTTTGTCACCAGTCATATGATGTGTGCATCTGCTGTCAATCACCCACTCATCATTTTATTAAATTCTAGCTACAAGAGCTTTCTCAATATTCTTATTACTAGCAGATTCAATGGACACCAGACCATTTTCTTTGATAGAAATGAATACCCATCCATCATCATTTCCATTGTCTTTAGCAGATCCTTCATCAGTAACACCTTCTTCAACATAATAACATTTCTTTTGAAATCTAGGCTTGTCAGGTTTGGAACTAGGAACTCTTTTAGGACACCTTGATGTAAAATGACCTATCTTATTGCAAGAGAAACATCTAATAGGCAATTTTCTTTTGTACTTACCCTATCCTCTAGCTTCTCTTTTCACAATTACTGCTTCCAATTCTTCTACCTCTCTTTCTTCATATTCAATTTGTTTCATCTCATCTTCATACTTGAATGTCTTTCTATAAATTTCTCCCAAATCATATCTTTGTTTGTTTTTCTTGATATAGTAGCTTTAACTGAAATTTTTTTCTTAGGGGTAGATTCACCAAATTCACTCAACTCAAAGGCAACAAGTTTACCAATTAGCATATCTCTTGTCACATTTGTTATTGTCCTGAGCTCTTCAATAGCATGAGCTTTTGATTTGTAAGAGGTAGGCATTGATCTGAGCACTTTAGCTACAATCTCTTGTTCATCCAAGATTCCATCGACACATCTAATACCTATCACTAGTTAGTTTACTTTTTGCATGAAAGAAATAATGTTTTCATCTTCGCCTATTTTCAAGTTTTCCCACTTGCCTTTCAGAATTTGTAGCTTAACAACTTTCACTTGTGCATCTCCTTCATACAATGTTTCCATCTTCTTCCAGATCTCATGTGTTGTTTTTAGATCCATCACATTTGTCATCTCAGAATCTGTCAGAGCTCTCAACAATGCTTCTATAGCCCTGATATTAGTTTCAGCTTGTTTGATCTCATCATGAGTAGAGGGAATATTCTAAGGAATAACATATTTTTTCTTTTTAATCTTCTAGAAGCGTTCACCAATGCACTTCAAATGAAACTTCATTCTAGCCTTCCATAGAGAGTAGTTTTTTCCATCGAATCTAGGACTATCCTTCTTGTATGATGCCATCTCGGATCACCACAAGCTATTAAAATTCTTTAGAGGAACCTTCTCTGATACCAATTGTTGGTAAAACATGAATAGAAAACTAAGAGGGGGGGGGGGGTGAATTAGTTGTCACAAATTATTCAAGATTATTAAAAATTATTCAAATATTTTTAGATCTGATGAACGAAAATTAAGCATAAACAATCACCACATCAGAAGCACAAAGAACACCAAGATTTGATACATAGAAACCCTATTAGGGGAAAAACCATGGTGGATGTCAATCCACAATATTATACCATGTTAAAAGTATAGAGATGAATAATGGGAATGCACATGCATTCAGACACACTGCTTAGAGCTCATTGCTCAAAGAAGACACACTATCTTACAAGAATATTTAGATTAAACCCATCTAAAGGATTTGAACTAGGAATATTCCAGTTAAGCACAAAAACACTTCTTCACACTTTGTTCAATCTTCTTCACACTCTCCTCTGCAATCGAATGACCTAATCTTTATTCACACATAACACTTGCACACTTCACATATACTTCATACACACATACATATCAAATGAAGAAAACAATTGGTCTTATATATCCGCTACATGGAATTACATCAACAACTTTGTCAGCCAAAAATAAAATAATAAATGAGTACAAACTGTCGGTCCAATTCCTAAATAATTCTCAATGTGCACCAACCAAAGTCAGTCACAACATAATGAATACCTAAAATAACATCCTCGAATATGCCAAACATTAAAAAATTAATCCACAAGGATTCACAACACATTACAACCACCATGTCGGCCAAAAACATGAAAAACACAAACACACAAAGGAAAAATCTTCGATCATGAGCACATCGATCAACACAGATATGAAACAAAGATAGAGCATGATCTAAAAACATCAACAAACATCACAAGATCATATGCAACAACTCAAATTACTAGAATCATGTTCTCCTCTTCCAAAAAGACCATCTACAATAAAAAAATAACTATAGGAACACATAACTCATCACTTTATCAAATCTTGATGTGCACCTTTGAAAATTTTGGTAGATAAACTAGATAGGTTGAACAAAAACCCTTTATTCCGTAACTTTTGAGTACCAACCTACTGAAATTTCCAACACGTTGAACTTCATAGCTTCATAGACAAACTTCAACATTTTTATTATAATTTTCTCAATATCCTTGACATATACAACCTTGATGACACCAATCCTAATAGTGTTGACATCAATGAAAACCACATATCACCAACACAACCACAACATCTAGCATAGATAACATTTAAAAAAATAATTAAAAATACCCTTTTGTAGATCTATAAGTGTAGTTTTCAAATATATATTTATTTTAATAGTTCAACTATTATTTATATTTTATTTTTATTTTTACTAAAATTAGGTTATCAACACAAAAATATTAGGTTGATTACCATGCCAAGAAAATAACTAAAAATTATTAAAAAAAATTTAAAAAATATGATGCCCTAGATAAAAGAATCTAGATTAAGATAGTATAATTTATTTTCTATTTTAGATAAATATTTAATATAAAAGTTGACGTCGAGTGGAATCAAACGTGTTTTAATACACACACATTTAAATATTTATTTAAAAATATATATTTAATAAAGTTGAAATAAAATATATTTATGCCCTAAAGTTTCAAGTTATAAATATACACAAAAAATTTGAAGGAAAAAAAAAAATACTATATAAATCTTGGCATCTCATGTAACATCATTTTTTAGCATTTTATCAATAGCTAAATTATAGTGTTAATTTATAAAAAACTATATTCAAATAATTTTTTAATTTTGTCAAAAAATATAAACATTAAATATACTAAAAAATAAACATTTTATTAGTTTACATCTTTTCAAAGTTCAAAACATATATGCGAATTTCTAGTGATTCAAGTTTGAAATTTAGATCAATGTTCGCTAGTTCCTTTATAAAAGTGTGACACAGATTTATACTTTTACCATATCTGAATATAGTATTTTGAGCTACAAGACATAAAGGGCCTCCTCTAAATGTTCGATAATGAGTTGGTAAACTTTAAAAAATAATAATATCAAAATTACATGCCTTACCAACCCTCAAATCAAGTGCACTAGCAGTCAAATCAAGAAAATGGGCTACCTTACCAATCAAATATTCAAGGCCAAAGGAAATCCCTTAACCTAAGACCCTTTCAAGAATATAATCCGAATATAACAAGAACATATAAAGAGCTAGTGCTTTTGCAAAATAACCTTTCCCAAGAATATAAATAGTTCTTTCCTTACAATCAACCCCATAAAAGTCTACTTATTCAAATGGTGTGATCAATCAATCCTTGATGGTGCAAAAATCACCTAGGTTACAACCAAATACATTAG
Organism: Sequoiadendron giganteum; assembly: GCA_007115665.2. Taxonomy (NCBI): domain Eukaryota; kingdom Viridiplantae; phylum Streptophyta; class Pinopsida; order Cupressales; family Cupressaceae; genus Sequoiadendron; species Sequoiadendron giganteum. The sequence continues at coordinate 363,135,679 of CM021102.1, read as the reverse complement.
ATGAAACAAATTTTCCACAATAAGAGCAGTTTCAAAGTGATACCACACTCCTGAATTGGCAAGGAGAAGAGTTTTATGGGGTTAGCCAAGACCATAGTTCTATACTAGCTAACACAAGAAGAAAGAAGAGAGACATGGAAGTAGTGCAACCATCAAGTAAGGAGTCTCATAAAGCTCCTAGAGTGAACCAAAAGGTTGTTGGCCCATCTATGTGTCACGTACCACATGTATTACAAAGAAATTAGTAAGGCACCACTAGGGAACAATTTGGCAATCAGCCTCAACCAACCCACTTGCAAGGAGATATTGTTGTTACAAAAGCTCAGAAAAGGGTAAATGTTGCCTCTTTTAATATACTTGAGCATATAAAAACTTCTAGTGTCACTATGTCTATGTGGGACTCTTTATCTACCTTAGGAAAAAATGACTTGTTGCAAGTTGCCCTATCAAATGTGGGTGTATCATAAGATCTCCTAGGTAACCAAGACAAGGTTTTTCTTACCAATACATACCAAAATAACAAGGATCAGAAAAAAAAAAGAGGTCAAACCACCATCATTTTATGTGGACCTAATCATTAGAGATAAGTTGGTTCATAATTTTATGAATGACTCAGGGGCCAACAATTTTGTTATGCCCAGATAAATTGTATATAAATTAGGTATTGAGTACCCAACCCTAAAGAATTGGTTAGTCTAACTTGATGGGAAAACCATTAACACTATGGGTGTCATGAAGGACCTAATCCTTACTGTAGACACTAAAAATTATCCTAGGCTCGCAAATCTTATTTTCTCCATAAATCTTCCATCATTTTCCCTCTCATTATTCAAAATTAAATAATTTTAATTATTTAATTCATTCATTCCTATCTTTATTCTTCCGAAATTAATTAAATAAAATTTATTTATTTAATTATGTCACTAACTAAGTCCCCTTCTTTCTAAAATTATAAAAATTCTTATTTATTTAATTGTTCAGTAGCCTCTTCCCTTCTAAATAAATAGATTTTATTTATTTAATTTGGTCCACTCTCTTGAATTTTTAATTAAATCATCATTTAATTCAAAAGATTCCCTTTGTCACATTCTTCTATAATTAAATAATTATTTTAATTATTTAATTATTCGTTGGCCAACTAGATTAAATAATTTTATTATTATTTAATGTCCTCTCACCTCTTTGTTTGTGCCAATCCTATCTTCGACATCAAGTCTTTATCTATCCATGTCTCAATTAACCTCCACCCTTGATTGAATTACCTTATAATTTAATCTTGACCATCAATCCTTATCATTTTCTCTAATTTTTCCCTAACCCTAGTCCATACCTCATCTTTCATTCTTGGCCATTGATTATTGACATTTAATCCTAGCCCTTCATCCAAAATTTTCTTTTCTATAAAAGACCTCTATCATTGTCATTTCTTCATCTTAGTCATCTTTGAGAATCCACAAGCTTTCTAGAGTCATCTTTTCATCTTGCTATCTTGCTATCAAGTCATTAATTCATGTGCATACATAGTCATTTAGAAACTTCAATATTTTTCTTTATCATTGTCATAGGCTTATTGTTTCCATACTCAAAAAACTGAGGGAAATTATCTTATTCAAGAAAAATAGAGAAGTGCAATGAAGGTGAATCAATGGTGGCATGAATATTTGGTAATATTTTTTTATGTTTATGTATTTATGCTTCTTTGTGCTTCATTTTTTATTAGGGTTTAATATATATGAATTATTTCCTAACCTTGATAATTCTAACCCTGATTACATTGATGAACCTGATGTGAATGGATAAAATTGCATACATCATACAATTTTTTTGATTTTGTAGGTTATAAGTACAGATCAATGCAATCACAAAACCCAAAATGATGCAATCACAAGGCCAAATAACACAACTAATTTACATTAGGGCATACTTAGATTTGGTTTAATTTATGGTTATTTCTATTAGGTTTAGGTCATTTAGATTTCTAGATCATTATTCTAACCTTAGTTGCATATCATAGGCATCATTAGATCATCTATTTTTGGTAGGTTTTCTGCTATTTTATAGTTTAGGTTATTCAACCACAACTGGTTGTGTTTCATTGCAATTTCCATTCTGGTTTACCATAGTCACCATAAACCTAAGCTGCATTTGTTCTAGTGAACCACAATTGACACTCTGAGACCCACAGTCATAGTTCCTAAGACACATTTTCCAATGTCTGTGAGATGCAATAGCTTTTTCTATGATGCAATTTCCTATCTTTCTAGAATTTTAATTTTTAGTTTAGGTCATTTCTATTTCATAGCTTAGGGTTTTCTGTTACTAATCTTTGATTTATAGCATGCGACATAGGTCTAAAGGAGATTTTTTGACATTAATCATAAAACCAATCTTGTCTTATTTTCATTCACTCATGGGAATTAAAATTAACCTTGAAATCACATGGAATTTAGCTTAAATTGACCTAATTTTCATCTCACTCATTGGCTTAAAAGGAATTTTCATCTCACTCATAAGGTTTAAAATTAATCTTGCATTAAGTGTCTTCTCACATATTGCTTTAGAGGCTAAAAATAACAAGTATTTGTTTATCTTGTGATTTGCATTATTCTTCAAGGTGTGTATGCTCTCCTCTCACACCTTTTAGGTGATCATGAGTGACCAAAAAAATCTTTAGGCATTTTTTACAATCACCTAAACATTTGGATTTGGGCTTTAAAATGAACACCATACAAGTGTGAGGAAAAGGCGTTTTATGTATACACTCCCCTTATGCTTAGTGAGATCTTGAGTGACCAAAAAAAATGTACTACACTACTATTTTTTACCCAATTAGAGGTCCTACCACCTTGCTTTGAAAGGTGGGAATTAACCAAGTCATAATAGGATAAATCCAAGCTCTTCCGAACCACTATATAAATTTGTGGTTGCAAGAAAAGTTTGCAATCAATGGAAAGTGATACATGATAGCTCTCCCCAAGTATCTTTATGATGTGAAAAGACCTTTTTCTAAGGGTTGGGATACCTCTTGATAGATTTTATCATTGTATCCCCTGAATTGGATGTCCTTACTAGACACCTTTGTGTAGAAAGCCAAAATCCTTGTATTTGCTGGTGCAAGAGGTTGGACCTCTAAAGCCATCCCACACTTTCACGGTTCATTGTACAAATTAAAAATTTCTTGAGATCCTTGTGGTCTTAGGGAATTCAAAACTTGGTATGCCCAAGAAGTGATTTTGATGGAGAGGATCCAGTTCTATCAAGTTCCTAGGTCATCCACTTTGAATAGGTGTGGCTAGAGAAATCCAAGTGGGAACCTAGCGAATATTGTCCTTGCTAACCATAGGAATTGTACTTGTCTATGTGTGCTTTCACTACAAAATTAAACCCTTCATATATAGTCCAGACAAGAAACAAGCATCTTTAGAATAACTTTTGTGTTTTCCAAAATTGAACATCATTAAATCACCTCAAAAACTTGATCAAACTCAAACAAAATCCATTAAAAGACATAGAAAACAATGATCGCCTACTAAAACCCACAACTACTATTCTAGAAAACCTTAAGTGAATTCCCTCAAACACAACTGTTACATAGAAAACCTAAATTGATTATTCCGAACTGCAACTTTCATTCTAGAAAATTGAATTTGACTGTGTTAAACCACAACTGGAACTGAAATGATGCAACTGACTGAGACCATAGATTTTTCAGAAAATTGAAACATAGATATTTGTCAACTGATCTTGCGTATCACTAGAGTTTTAAGCAATAGATTTGTAAGACTGTCAGCCATGATCCATCATTTCATTCCTTCCATACACCATAGATAAGACATTAGGGCATCTTTTATCTTGCATAAACTTTGTTGTGAACCTTAGTTTTGGAAGCCTATTAGATTAAAGATTAGTCCATAGCGATCAAATCAAAAAAATTATTGACTTCAACTTTCTATCATCTTTAGTCCTTTGGTCATATAGGTTGGTCCTCAACTCCCAAGGCTAGTTGGAACCACCTTTTTCAACCTCCTTTTGAAATTTTAATAACCATAATCCTTGAAGTCTTGACAAACTAGATTTGAACCTTTGGCTACCTTGATTTGGTTTAGCAACCTTGCTTAGGTCTTACCATAATGAATTTAGTGGTCAATACCTTAGTTTGCATTACCATTCACACCTACCATCCTATTACATTGACATTTCATTTGCATACTTTAGACATCATCCTAAACATTTATACCCAAAATATCCAAAAAAAATAGACATCTTGCATAGACATTAGCATAGTTTAGACTTCATTATTACATTATTATATTGAAATTTCAACATATTATCACCTTGAATTGATAACTTGGAATTTTCCTTAGATGCATCCTTGCATAAGGCATCCTAGGCATCAGCCATAGTCACCCTCATCATCAATCCCTCTTACGAATCTTACATGGTTGAAACTAGGTCAAAAAGAAAACAAAGAGATAATATGGTTACCCCACAAGAATTTATCAATCCATTTGAAAAATCCTCACAAGTGACAACAAGACTTCACAGATCCCTATTGGACAATTTTATCACTAGAGACCAAAATGAACATGTTTTAGTTGAAGACTTAGAGGCTACCACTCAAGACAGAAAATTTGCCTCTTTTGTAGATGAATACTTGCAACAAGACCCTCAACGATATTTAGCAAAACTATTAGTATAAGGTGACACATTACCTCCTATATTTGATGTCCATACATTGATAGCTTCATCTAAACAAGCAAAAAACACAATGTTCTCTAGTGGATCTATCCTACAAGTAAACACATCCCTACCATTAGGAGGATGTACCGAAGATGTGAGAACAATCCACAAATCACCCTTTGGCAAACCATGCATAACAAAAGGCATTGTATTCGACATCAAAGCATCATCATCAAGTCCATATAGCACCAATAAGCCAACCATGACAAGTTCTACATCAAACATCAACACTACTAGTGCCATACCACAAAGAGGGGTTTCACAAATTGGACATATACCTTTCATGTAAATTGGAAACCAACATAATCCTTTGCATAGCATTCACATTCCCAACCAAAAAACATCAAACAAAAACACATCTTACATGTACACCTCCCATATTCCAAATGAAAATACATCCTACACTCATACACTAAACCAAAATCCATCACATAACACTGGATTCCAAAACACTTAGATAGACCCAAACACACCAAACACAACATTGACACAAGTGGATTTTTTGCAAACACAAATACAATACCTTTAATAACAAATGGACAATATGCAAATGTCTAGCAAGAAGACCTATTCAACAAAAGACTTATGTCCATTCCCCTTTGACAAGAGTTTGTACATGCCACCCTTCCCACATGGATATCATACAAAACTTGCCTAGGTATAATAGTAAGTGTAATCCTCTTGAACAAATAACGTAATTTTTTACAATGTGTATAGACATTGCATACAACCCCACATATCTCATGAGACTTTTTCCACAGAGCCTTACAAGAATAATACTTGAATGGTTTTCTTAACTTCCATATGGCATAAGGTCATGAGGAAAACTTGTTGAAAATTTCACTATTAACATTGATAATGAAATCACAATAGCCACATTATTCCACACTACACAAGATGAAGGAGAGAACGTTGTCACCTTCTTCCAGAGATGGATGAGTCTAGCTAGCTGATGTCCAGTTGAAATACCTAAAAAAATAAAAGGTCACCATATTCCTAGAAAACCTTAATCCAAAATTGAGAAGTGACCTAAGAGTATAATGTTTCACTTCCTTTTTTGAATTAGTGGAAAAGGGTCTCATACTTGAAAAGGCTCTCAATGACAAAGGTGAAATCAGAATTACAAACAAAAATCCAAATAACCAAAGTGCCCCTAATTACAAGAACAAGTATTGGTCCTGAAACAAGAACATAACCAATGATGGCATTGTTGATGCTAAAACTATACACACATACCTAGTCATTACACTTAGAGGACACAACCCATCTAACAATGCACCAAGAAATGTTGATCAAACTAATAATGTTGTCCAAAACACACAACAACCAAGAATGCAAAGGAAGTTTCCAAAACATAGATACATGCCCTTAGGGGAACCAATGGAATTGATCTTTAAAGAACTTATGCAACACAATTTCATACAATTTCTTGAGCCAAAACAATATGATTTGAGATAGTTAAAACCCTCTTTAGTTATTTTGAGTTATGTGATGGAGCTTATGGGGCATAAGAAAGTATCAAGTCAAAAGTAACAAAAAATAGTCATTTACTATTTTGAGTAAGTCAGCCTAAACAGGCTCCTATGGACCTAAAAAATTACCCGAAGGAGGAGATCTGAAAAAAAATTCTGGTCACGAAAGAATCACCTCAATACCCCGAACAGTTTGGGAAAAATTAAAATTTCTCCAATGCAGCTTCAAATTCATATATAGAACTTTAGAGGCCTTAAAATAGCTTGAAAAGTGGCCAAACTGACCTATAGTGGTCCATGTGTTATAGATCTGTTCAAGAGCTTTCCAATGATATACACTAATAGAAAATCAAACACTCAAATCAAAAGTTACGGCCCTGTGAAGTTGCTCCTCTAAAAAGTGAATTTCATTAAAATTTCTTCCTAGGCCAGAAATCAAATGACAAGACTTTTGGCACCAAAACAGAAGGGAATGTTAAACTTTCTAGAACATTATATGTAGTTATTGGATAAAATAAAAAGGGTTTAGTGGGGGTTGTGGAAGGCGGCTCCATTTATGCAGATTGTGTCTCTAAGTAGTAGTTTTTTTCAGATTTGATTTTGTTCTAATGAATCAAGCCCATCAGGTTGTAGCATGTAAGTTTTGAATCTACAATTTCATTTTCCTAATAAAAAATTGAAAGTGGGTTATTTTTTGTCTCGCATCTTTTGTGTTGGTATCTATTGGTGTGTTTTGTGTGTTTTGGGTTGTGTAGACCTCATAAAGTGGTATCAGAGTAGGAGTTCCTAAGCTTGTAACAAAGAGTCGAATGTGAGGGAATTGCAGCAAGAACTTTGAGTGTGGGTTGAGTTCAAGATGCCTCCAAGACTTTCCCTAAGTTTTAGAGGTAGAGGTCGAGGTGGTGGAGGGAGAGATCCATCTAGAGATGAAATCAGAGCCCTTAGAAGACAATTAGAAACCTTGCAGCAAGAGGTTCAAAGAAGAGATGTGCAATGAGAAAAAGATGATAGTGAAGATGAAACAAAAGAGGAAACGGAAGAGGAAAAGAAAGATCCAATGGATCCTAGAGAAAGAAGATTGTTGTGAGAAATCTCAAGAATTGGGAAGAGACCTAAAATGGATTTTTCAACTTTTAGTGGAACTCTGAATCTTGAAAAATTCATCGATCGGATCAATGACATGAAGGATTTTTTTGAGTTTGAGGAGATTGAAGATCCTCACAAATTGAGGTTTGCAAAGATAAAATTGAAAGGTCATGCTAGTATATGGTGGAAAGAGGTCTAGCTAGAAAGAGGAGGACAAGGGAAAGACAAAATTTCCAGATAGAATAAAATGGTGTCAAAATTGAAGAAACAATTTATTCTAGTCGATCACGAATTGGAGCTGCTCAAGAAGATGCAGAGATTGAGGAAAGGAACAAGGACAGTGAAAGAATACACAAAGGAATTTCACAAGGTCCTAATTCAGACATGACATTCTGAGGTGAATAAAGAGAAATTTTCTCATTATATTAACAGGTTGAAGCCAACATACATGAAGAATTGGCAGTGGCAAGAATGAAAACAATTGAGGAAACAATTCAATTTTCTCTAAAGGTTGAAGAATAGTTGAACAAGAGGTTTGAGAACAAATAATGAAGTGGAGGCCATGGAGGAAAGATGAGTGGATGGTCATATGGAGGTCAAAATGAAGACAAAAATTTGGGTGAAGGCTCCAATAGTAGCTAGAACTAAAAAGGAGACAACACCTAACATGCTCGTGATTAGAATAATGGAGACCAAAGAGGAAGAGGAAGATCTTAACGAGGATTGAGAAGAGGAGGATTTCATGGAACCTATTTCCAGTGTAGAGAAGAAGGACATAGAGCCTATGATTTTCCTCAACATTAGGGAAGGAAAAATAGAAGACCTGAGGGTAATGCATGAGTTGCACATGTAGATGAAAATGTTGAGTCTTCACATTCTAAGGATGTAGAAAGAGGAGAGGTTCTTGTTACTAGAAGATCCTTGCTGACCAAGGAGAAGGAACCAACTCAAAGGAATAATTTATTTCACAATAGATGTAAGTGTGAAGGTAAAGTTTGCAATGTTATTATTGATGAAGGTAGTGCGGATAAGCTTGTTTCAGAAGAAATGGTTAGTAGGTTGTAGTTGGAGAGAAGACGAAATTTTAACCCATACCCGATTGCTTGGTTACAAAAGGACCATAAAGCCCTGGTAAATGAATAATGTTTGGTAAAATTCAAGATTGGAAATTACCATGATGAGGTATTGTGTGATATTATACATATGGATTTTTGTCATATGTTGTTAGGCAGACTGTAGTAGTTTGATCGATGAGCAGTACATGATGGACATGCCAATAACTATTATTTAAAAAAGGATGGGGTTCATTATAATTTGAAGCCCTTGAAAGAGGTCGAGGAAAAGGTATGCAGTAATTGAAGAATTTGTTTGGTTGATAGAAGAAAGTTCCTAGAAGGTATGAGACATGAGCATATGTGTTTTGCATTGATCCCTATTATTGATAAAGAAGATACTATTGAGGTACCTATAGAGGTTTTAGATTTGTTGAATGGGTTTGACGATATTATTTATGATAATATACCTAAAGTTTTTCCTCCAATAAGAAAGATTAGTCATCAAATGGACTTGATTCCTGGAGCCGGTTTTCCGAATAAGGAGGCTCATCATATGACTCCAACAGAGAATGAAGAGTTGAATAGACAAGTGCAAGAGTTTTTATGGAAGGGATTGATCAGAGAGAGTTTGAGTCCATGTGTAGTACCTTCAGTACTACCACCAAAGAAGTATGGGGAATGGAGGATGTGTACAAATTCTAGAGCCATTAACAAGATCACCATCAAGTATAGATTTCCCTTGCCAAGAATGGATGGCATTATGGATTGTTTGAGTGGATCTGAGTACTTCATGAAGATAGATTTGAAGAGAGGATATCACCAGATACAAATTAGAGAAGGACATGAATGTAGGATGGAATTCCAAACCAAGGAGGGATTGTATGAGTGGTTAGTCATGCCTTTTGGGCTAACCAATGCATCAGGCACATTTACACAACTTATGAATGAGGTATTAAAAGAATTTTTATTAAAAAATGTTATATTTTATTTGGATGATACTTTGATTTTCAGTAAGACATTGGAGGATCATTTGATGCAATCCAAAGAGCTTTTGAGAAGCTAAGGGAGGAGAAGTTGTTGATTAATTTGAAGAAATGTAGTTTTGTGAAAAGGGAGTTGGTGTATCTGGGATTTTTTGTCTTAGCAGAGGTTCTTAAAATGGATCCAAAGAAGGTGAGAGATATAATTGAATGACCTAACCTAAGGAGTGTTATAGAGGTGAGATCATTGTATTTTCTAACAAGTTTTTACACAAAGTTTATTAAGAATTTTAGTAGTATTTGTGCACCTCTAACTGAAGCGATGAGAGGGGATAGAAAAGAGTTTAAGTGGACTATAGGAGCAGAAAAAAGTTTTGATATGTTGAAGAATAAAGTTACAGAGTAACCTATTTTGGAACTTCTAGATTTCAATAAGGTCTTTAGAAGAGATTGTGATGCTAGTGGTACTGCCATAGGACCTATTTTGAGTCAATAAGGTAAGCTTGTTGCCTATTTTAGTGAGAAGTTGAATGATGCTAAGAAGATATATTTTGTCTATGATTAGGAGTTTTATGATATAGTTCAGGCTTTGAAGAAATAGATATGCTATTTGTTTCCAAAATAATTTGTTTTATAAACTGATCACTAGTCTTTGTAGTATCTCAATAGTCAAGGAAAGTTAAATCAAAGGCACTTAAAATGGGTTGAGTTTTTATAGAGATACTTTTGTTTTAAAGCACAAGAGTGGAATGTCAAATAGAGTTGCAGATGCCTTAAGTAGAAGGACAAATTTGTTGATAGAGATGAATATAGAGTTTTTTGGGTTCAATGAACTCAAGATTTTGTTTCCTAAAGATCCATACTTTGTAGAAGCTTGGAAGGCTTGTTTAGAACCTGTTACATTGGATAGGACAATATGGTTGTATTTTTTAATCCAAGATGGGATGTTGTTTAGAGGATGCCAATTATGCCTTCCAAGGAGTTCTATGATAGAGAATATAATCAAGGAGAAGCATAGTGGAGAATTGGCTAGACATTTTAGTCGAGATAGGACCATTGCTCTTGTTAGTGAGAATTATTATTGGCCATAGCTATAGTAAGATGTCAAGAAGTTTGTACAAAGTTGCAGAGTATGATAGATGGTGAAAGGAAAAATTTAGAATACTAGATTGTATCAACCATTACCTATATCTGAGAGGCCATGGGAGGATATTAGCATGGATTTTGTTCTTTTTTTTTCAAGGACTTAGAGAAGGTACAATTCCATATTTGTGGTGGCGTATAGATTTTCAAAGATGGAACATTTCATTCTGTGTCATAAGACTAGTGATGTTGTTCATATTGCAGAGTTTTTTTTCAAAGAGGTGGTGAGACTACATGGTCTACAGAAGAGTATACTTTCAGACAAAGATACTAAATTGTTTCGATATTTCTAGAGGACATTATGGAAGAAGTTGAAAAAATATTTTAATTTTAGTTCTACACACCATCCACAGACTAATGGAAAAATGGAGGTAGTGAACATGAGGTTGGGTAACCTACTAAGATGCTTAGTAGGAGATAATCCCAAGGGATGAGATTTGATTATACCATAGGTAGAATTTTCTTACAACAATTATGTTAACATAATCATTAGTAATGTGAACCCCAATCCTAGACCTACACAAACATAACAAACAAACACAATGTTATATCAAATTCAAGTAAGAATCAAGATTCCCCATGAAATCCATTTAAAATTGCAAAGAACAAGAAATGAGATGAACACAAGCAAACATGAACAAAATCTATCAAATCCTATTTAATGCAAATCAAAATCTTGATCCCATGGGGAATTGGTGCCAATTATGTGTAGAAATTGGCCCTTTCCCAACTCCTTTGCAAGCTCTTTGATGATTTGATAATGGTTGAGGCTCATTGATGAAATTTTGGCATAACCTAGCTATGAGATCATGAAATGATGAACACTTGATATGAAATGGATAAAATTAGTTCTCTCAATGTGAAGACAGTAACTTTTCTCTAAGTTGTGGATCCAAAATACAAAGGAAACCCTTCTATTTATAGAAGAACAAGATGGTAGAATGAGAAAAATGGATGAATGTGGGATCATTCAACATCCAATGGACAAGTTCCACTTGTCAAGATATGAATGGAGGAAGGTTGAGCACATTTTGATGAATGTGCACAATAAATTATATTAGGTGGAATTTTAAATTCATGAAATGACTTGTTGGAGGGAGAAAATAATGACTTAAATGCCACTTGGCTCAATGCACAAGGACATGTAAGAGGAGTTAGATGCTTTGTTGGAAGGACAAATCCCATTTGGAGGGATTTTCAAATTTGGAAGAATATTCTCCTTTTATGCCATGTGAGGGAAAATAGAGATTTAATAAATCAAAATAAATGATTTATTGTGCACGTTGTATTATCTAGAGGATGTGACATGGATTAGAATTAGTTTTAATCATGATTTGATTCATTTTAATCTAACACTCAACTTAAATATTTGGATTTATTTAAATTAAATTAGAGGATAATGATTTAGAATTTAATTAAATAAAGATTTTGATTTACTTAATTAAAAGGAGATGATGCTATATTAAATTAAATAAGGTTTAATTTATTCAATTTAATAGGATGAAATTAGAGATTTAATAAATAAAATGAATTATTTAATTAAATGGAGACACAGGTTTAATTAAATTAGACTGATTAATTTAATTAACAAGAGGGAATAACTTAATTAGATAAATAATGATTTTATGCAATTAAGGGATGAAAGGTGGTGGAAAGCTAAGAAGATAATTTAGGACAAAATGATGTTAGTAAATTAGGATCAAGTGTATAGGATCAATTTGGTACATTTTCAATGCCTATTGGTAAATCACCATTCCAGATTATGTATGGGAGTAGTCCAAGAATTGGTTCTGAACTGAGAAAGATGGATAAGGGGGAAAAGAGTAGTGTTGAGGTTGAAGATTTTGCTAAACACCTAAAGAATTTTTATGAAGAGGTGAAGAAACATATCAATAAGATGAACTCACAATATAAGTCTAAGACATATAAAAAAAGGAGGTATAAGGAGTTCTAGGTAGGAGATGAAGTCATATTTCATTTGTGGAAGGAGAGGTTTCCAGTTGGGTATGTGCAGGATCATCATGGAAAAAATAGGCCCTTAAGTGGCGATAAAAATTTAGAAAATCAGAGTTAGGCAACTTGACGTAATAATTTGAATAAGTTATCTATATTATTTCAAAAATATGTACGATTAAAATCTGTATAAAATTGAATTTAGTTTCTAAACTACTAGATTTATTTTTAGAAAATAAAAATCTATTTGGTGAAAATTTGAAATTTCAATGCAATAGTACTTAAATTTCAGGGAAAAAATAAGAAGTAGGTGCTTGTCTGACCGCCCTAACCACAATAAAATTATAATATTTTAGATATAAATAGAGGGCTCATGTCCCGATGTGATGCATATTTTTTTGTAATTTGTTTCCAAGTAAATAATTAATTATGATTTTTTTATTACCACTTTTAAAAAATATAAAAACTAGTATTTCTGACCACCTTAACTTGGTCAAAAATTCATGAAATTCAATTCTTTTTTTTTAATACTATAGTATGTGAAGCATAAAATGTGATGCATATTTTAGATTCAAAAAATTTGATACCATTTGAAAGCTATAGATGTTTTTCAACCAGCCTATCAATCAGGACTTTAGTCATAATTCAAATAGAAAATGAATAATAATTATTTATTAAATTGAGAGTAAAGCAAATTTATATTGGTGGAAAGATGAGATTCTCCTTTAAAAACCCTTTTCATTTCATCAATTTTGGTTAAAAATTTATTGTCAACGACATGGGCGATCATATCACTTACATATCGCTAATTTTTGGCCCATCATGATCTTGCACATACCCAGTTGGTACATACAAAAAGTTAAAGATGAAGAAGTTTGGACCCTGCAAGATCTTGAAGGCATGATTCAGGAAATGCATATGAGGTAGAGTTGCCTAATGAAATTCATATTTCACCAATGTTTAATATTTCAGATTTAATAGAATACCATGGAGGAATTGATGAATAAATAATAGAAGCACAGTGGAATATACTAGCACCTACTTCAGAAAAGGAGGAGATAGAAGGGATCTTCGATAGTCATGTGGGAAAAAGTACAAGGAATAGATATTATGAAGAATATTTGGTTAAATGAAAAGGAAGGCCTATTGAAGATTCATCATGGTTGTCTAAGGTTGAGGTTAATTGTCTTAGTTTACCTCTAACTCTTGAGAAGTGATAGGGCCACTTTTCAAATTACCCTAGGTGTCTGATGCAGGAGCATCCAACGGTGTAGGGAAATCTTGCATCACCCAAAAAAAATGGTTTCTTTATTTTATTTAGTTATTTTGAGTTCCATGATGAAACTTATGGGACATAAGATAGTCAGCAGTCAAAAATAACAAAAAATGGTCACTTACTATTTTTAGTAAGTCGATCTAAATGAGATTGTATGGACCAAAAAATTTACCCAAAGGAGCAGAGTTGAAAAACATTTCCAGTCACAAAAGAATCACCTCAATACCTCGAATGGTTTGGGAGAAATGAAAATTTTCATCCCGAGAAATTTATCCAGTGCAACTTCAAATTCAAATACAAAACTTTAGAGGTCCTTAAATAGCTTGAAAAGTGGCCAAACCAACATACAATGGGTTTGTGCATTGTATATCTCTTCAAGAGATTTCCAACATTATGCAATAATATAAATCAGACACTTGGATCAAAAGTTATGACCCCACAAAGTTGCCCCTCTAAAAAGTGAATTTCACTAAAATTTCTTCCTAGGCCAGAAATCAAATGGTGGGACTTTTGGTGCCAAAACAAAAGTGAAAGTTGAACTTTCTAGAACATTTTAGGGTGTATATTGGGTAAAATAAAAAGGGTTTAGTGGGGGTTGTAGAAGGTGGCTCCATTAGTGCAGATTGTGGCTTTGAATAATAGTTTTCTTTCATATTTTATTTTTTTGTAATGAATCAAGCCAATGAGGCTATAACATATAAGTTTTGAATCTGTAATTTTATTTTCCTAAAAATAATTTAAAGTGGGTTATTTTTTGTCTCTCTTCTTCTTTGTTGGTATCTATTAGTGTGTTTTGTGTGTTTTGGGTAGTGTAGCCCTCATCAATACAAGATTTTTGGAAGACGAGACTATTGAAGTTAGTGGATATAAACAACCATCCTCAAACAGTGATCACAAAGTATTTTATGATCCTCTACATGATCATGGAAAAGGAAAGGCCTATAGTTTAGGAAATAATACCAATAATAATTCATCCAATTATGCTAATGTGAAGTATGACTATAACCACACTACCATCATAAACCACATTAGAGTTGTTGATAAACATGTCAACACCATCACCATTAAGAAACCTACTAACTATGTTGTTAACACTCATCAAACTAAGGTAACCATTCAAGGTCCTCCACCACAACAACAAAAATAGTCTTCAAACCCTCAATACAATTTACTTGACCAATTGGGAAAGACTCCCACCCACATCTCTATCTTGGAATTATTGTGTATCTCCTCTGAACATTGAGTTGTCCTAGACAAATCTTTTCAAGACATTTCTATACCCACTGATCTTGATATCAATCATTTTCAAGAGATGGTAAGCTACCTAACAAATTCCCATCATGCTACTTTTGTGAACAATATTAATCAACTAATAAGACACACCACAATGACCCATTGCACCTCAAAGTTCTTGTCCATCAATAAAAAGTTAGATGAGTCTTGGTAGACAGAGGAGCAGTGTTGAAAATTTACACCTTGGAACTAGTTAAGGCATTAGGCTTCTCGGAAGCATGTGTAGACACCACCAAGAAAATTGTAATCAAGGCATATGATGATGAAGAATTATCATCTAAAGGAGTCATAACATTACTTATTAGAGTTGGTCCTATGGTTATGGATACCACTTTCAAAGTCTTGGATCTCGAACTCAAATACAATCTTCTACTAGGCAGACCATGGATACATGCCATGAAGATTGTCCCATCCACCTACCATCAATTCCTTAAATTCCCATAAAATGGCACTAAAATCATGATAGTTTGTGATCCTAATCCTTTATAATATTGCACTAACCTTAGAGGAATACCCAATGATAGGTGCCTAACAGTAAAGAAGATCCATAATCCACCTCATCCCATTATATCGATCCATCCACTCTCTCTAAATAATCTACCTCCCAATGGCCATCTTCCGCTCCTAAAGTTGAGATCCAAGATAAGGATTGTGGAGAGTATCATATGAAAAATCTTATTGTATCAGTCAGTTAGTTCCTCCTAAATTATACAATCAACCAATAGTAGACAAGAGACAATCCATAATCACTATGCACTTCCCTCCCACAACTACCTTCAAAAAATGGGGGGGAACTAAGTAAAGAGGTTATAAATGATGAAGACATTACCTCATGGATTTACAAAGAAGACAATGAAGAACCTCATCCACCCACTCAAATACAAACAAAATAATATGGAAAAGGCTTAAAAATAATGTAGGACAAGGGATATGATGGATATGCCGAGCTTGGATTACATTAGAATGGGATGAATGAACCTATCATTGTCTCTAAATGACTGAAAGGTATAGGGCTTTGGTTTCAACTGATTAAGATTGGCATTTCTAGTACCCCAACACCATCACAAGAGGAAGCAAGTACTTTCAATGCTATCAAGACATCCAATGAGCCATCTGACCAATGCTACTATAATTCCATAGAATCCAATGAATAGTCATGGGGTTCTAACAAATCACCCAATGACTATGAACTTGAGGAAACCTTTAGAGAACCTGACGAGCCCACCATTGATGAAATATTTAGCCAAAACTTTAAAATTTTTCCCATCTTAGAACTGATTTTCTTTCAACCAACCTATTCCAAGGAAGAGGGAGGATTAGATAAGAGCCTTTTGTGACCATTTCAATAATGCTATCCTCACCATATCAGCCTCTAACTTTGACACCTTTGATGATGGCATACCCCTAGTCTATCCCCAACTTTTCGATTGGGATCAAAGAGAATCACCCACCTTGGATACATTTGAGAGCAATGAAGCATTAACTGAGTTCCTGGGATTACATGAAGGAATCCCTAGTGGTGACCACAAGGTTGGATTTACCATAGACTTGGATAACCTGACTTATTTTGGGGAGTCTATCCACCCCTCCAGTCACAAAATCAAAAGCAATAAAAGAAAAAAAAAAGAAAAAATGATGAGTCCCTAGGTGAAAACCGAAAGGCATCTTTGGACCATGAAAAATTAAAAATAAAGGATGCATCCAAGGGTGAAAACCTCTTGGAGGCAACCGTGGATGGATGGTTGGATGTTCTTCCCACTTCTCAAGAAAATTCACCACTTTTTGTTGATAAATCTATAGAAGTTAACATTGGCACTGAAGATAATCCCTAAATAATTCACTTTGTTGTATCATTGATAGAATCAAAATGGTGAAAATTTTGGGCTTTCTTTCAAGAGAGACAAATAAAAATCACTCATTCCTATGAAGATATACCTGGATTGGATCTTGACTTAATACTACATAGTTTTCCTTTACATTCGAATGCTAAACCAATCAAGAAAAAAATTCAAAAAAAGAATCCTCAAATTGCTTTGTTGGTCAAAGCTGAATTAAAGAAATTATTAGATGTCAGTTTCATTAGATCCATTATCTATGCAGACTGGATTTCCAACCTTGTGCTAGTAATAAATCCAACAGGTGGCATCTACATTTGTACAAACTTTTGAGATTTAAATAAGTCATGTCCTAAGGATGACTTTCCATTACCAAACATCAACATAATTGTGGACTTAATAGCTAGATATAAGATGTTATCCCTTATGGATGGTTTCCTAGGATATAATAAAATTAGAATTGCACCTAAAGACCAATATAATAAAACTTTCACTTGTCCATGGGGAACTTATTGTTATAATTTCACACCCTTTGGACTTAAGAATGCAGGAGCAACATATTAGTGAGCCATGACAACAATCTTTCATGACATGATCCATACTCTGATGGAAGATTATGTAGATGACCTAATAGCCAAATCAGACCTGAGGAGACCATTTAAAGGTTTTAGAAAATATTCTCAAGAGATTTGAAGAATACAAGGTTAGGTTGAATCCTAAAAAGTGTATAGTTTCTAGACAAGGCATTGAAGTAGATATAGTGAAAGTCAAAGAAATAATGGATATGCCTCCATGAACCAATATAAGTCAACTATGAACACTACAAGGAATAATGCAATTTATCAGATGATTCATAGCATAATTGGCAGATAAAATACATCCCTTCTAGTATCTACTCAGAAAAAAGGGTACCGTTTGTATGGAAAGATAAGTTTCAAGAAGCTTTTCAAAAAATGAAGGATCACTTACTTACACCACTAGTATCAATGCCGCCTATTGATGGA
Organism: Sequoiadendron giganteum; assembly: GCA_007115665.2. NCBI lineage: Eukaryota > Viridiplantae > Streptophyta > Pinopsida > Cupressales > Cupressaceae > Sequoiadendron > Sequoiadendron giganteum. The sequence goes on along the minus strand of CM021102.1, from coordinate 363,117,842 downwards.
AAACCTCTTATTCTCTACATTTCAACAACCACATTAGCATTGGGAGCATTTCTTGCATATAATAATGACAAAGGTCATGAAAGAGCAATGTGTATTTAGGAGAAAATCAAATATAAAACTAAAATATCAATATATCATCCTAACTAGCACAATAGAGTACAAACAAGCATGAAAATCAAAACAACAGGCGAATGCAAACCCAAATACATGCTAAACTTGATTTATCTCCATTGCTCTTCTCAACCTCACATGAGAATGCAAGATTTTGAAGGATTGTTGATAGAGGAATGTTTGTTGCTCACTTCAACAGCATAATGATATAGTGAAGGTTCAAATATGGAAGATGATGGATGAAAGATGATGAAAAATTGTATAAATAATTTGACAAAGTAAGGGTACTCAAAATATCCTCCCCCAAATGGCTTGTGAGAGGTCATATTTATAGAGTTTTGATGTGGGTAGAGAAGAAGATTTGATAAGATTTTATTTTTTCTTTATTTGATCAAAGAGGAAATAAAACAATATAAGATAAGATTGAAAAGATTGAAAGATTTTGATTTTCTCTTTTGAAGGAAATAAATCCTAAAAAAGATGAGAAGGATAATGAAATGATAAAGTTAATAAATAATGATAAAGCATTATTTGATAAAGGATAGGGATGATTTGGAAAGATAATTAAATAATGTAAAATTATTATTTAATTATAGATGAAGGTGAAAAAGATAATTAAATAAATAAATATTTATTTAATTATAAGAGAATAGATAAATGAGTAATTAAACAATTAAAATAATTATTTAATGAGATATGATAAATGGTCATGAATAATTAAATAAATAAATATTTATTTAATTATAGAAGAATAGATTATGGATAAGTAGGGAATAAATAAAATTAGTCAAAAAACTAAGATTTATTTAACTAATTAGATGATGGCATGGGTACCTAGGAAAAAACATGCTACAAGATGTTTATATGATGTGATGATGTGACAAGGTATCATAAGATGCCATTTTTAGGTGTCTACATTTTAACCCTCTTTGAAATGATGTTTGGAATGATGAGATTTGTGTCGAGTAACATCATTTCAAAGAAGCCAAGGTATGGATAGAGGAAAATGGATGATGATGAGATGATGATGGGATGATGATGCCCCCTTGAGAGGATAGATGGGTTGGAAGAACACGGGTATGATTTTGAAATGAAATGATAAGGAGGGACAAGATGAATGATGCAAGAAAGGAAGTATATGATTGAGATGAATGATATATTATGTTGTAATAAAGTGAGAAACCTTGATATTTGATGTAGCACTAGATGTTATGCACCAAGGGATAAGGACCAAGGCGATAATGTGTCTCGTGCCCCAACATAATATAACCTTATCTAAATGTATGAGGGAGTAAACTTAGAGCATTAAAGTCCTAATGCACAAAAGGTATGATATGACCTTAGATGAAAAGGATAGTGCAAAAAGCTACTCCAACATACACAAGGTATGAATATTAGTTGTAGTGATATAGATTTGATACAAATGCAAGATAAAATGATAACACACAAGAAAGTAAGCAAGCATGCACAAATGATTAAAAAACAAAAAAGGTATTGTGATTTTCAAGTTGTAAATGATTGATTGATTGACGATGATAGTGTTGTCATTATGGGGAATGATATGTCCCAGATCAACAAAAGGATGATGATAATTGATTGACTTATTGGTTGATTGGGTTTACGACAAGATTAGGATCAAGACCATTGATGCCATTGGATAATTTGACAAGATTGATCGACTTGATTGGTATGGATTAAGGATTGACTTGCATTTGGATTATTGCTTAGAATGATTGAAGATTATTTGATGTATGGATGAATGGATTTTTTGAAGATGATTGATTGGTCGAATGGTTGGATGATTGGATTGAGGTGATGGATTGATTAAATGAGCTTGGAAGAAGTGATTGGATAGTTGATTTTATTGTTTGGATTTTTGTTGGCTATTTTTTTTTTTGTCTTTTTTCCAAGAGCATTTCCATTTTTTTGTATTTTTTATTTTTTATGTTTTGATTTTTTTGGATTTTTGAAATGTTTTTATTTTTTTAGATTTTTGAAATGTTTTGATATTTTTTAGATTTTTGAAATGTTTTGAGATGAAAATTTTAGTATCCTTTGTACTAGATACCAATGAAAAGGGAAAACCAAGTCTAGGTGCAAGGAAATAGATGAGATTGATAGATGAAATGGTGGTTGATAGGATAAGTGATAAAAGGATCATGATAGATGTATGGATAAAAAGGATAGGTCATAGTGAATGGAATGGATGTATGCATCATAACATAGCAAGGATGTGATCTCCAAAGTCTATGTCACATAGAAATAACATGCCCTATTCTAGGTACAATACTTACAATTTTTCAGACAAAGCATATGAAAATAGGATAATGATATGATTGGTTTTAAATGATGAGGTATGTCAAGAAACACCCAAAAATTATTTCAAAATTTTTCCCCTACATCTTCATCAAGATAAAAAGGAGGAAGGGAGGATGAATGAACTCAAATACGATAGGTAGGTATGATGGCTAAAGATGGTAGGATGGTAAGGTAGAATGATATGACATGAAAATGATAGGTTGGATAGATGAGACATTGTGCCCCCAAGTGTAAGGGACATACAATATCAACCTATTCATGACACCTATTCACCAGGTTTTCATCATGGTACTTATCCAAGGTGCTTGTTTACAAGTTTTCACCATTAGACGAAGGGATTTCTCCTTACTTTTTTTTGCTTATTTTTATTTTTATTTTTTGAGTTTTGGATAGGAGAAGGAGAATATGGATAGGAGGGACTCTATTTTCAAGTTCCATGAAAGGTGATAGTCCCACTAGATGGATGTCATCGCATGGACCATGTCAAGTTTGCTCATAGATGTTGGTAAGGAAATGCATGAGTGTGAGATGGATTAGGTAGATGGTGGATTATGAAAGGAATATGCAAGGATGGATGGGGAATAGTGGAATATGATGTGGATTCTATAGAGAAGATGAAGGGGAGGCTTATCCAAAAGCATGGACCATAGGAAGGTGATGGGGGAAATATGTAGGATCATAAGTGAAGGATGGGGAGATAGAGGTAGGTGGAATTCTTGTGAAATGAAAGGGAACCATGACCAATGGTTGGACGCAATATGATAAAAATTGAAATTTTTGATGTGAACAGGGTATAGGAAGCAATGGAGATGGGTGATGAAGTGCTTTAGGTACCCACATAGACCTAGTATTTTTATGACTTTAATTTTGCTTATGGGATGGAATATGAGATTATTGTATAGCGTGGGAATGTGATAAGGAAGTGAATGGTTTGGATTTTTGTGATGTGGATACCTTGTTTGACTTGATTTCTTTTTTCTTAGGTACCCAAACCATTTTGTTTTTAGACTTTTCTTTTGGAGGTATGGGCTTATATAGATTTTTAGATGGATTTTTCTTTGATTCTTTACTTTTATGTCCTAGGGCATGAGGACCATTAGGATTTATTGCTTTATAGATAGAGGCATTGAAATTATTTATTTTGAATCCCATGGGTATGGTGGAATGAGTGGAAGCTTCATGTGTAGATGATTTATGGATGGATGGATAAGAGGATTGTGTAATGGCGATATTAGGTGTTGGGAGTAAAATAGGTAGATTAGATGGCAGGATATTATGAGTTGGAAGAAATGTTGGAAATTTTGATGGTGGAAGGTGTATGGTCACATTATTTTCACATTTGTAGGATGATGGAAAAGGAATGGAAACATATGTTTTAGGTATATAATAGGATTTATGGTGGAAAGAGGACATAGGATGGATGGAGGAAGTACCAACATCTTTAGCTTGTTTAACTTGGGGTGGGTATCCAAGGCCAAATGAGTGTGGAGGTACTTTGACATGGATGGGATCCAAAATACCTTGTTCATGAAGGCCTAAACCTTTACCTTGGTAGTTCATGTTTTGGAGTATGCAGTGGACAATGGGACTAGGTGTAGGTGGAACACTAGACATGAGTTTCTTATTGGATGGAGATGGTGAAGTGGATAATGGTGGTTGTATCTCTAAGGGGGAACATTCATGAATGAGGGTGGAAAGACCAAGTGGGTATGATGGATGAATTGCAATGGGGTTGATAGTGGGTGATGGAGGATCATTAGGATCTTGATTAGCATTGTGTTCACTTAGATCCAAGGTATTTGTTTGATCTTTTGTGTGTGCTTTGGAGGCATATGTATCATCAAGGGAAGTAGATGTTGATGGATCATGGATAGGAATAGGTGAAGGTGCATTTGGGATACCTTTTTCATGGATAGGTATAGGATCAAGTTTCTCATAGATAACTTCTTCATAGGTAATATCTTGATAATAAAAAATATATACATTATGGATAGGTTGGATGGAAGTGATTTGATCTTGATTAGGGCTAGGGCTTGATTTTTCCACATTCTTGGGAGTAGATTATTGATATAACTCTTGGGTTTCTTGAATGGAAGTGGAAGGGGATGACTCTTGAATAGGCTTGACATGTTCTAGATGGTCAAAAACATGGAGACATGATGGAGGTTTACTTGGGCTCAATGGGGGAGACTCGTGAATAGGCTGAAGGGGGAGACTACATGATATGGTTGTCAGAATAGGCATGATGTTTGAAGACTCTTTGGTAGGTTAAAAATATGAGTTGGATTACATGGTGATGTTTTATTCCTTTCTAGTAGCCGTTGGGTCACATCCTTTGTATGTTGATGGGTGGATTTGGGTAATGCCATAGGTTTACATTTGAAATTTTTGAATTTAGGGCATAGATTTCATGGAGGATGAGATGATGGTGGGGGTAATGAAGAGTTTGATGGGTTAGAATGCAGAGAGTCCAATGGATTAGGAATAGGACATGGTGGATTAGGGATATAAATATGATTGGATGGTGGTATAATAAAGTTATAGGGTGCATGAGCTAGATTTGTATTCCCCTTGTCAAAGGTGGCATTAAGACTTAAAGGATTTTGATCTTGTTGTGAAGGTGGAATTCGGATTACATGTGCTTGTTGTGGGATGAATTGATAAGTTTATGTAGGATTGAATTGAAAACAGGTGGGATAAGGTGATGTGGAATTGTTATGGATCGATGTGGGTTAGGGTGATATGGAATTGTTTTGATAGGTGGATGGATTAAATTGATATGGAATGGAGGGAGATGCCACATAGGAATGAGCTGGAATTGATTGGTGTTGAATGAATAGAGGATGATGTGCATGTTGGGTTTGACAAGTGGCTATGAGGTATTGTGCTTGTGCTATGATATGTTGTATTTGAGGTGATTGGTTTGTTTGAATTTGAGATTGTTGGATGAGGCCTTGGAGCCCGTGTAAAATTCATTGGTGTAAGGGTTGTGGTGCATGATAAAGTGATTGGATGAGGTCTTGGAATTGGGGTACTAGGTCTTCTAATGTTAGAATGGTGTAAAATGATGTTAATTGGATTAAAGAGATGATGATGATTAGGTTATGATATGGGATGAAAATATTGGATGATTTTGTTATGTGGCAAGTGTTTATTGGAAGTTTGACTTTGGAAATATCAAACACAAGATCTCACATGTAAATGTATGAACACACAAACCAAACACAATGATAAATTTGTCTTCCAAGATTAAATGTTATGATTAAGCAAACACTTGACAAATACACATCAACAAGTCCTATAACTAGTCAAGTGGGTATGGCCAATTATGTCTCAAGCTAGGATGCAAAAGGTTTAATAGGGATGATTTGAATGTAAAATCCTACCACACAACCAGGAGAAAGGGGTAACCCACCCTTCACATTCACTTCACAAAGGTATAAAGTTCTTTGGGGCTTAGCCAAGAGTGATAATATTGTAACTCCCAAAGGAGTGTGTATTTTGATTCACACTTCAATTGAGGTCATCCCTAGGGGTGAAGACATGCCCTAGAAGGCCTCCTAAGAAGGGTATGACAAAAGCAAACCAAGTGAGGTGATTTTGATCACACATGCACTTGATTCACACTTGTAGTTGGTAATTTCCATTAGAAATGAAATGTGTGGAAGAGAACAATGGAAGAAATTGTTCTTTTTAGATCCCAAATCAAGATATGATGGAAGATAATGATTAATTTTATATCCAATTTTTGATATGTAAGACAAGATTTTTTTTAATCCCAAAATTCAAGTGTTTTGCAAACAAGATTGATCGATCAAATGAGAGATAAAGATAATAGAATGAGTGCACCCTAAACTTTTTTTTTCCAATATTTTGTGTATGATTGATATTGCTGCTAATATATCTCCTTATGATAACCTGGAAGATCAAAAAATGATATTATAATGTAGCCATAAAAATAATAAGCTGATTAGAAAATTGCAATTTCCGATAAATGTTTTTTACATTGCCGAACTAGATTCAATTATTTGAAGACATTATTGATTTGAAAAATAAAAAATAAAGAATATACCCTTGCTAATTTTTTGAGAGCTTTCTAGAAATGTAGAGAGGTTAGAAAAAATCCCTGTTTTGCACCCAAAAATGTGGATTTGTGAAAAACCTATGGAAAAAAAAGATTAGATCTTTTTGCATTTTAGTTGACCTCCAAATTAAATCTATAAAACATATACCCCCATTATAATTTTAAGCAATTTCAAAAAGTGTTTTTTTTTTTTAAAAGCTTGCCAATTTTCATCTAGAAAGTCAATTTTAGGAAAAAACATTAAATGACAATAAATACTACAAAAATGATGAAAAACCCTCAATTTTTTTACTATAGCCTCTTTAGATGATGCACAAGATTCTGTTAAAATATTGTATGAAAATTCATATCTTTGGAGAAGATATGAAGAAATTTGTAAAACTTAGGGTTTCATCGAAAAAATGGCAGATCTACAACAAAAAGTCAATAAAACCTACAAAAAGAGAGCTAGATCAAAGGATTCATGTTGGGTTCACCAAATTTAATTAGGATAAGATCAAATATAAAACTAAAATAGAAATATATCAATCCTAACTAGCACAATAGAGTATGAGCAAGCATGAAAATCAAAATATCAGGTGCATGGAAACCCAAATCCATGCTAAACTCGATTTATCTCGATTTCTCTTCTCAAAATCACATGAGAATGCAAGATTATGAAGGATTTTTGATGTTGGAATGTTGGTTGCTCACTTCAGAAGAATAACGATATAGCGAAGGTTCAAAGATGGAGGATGACAAATGAAAGATGATGAAAGTGTAGAAATAATTCAACCAAGTAAGGGTACTCAAAAGCTCCTCCCCTAAATGGCTTGTGAGAGGCCATATTTATAGAGTTTTGATGTTGGTGGAGAAGAAGATTTGACAAGATCTGTTTTTTTCTTTATTTGATCAAACAAGAAATAAAACAAGATAAAATAAGATTTGAAAAGAAAGAAAGATTTTGATTTTCTCTTTTAAAGGAAATAAATCCCAAAAAAGATGAGAAGGGTAATGAAATAGTAAAATTATTAAGTAATGATAAAGAATTATCTAATAAAGGATAGGGATGATGTGGAAATATAATTAATAATGTAAAATTATTATTTAATTATAGACAAAGGTGAAAAAGATAATTAAATAAATAAAGGTTTATTTAATTATAGGAGAATAGATAAATGACTAATTAAACAATTATTTAATTAGAGAGGATAAATGGTCATGAATAATTAAATAAATAAATATTTATTTAATTATAGAAGAATAGATTATGGATAAATGAGGAATAAATGAAATTAGTCGAATAACTAAGATTTATTTAACTAGTTAGATGATGACATGGGTAGCTAGGGAAAAAAATACTACAAGATTTCTAAACGATGTGATGTTGTGATAAGGTATCGTAAGAGGAAATTTTTTGTGTCTATGCAGTGTACTATATTATCCACACCTTGGTTGGATATGAACTAAATTACAATCCAATAGAACATGCTTGGCTTGTGGTATTCTTCACTACTCAACGACTAAGGAACTACATGTTAAACCACCAAACAATGTTGGTTGCAAAGATCTCTCCTCAAAAAAGAAGCATTAACAAGATACCTAGGTAAATGGGTCATGATACTCAGTGAATATGATATCTAGTATGTTGAAATAAAGGCTATAAAAGGACAAGTTATTGCTGACCAACTTGTAGACACACCAACCAAGGTAGATCATCCAGTAGTCTTATATTTTCTTGATGAATCTATCTTCACCTTAGTCACCAAAGCAGAATCAAAGTTATACTTTGATGGATCCCACACAAATCATGGATCAGGGGTTGGCATATTGTTTATCACACCACAAAGTGACACAATTCCTAATTCATTCAAAATTTATTTTCCATGCACCAATGTAATATACCAGAGTATGAGGCTCTTTTAATAGGAATTCGTATGGAAATAAAATAGAATATCAAGCACCTACAGGTTTATGGTGATTCTCAGTTGGTAATCCAAAAAGTTAATGATGACTATAACAACAAAGATGAAAAGTTTACCCGATACGAATGAGTGGTAGATAGATTTAGACAATACTTCAACATCATCCTTTTTCATCAGATATTGTACATTCAGAATAAAGCAAAAAACACTATAGCTACCATTCATTCACTCTTGGAAATACCTAGTAACATGCCTAAATTTGGTTTTTTGGTAGAACAAATTTTGGTCCCTACCTTTGACATCTCAGATTCTGAGATGGTGTGTGAAATTTTTGGTCCGAATTCTCGATGGTACCAAGACATATATGACTATCTCCATGCCCAAATCCTATCCCCTAACCTCTCAAATAACAAATGTAGGACATTTATTTGTAGGGCCACCAAATATGTCACCATTGGTGGCACCCTTTATAGACCCACCCTAGACAATACCCTATTGATATGTGTTGATACCAAAGAAGCACAAGAAACCTGACATGGGGTACATGATGGTATATGTGGAGCCCACTCTAGTAGTCTGACCTTAGCCAAGAATATCATGATACTAGATTAATATTGGCCCACAATGGAGCATGGTTCTTATCATTTCGTTAGAAAGTGTTGAAAGTGTTAGATCCATGGAGACTTCATACATACACTAACACAAGAACTCTGTCCAATAATATAACCATGGCCCTTTTCCCAAAGGGGACTCAACCTCATAGGTAAGATACATATCACATCCTCCAATGATCATAAATTCATCATTATCATGACTGAATACTTTACTAAATGGATCAAAGCCATTCCTTTGACCTACATTGTTGGCATACAAATTTCTAAGTTCATCCTGAACTACATTATTTTCTAGTATGGTGTTCCTCAATCCATCATCACTAATAATGGTTGCCCATTCAAAAATCAAGAAGTCAATCATCTCTATGAGAAATTCCATATCCAACCCCACTTCTCCACTCCATATTACCCACAAGGTAACAACCAAGCTGAGGTATTTAACAACATAATCCTAAAAATCCTTAAAAAGACCATCAATGATGTTGGTCGTGACTAGAATTTATAGCTTAATCCTACCCAATGGGCTTATTTCACAAGAATTCAAATTCCCATGGGCACCACTCCATCTTACTTAGTCTTCAGTTCTCAAGCCATCTTGTCTATTGAGGTCAAAAATCACTCCCTAAGGTTATCTTTAAATGGGCATATCGACGATGAAGAATATCGTGTGTCAAGGCTACATGAGCTAGAATTCCTAAACAAAAAAAAACCAAAAATCACAAGATCATCTTCAAGCATATCAAAATCATCTTCATCATAGTTACAACAAGAGTCTTTAATTGACACTTTGACATTGGTGACCTAGTCTTAATGGAAAATCTAAAGAATCAAGCAGAAGGAGAAAAGCCAAGAAATTCTAAGCCAAATTGGTTGGGGAATTATGTTGTCACCAAAGTCTTTGGATCAAGAGAATACCAAATTTCTACCCTTGAAGGAGAACCATTGTTAGAACCAATCAACAGTCTACATCTGAAAAGATTTTATACATAGCTTTTGAGAGTCTTGTCTTAATCATCAAAAATATTAAAAAATCAAAATATCAAAATATCAAAATATCATTACCTTGATGAAAACCTAAAAAATAGGCATCTTGGTAACACCAAAATAAATAAATAAATAAATAAGCAATATAAAGAAAAAAGTCAAGATAATAATTCATCCAATAGTGAAAACCACTTCGGTGGTGCTTTGAATAAGAACTGTGGTGAAAACATGGAAAACAGGCACAATGTGTAGTTGAATTTTCTCCTTTGCCTACCATCATTCCAATCTAACTTCCCCTTCACACCATTTTTCCTTACTTCTATCCACTCATCTCATCATTGATCCTTTTCATATCACCTATAATAATTGGTTGTCCTTTCCACAACTTGGAACGATTGATTTCAAGCACACTTTTGCATCCCATTCCATCCTACTCTTAATATATTGGTCTTATACCCGACTGGGGGAAAATACTTGACCTATGTCATTAGATCTATCAGAGGTCATTTTTCCTCAAAAAGACAAAAAAGTCATAAAACCATCAAAAAGAAAAAAAAATCATAAAACCTCAAAATCCAAAAAAATCAAAACATGTCAAAAACACAAAAACATTCAAATAAATTGTGAAATCCTAAAAACAAAGTCAAAGTGAAAGTGATTCATGATAGTCAGTCCAAGTCTAGTTGAACTACTTTGCCTCTATGAATAAACGTAGGAAAATCCATCTATTGATATGGCCCTGAGGCATTAGGTTAGTCCTCTTAGGTTTGTCGAATAAAATCATGATTCAATCCTTTGTCAATAAAACAAGGTCATATCATGTCAAACTACAAGGTATCTGTGCATTCTTATGTAGGCAAGGCCATTTTTTTATGAGTCCCCAAGGCCACCTAGGTCAGTCTTTTAGGGTTCATTATGTTAGTCAAATAAATTAGGCATTGTCTTCAAACACACAAATGGTCATCAAAAATTCAAGAAAAATCACACATCCACAAGATAGCTAGCCAACCGTTACTCAATCAAATAGTCAAACTGTCAAACCAATCAACTTATGTATTATACATGATTTGTCCCTCCTAAAACCAAACATTATCATTTAATCAAACATCATCATTTGACTTATACGACATGTTTCTTTCCTAAAACTAGGCTTCATCAATTGCATAACCGTCAACCAAATCAAATTTTGGTAAAAACTCTTACTAGTTGTTGACATTGTGGCTTGTTTCGTCTTTATTTTTTCTTGTGGCTTCATCTTTGAGTCATGTTACTAGTTCCTCAAGGATTTCCCATGAAGGATTTAGAGGAGAAAGGATGTCTCATGGCTCTTTTCCTTGACTATTGTTTGTGGATTGCCCTAGCAAAAAGACTATGGAAACTTTGCCTTTAGTATGAGCTAGGAAATTCCTTGTCTATGACTATCTGCTTTGCAAGTGGATGACCTTGAAAACCTTGGTATATCTCATACCATGGATTTCTTTATCCATTTGTATCCTTTCAATGCCCAGTGATGATTAAAGCAAGGCCTATTTTATTTTGGAAAAATATTGAAGTCATTCTAATAATAACATCCATATATTTCACAACAACACTTCTTCTTTCTTACATTATGACAATGTCCTATGACAAATAAAACAATAAAAATCTCATCGGCATATTCATATTAGCATTATCACACATACATACATACATGTTAGATCATACATATACATTGCATTTGAAAATATATATATATTTCATTTAGGAATCCATTGCATTAACATAAAATACATTCATTATCATCCCATTTCATAACCATCATGAACCACATGGAATATTCACAAATAATTACTACATTGCATAAATTTGCACATAAAATAGCATTACATCTCATAATCATAAGAATCTCATCAATACATGACATCCATAACACCATAAAAGTAAATGCATACATCATCATATAGAATTAAGACATCATCATAGGCTACATGAACATCATAATGCATATATCATCATCATCCATAACACATACGAAATAAAAGACTACATTTCATATAAAGAACTGCATATCATATAATCACTACCAAAAATGATATATATATATATATATATATATGGCTCAAAAAAGTGTCACAGTACAATGTCATAATGTATCTCCCAAGAAAGACCTCATAGGCTCGATGGACAAAAATGGAAGTTTCAAAATACATGAATCAAAATGGGGTCTATCTAGTGTTTCCATGATCCCTAGAGCCCATGTTGCTGCTCTCACCTTGACTAGATCTACTCTGAGACTGCCTACTATGAGATCGACCACTACTGATAACCTCTGAAGCACTAGTGCTAACCACTCTAGTGGAAGTACCTTCTAACAAGTTGCATGTATTAGTTCTCTTTGCACCCACACCTATAAACCTCTTAGATCATATCAACTATGGACCCACTACAAGTGGCAATAAAGTCTATGCTCCTCTAGTGTGCCTATTGTGCCTTGATAATTGATGTGTCCCTCTTAGATTATAGGGTGTCTCTCTCTACTTGTAGAAAATACCTCTCCACCTGTAGAGCCTAAAGCTCGGCCTCTATTGCCTATACTCTGGCCTATAGACTTGCCAACTCCTTATCCCTATCCCTTGTACCACCTCTAATAGGTATATCCTTAAATCCCTTATCTCCATGAAGAATCCTCGCATGAAGGATATGCTCCTCCTTGCCCATCTCCTCATTCTTGAGTTGCTTCTCATGCCTTTCCACCTCAAGATTCATAGTAACCACATCTGCTAGCACATCGAGCTGCTCTACCTCTATATCCTACATGGCCTCCTCCTCTCTCTCCTCCTCCTCTCCCTCCTCTGTAGTCTTTGATGTTGCCTCCTCCCACCATCCCCTCCTCTCCCATCCCTAACAACATATCCTCCATCTCCTCCATCATCACCTAGACCACCACATCCTCTCCCTCTCCCTTCACCTCTCCTACCCTGAGGACTCTATCCTCATTGAACAACTCAAGTTGGTTGATCTGGATTGGTAAAAGGAATAGTCCTATGCACTTCCCACCATGCATCATACTCTATTGAGGTGCCTGCATCCATTGCACCCCCTCTCCATGACCATGAAAATGCTTGTAATCCATCTATTGCCTATTTGGCTTTAGCCACTATAATCACTAGGCCCCATGTTGTCACCTCTCTAGATGATCTAACAAACACTATTGTACCCCATGGAACTCCCTACTTCTCACTGAACTATCTCAAAACCTGATCTGGTAGATACATATCAATAATATGTTGTTTCTGATCAATCTACCCAATAAGATATCTCTCCTTCTAACACCATTGTAGATGTTGATCCTCATCAGGCCATTGAGTGCAATCCATCCAAGGCATCCATATGAAGCTAGCTAAACTATCCAATCCATGTTGCTAGTAACCAATATCTCTGACATGTGTCTGCATGAATCCTCCTTTGTATATATACATATCATGTTTTGGTCCCCAACTGCTGACCAACTGGTAGATGAAACACTGCAATATGCTCCCACACCTAGGCCATCAAAAGAGTGACTCCATAGCTCATGGACTGTCCTCGCTGATATACCATATCATGCAATTGAAAGTAAACCATCACTAGCAAACATGGCTCCCATGCATATAAATTTTCACTTTTCATCATCCCGACTAGGATCTGTCCCCATCCAATTAGAAATCCATGTCCTCGACGGTCTGGAATGACTACCCTGACTATTATAGTGCATAGTATGCAGTCAAACAACTCGTATTTCTCATCCAATGTCTCCCATCTAATCTCATATTGGTCAATCCCCAAATCCGTGACATCCTCACATACGTAGTAGGTGGTCAAAGCCTGATATCCCTGGCGTGGATTGTATTTGATCCACTCACCTTGGATATGTAGTTGTAGGATCTTGTAGACATCCTCTAATGTGATAGTAGCCTCTCCTGTAGGAAAATGAAATGAGCATGTCTTAGATTCCATCTCTCAAAAACTATAGTCAACACCCCCCTATTTTCCTTAATGACTATCATGAAGGTAACATAATATAAACCAAGATTCCATAACCTACGCTTTTCAATGCTAGTCAACTAGCCCCACAACTACTAAGTGTCTGGTGGTCATGAATCTCATGTGTAAATTAGATCTAGATGAACCTATGGCCAACACAACTAACACTGATTCAATTAAGCAACTTACCTTAACCTATTTGGGCACATTTCATCAAAGCAAGTCAATCCTAATCTAGGGAATTTTCGTCACCAATCATTTACATCACATAATTCTCAATTGTGTCATATAGTGGTGATTGTGTCACATGCTTTCCAGGTGTGTCACAAAAGCTCAATTGTGACCTATGCTTACATATATGTCATCCCTATCGTAGTTGCATCTAAGCCCAAACAATTGCATATATCTATAGTCAGTTGCGTTGCACATTCACAACTACAGTTAAGCAACCTGTGGATGCGTCAATCCCAACAAATGCATCACAAAATTTTAAATCCCTATCCTACCATAGGCATGTTTTTAGCACTTGTGTGAAATCATAGGAAATTGCATGGAATGCAATAACACTTGTGGCTATCCCCGAATGACGAAATTGACTACTAAAATTTTAACCTACCTAAAAGTGCATGAAATCAAAATTTGAAAAAGTGGTTTTGTAGGCATTCACCAAATCTCCTATGCCCTCCAACTGTCTGAATGTCCACACTTGGTATTATTTTTACTCACTATGGGGAACACGCTCTATCTTCACTTAGAGCTCCTAATCTCCAAACTCCAAATGTGAAAAATGAGCCTTTGACTTTCCAATTTCCTACTTATACCTCCTCAAAATTAGGGTTTTAATAGGGTTTGTGTTGGTTGCACTTTCCTTAAGCCTTCAAACTACATTCTGTCTACCTCGAGGGTCTTGAAAGTCATTTATTTTGTCACCATAGCATTTTCTGCCTATTAATTTCACTTTTTTGAAACAATTTTCAATTTTTTGAATTTTTTTGTAAAATTTCCAAAA
This sequence comes from Sequoiadendron giganteum, assembly GCA_007115665.2. NCBI lineage: Eukaryota > Viridiplantae > Streptophyta > Pinopsida > Cupressales > Cupressaceae > Sequoiadendron > Sequoiadendron giganteum. The sequence continues at coordinate 363,102,815 of CM021102.1, read as the reverse complement.
TTCTTCCGAGGAGGCATAGGCCTACCCTACTTACACTAGAACACATTTGACTCAAATTTATTTGACACAACATGATAAACTACATTGTATCAAAGAGGGGAAAAATGTAGATACTACAAATTTTCCTAGGCCTACGACTCTTATTTTCTCCATAAATCTTCCATCATTTTCACTCTCATTCTTCATAATTAAATAAGTTTAATTATTTAATTAATTCATTCCTATCTTTATTCTTCCTTGATTAATTAAATAAATTTTATTTATTTAATTATGTCACTAATTAAGTCCCCTTCTTTCTAAAATTAAATAAATTCTTATTTATTTAATTTGGTCCACTCTCTTTAATTTTGAATTAAATCATTATTTAATTCAAAAGATTCCCTTTGTCACGTTCTTCTACAATTAAATAATTATTTTAATTATTTAATTATTCATTGGCCACCTAGTTTAAGTAATTTTATTATTATTTAATCTCCTCTCACCTCTTTGTTTGTACTAATCTTATCTTCCACATCAAGTCTTTATCTATCCATGTCTCAATTAACCTCCACCCTCAATTGAATTAACTTACAATCTAATCTTGACCATCAATCCTTATCATTTTACCTAATTTTTCCCTAACCCTAGTCAATACCTCATATTTCATTCTTCGCCATTGATTATTGACATTTAATCCTAACACTTCATCCAAAGTTATCTTTTCTATAAAATACCTTTATCATTGTCATTTCATCTTAGACATCTCGGAGAATCCACAAGCTTTCTAGAGTCATCTTGCTATCTTGCTATCAATTCATTAAGTCAAGTGAATACATAGTCATTTATAATCTTTAATATTTTTCTTTTTCATTTTCATAGGATTATTATTTTCATACTAAAAAATCCGATGGCAATTATCTTATTCAAGAAAAATGGAGAAGTGCAATGAGTGTGAATCAATGGTGGCATGAAGATTTGGTAAGATTGTTTGATATTTATGTCTTTATGCTTATTTGTGGTTCATTGTTTATTAGGGTTTGATTTATATGTGTGAACCCCTATTCTGTACCTACACAAACATAACAAACAATCACAAGATTAGACCATATGCAAGCAAGAATGAAGGATTCCCTATGAAATCTGTTTGCTAAAACTCAATCTAGGAAAATGAAGAACAAAGCAAGTAAATCCTAATTAAGCAAGAAAACTTGTGATCCCATGGGGGAATTGGTGTCAATTGGTGTGTCGAAATTAGCCCTTTCCCAACTCCTTTTGTAATATTTTGATGATTGTTGAGTAATTGAATCTCCTTGATGAGATTTTGACATAACCTAGCTATGGAATTGTGAATATGATGAATACTTTGGAGAAACATGGACAAAATAAGCTCTTGATGTCAAGAGAGTAACTTTGCATGAGATTGTGGATGAAGAATGAGGAGAGAAGCCTCCCATTTATAGAATTGAATTTGGAAGAAAGAGCAATATTTGAGCAATGTGGGACTAAATTTCAACCAATGGCCAAATTCCACTTGTCACCATGTGAATGGTTGATGGTTGTCCAAATTTTGATCAAAGTGCCCATAAGTGCATAAATTTGAATTTTGAAAATGTTGAAATGACAAGGTGGAGAGAGAGTCAAATGGAGTAATGGCCACTTGGCTCAATGCAAAAGGACTTGTTGGATGAAATAAATTCTTTGTTGGAAGGACCAAGTCCACTTGGATTTCAAATTCAAACTTGAGGGAATATTCCCTTTTTATCCCATTTGAGGGAAAATAGAGATTTAATAAATCAATTAAATCTATTTTCATGTGCAAGTTGCATTCTCTAGAGGATTTGTGTTGGAGATTAAATTAATAAAGATTTGATCAATTTAATGAAAGATTAGATGATTTGACAAATTTGACTCAAATTTATGAGTTGATTTAAATCATAATTGAGAGGAAATGTTTTAATTAAATAAATGTTTTTTATTTATTTAACTAAAGGGAACAATGTTAGATTAAATAAAATAAGGTTTAATTTATTCAATTTAATGAGAAGACTTTAAGGATTTTAATCAAATAATATGGATTATTTAATCAAAGAGATATTTAGGGTTAATTAAATCAAATTGATGAATTTAATTAACAAGATAGAATGACTTAATCGGATAAATAATTATTTATTCAATTAAGGGATGAAATGTGATGATAAGATGAGAGTGTGATTGAGGAAGAAATGTCATTAGTAATTAGGATCAAGTGTTTCAAATCGAATTGTACATTTTTCATGTCTACATTTTGCCCCTCTTTGAAGCAATGCACTTGTTGCATTGATTCAAAGAATAAACTGTTGTGATCAAAGTTCAATTTTTTTTTAATTTTTTCAGATGCCCCACTATTGCCCTACCAGAAGGATTATGTTGATATATTTCCCCCTTGAGAGATCAGACAAATTTTTTTATTTTTTTGGATGATCTCACGAAAAAAAGAGGACAAGGTGCCTGATAGGTTCAAAAATGCCCCAGGCTGCCAAAAAATGTGTTAAAATGCCAAAAAGGATGCAAAATGGCCCTCGGTTGGACAAAAACAGGATCGGGGGACCAAAACCCTAGTTGGAAGGTCAAATTAGCTCAAAAAACCCTAATTTGCAAGGTTAAATAGACCTTGAGGGGTCAGTTTCAACACATTTGCACATTTTTCCTTTTGAAATTTTCATATTTTGAGCTCTGAGTTTCTATCAAAATGGCGCAATGAAAACTTCCTAGGCACATGTCAGAAAGAGTATGAGTGCACCAGCGACTAGTTGGCATAGGACCCGTGGTATGTACCCCTATCCGACTTTCAATTTTTTCATTTTATGTGCATTAAATAGGTTCGAAGTCTCTTTTAGGTTGGGTGGCACTATATAGTACCACTAGAAATGATCTATTGGCGTCGTGTGGTCCTAAATTGGGCCGTATATGCAAATAACACTACACGTCTCAGTTTGTAAACTAGGGTTTGCCAATCAAACTCTGTCGCATATGCGAATAGTGTCACGCGACATAGTTTGCAACTTAGGGTTTTAGTCACAAAGTCAACAGGCTATGATAATTGAACTGCACAACACACTTTGGAGATTAGAAACTTGCAAACTCTACCGTGATGGTGTAGTTTGGAACTTTCCAAACTAGGCCATAATTTAAAACAGCACCACATTTGCTGTTTTAGATGTGAAAATTCAATGTAAGAGGTAGATTCTTTTTTTTATGGGACCTTGATACGATGAATTCCCTTGTGCAGGAGGAGCTTGATGTACTTCATTCGCGGGAACATAGATGGTCCGTGCTCCGCAAATTGAAGGGTATGCATGTTTTTCTTCAGGAGTTGCTTGGTATGCTCGACCTTTGGTACGTTGCATACGCCCCTCCTGTTCGGGCACACTTAGGCATGATGACAACTTTGGTCGAGCGGTGGCATAGTGAGACTTCTTCCTTTCATCTTCCTACCGACAAGGCTACCATTATCGTTGAGGATGTCTAGTGCATCTTGCAACTGCCTATCCATGCAGCCAGAGTCATCTATGATCTAGATGCAAATAGGGGCGCTTGCTATGATGTGATGGGCCTTGATGAGATTCATTTCTAGGATGGAAAAATTGACTTAGAGAGATACTGAGGTAGAGTGGCCACCTACAGGTTGATTGTTGCGGCCATCATTTCTGGTCTCGTGGCACCCAATCGGCGGGGCCAATACTTTAGTCCAGGTTGGGGACTGGCATGGGAGTGGATGGTCGTCTGCAGGGAGTGCTTTGCCTAGGGACCAATATTGTTGGCCACTTTATACCAAGACCTTAATGAGTTTGCATATTTGGATAGTCGGTCCCTTAGGGCTGGGTTACTTTGCTTCATATCTGGGTCTGGGAGAAAATTCTAGTGCTCCATCCATTTGTTACACCAGTTGTCCTTGACATTGATGACCCCATTGTTTGGTGATACGACAGGGCACATATCCACTTTACTGACACTAGCACAGGTGGCCTTGCACACTGGTGATGAGCTCTTGATGAGATGAGAGAGTCTTTCTAGAGGCCTTGGATGGGCATAGGCCCATGGTATGATGATGTTGAGCAGCTATTTTTTGCCAGGTAGGATAGATGGATGCAGGGCCGAGAGCATACTATGATTGAGAGATATCTTCTAGGTAGGGTGGCCTGACAATTTTGAGAGATGCAAGAAAGACCAGATGACCAATATGTGGCGGTCTTCGCCCGTACAACCAGAGAGATAGCATGGGGTCAACCCATTCTAGTAGCTGAGGCAGTGTCCTTTAGATATTTAGTGGCTTGACTATGGTTGTATGATCAAGGGCCAGTAGATGCAGGGGTGACTCTGGCGTACAGAGCCTAGTTCTGGCCTCCCTTGAGATTGACCATTCTTGGTGGAATGCTTCCACGATGGAGGCCCAGAGGCAGATCAACATGTAGGGGAAAAGGATAGTGGGATAGGGATGAAGGAGGAGGTGGACCACCTCTCAGAGATCAGGCACATCAGGCACCTCCATGGGTAGAGGCACAGGCCAACCAGCCCAGAGATGGGGATAGAGCAGTCGCACAAAAGTTGCTAGCAGTGCAACTAGACCATAGAGAGGCACTGATCCAACAACTCTAGGGTCAGGTTCAGGTATTGATGGTAGATAGAGATCAGGCTTGGTATCAGGCTACGATAGTTACTGCTGAGAGAGACCAGACTTGATTCGAGAGGGATCGGGAAATGGGTTAGTGGAGGCAGCTGGAGAGTACTGCTTCCTCATCCTAGGGTCAGTTAGTTTCCTTACAGGTTTACAAAGAGGTGGTCAAGGAGGCCAAGTACTGTCCGCAACATTACAGACAAGCAGGGCTAGCACAAGGTTGGGTGCTAGAATTCTCCCAACAAACAGGGATGAGACAACTAGAGGATCATGGCGAGAGGCTGGTGGGAGAGGGCAGCAGCCAGCAAGGCTAGCCATTTTGATCCCAGGTAGTTTATTCCATTTTTTAATTCATGGGCCTCAATTATTGCCCTCATTGTACCATGTACTTTGATTTTATACTTGATCTGATTCTCTATATCATGACAGTATTTTTTTTTTTTGATGATATATATGAGATGGTTCGCCTTTATGATATGTCTTGTCATGTATGATACGTGGATGCTTTCCTATGTTCTATGAGATGCTTTTATTGATATGATGTATGCTTCTATATGATGAGTGTATATGTATTTTTTCTGTGCATTTTGATGATTAAATAAATGCTATGTATGCTAATGATGATGCATTGATAAATGGTATGCAACTGATGGATGATGATAATGGATGGTAATGATTCTTTTATTATGGATGTAATTCATTTTTGATGAATGTAATGTAATGATTCTTAAGATGCTTAAAATAATAAATCTATGTTAATCTTCACAACTTAAGATGATAATAATGATATGATATGCTATGTACTTATGCTATGATCTGATGGATGTAGGATGTATGCATTGGCGATGTTCTGATTAACTGTCATGATACCATGTTAGTATGGAGTGAATATAGAAGAAAAAGATCTCACAAGTTAGTAGAATGATGGTGATTTTCTTACCAGGAGTCAATATTTTCAAAGGGTTGATTACGTTATGTTTGATAACACACATAGGTATGATGCATCAAGGTATAAAGAACCAAGATGGCGTGGTATCTAGTGTGATGTATTTTGACTCAACAATCAGATAGGAGTATTCTTATTCACACTTAGCATACAGAACTGTATTCAAGATGTAGTTTAGACATTCTAAACATCTCGAGCCAAAACATAGGAAAGCAAGCTTTCCTTTGTGGTGAACAAGATGTCTAAGACATCCTCCTCACACACTAAATAAAGTATGCATGACTAAGTTATTTTACAAGTATATCCCACAAGTGCAGTAGATAAAAGAGACAATGATCATTGCCCCATTCCTTTCTCTCTAAACCTGTTTTGTTTAGGAATCATCGAGAGGTCCTTTGAATGAGTGCAAAATAAGATAAGTCAAAAAGACTAAGATAAATTAAACAAACAAGCTAATGTTCTTCATACCGCTAGCCAAGACTAAACTATTGTGAGATACCTAATGCTTATGTCCATCATGGGAAGGATTCATCCTAGGATATGTTGTGATCAAGGTTTTGGTGAGACTGATTGGGTGATAAGCTATTGATACTCCGAGTTGATTAACTTGCTTGCATACAACCCTAGTCTTTGAGACTTTGATGGTTAGGGTGTTTTCTTTTGAACCTACTAGACTCGCTTTTGACTGACTCACCAAAGGATGACAGTTATGATTGATTTTATTAGGAGTGCTGATTATCGTAGGTGAAAGCAAGAAGAAATGGATGCACCATTTTGGATTTTTCAGATATTTTTTAGGCTATTTTTGGTATTTTTGATTTTTTTTAATGTTTTGGTATTTTGAAATGTTTTACAATTGTTTTTTGGTATTTTCAAGATTTACGATGAAGAGACTAACTCAAAGACCTATCTTAGGGGTCTCGAGAGCTAATCCATAGATTAGCCTTGCCTACATTATACACAAAGAGACCACGTAGTTCGACTGATTATAGAATTGACTTAATGATAAGATGGGAAAATAGATTGCCATTTTATTACGATGGACGCTTAAAGGACTATCCTAGGGTGTCTCAAGGGATGATCAAAGATCAACCTTTCCTACGTTCAATCTTAGAGATGATGTAGTTTGGATGAGGTGAAAGACTGAAAAGACTGCATGATGAAATTTTTAAAGACTTTTCTTGAGATTTTTCTAATGGTTTTAGGTTTTTGATATGATTTGGATGTTTTTGAATTTTTCTGATTTTAAGGAAGATTCCAAAAATATACACGAATCCGATCCAATGCCTGCATGGGAATATGCCACCAACATGATGTGATTGACTACTTCAATAAAGGTAGGACAAACTGACCTTAGGAATATGCCAAGTAGTACTATGGTGGAATATGATACAAGCACAAGATTAGGCTATGGTATGGATGCGAGCAGATGGATGTGATGGAATATTAATGAACTATGATGGAATGAAATGAGTGAGTCGTGCAGATCTTGGTGGATAGAGAGTAATTTATTTATGCTTGGCACCTGTTTGCCATATTTTCACCAAGGTACTTGTCCAAAGCGTCACCAAAGTGGTTTTCACTAAAGGATGATTTTAATTTTCTTTACTGTTTTCAATCCTTTTTCTAATTTTTTTTGGTTTGTTATATTTTTATACTTTGATTTTTTTGGTTGTTACCAAGACACCTGTTTGCTAGGTCTTCATTGAGGTAACCATTTTTTTAGGACATTCTCTGAATTTTTTTAATTTTTCAGTTCTATACCTTGCAAGTTTTTTAGGCATAATTTTTTTTGGGATGACAGCTGTTCATGGGCTCTTGTAGAGGCTCACCCTCTAGTGTTGACAACTGATATGCCCCTAATTTGTAGCTTGTTGTAATGAAAAAGGGTCCCAACCAGTTGGGCTCAAATTTTCCTTTGCTATTTGGGTTGGGTATATTCTTCAAGTTTTCTTTCAGCACAAGTTCACCAACTTGGAAGGTGCATCGCCTAATCCTCTTGTTGTAGCTGAATTTTAGGTAGTTTTGATAGACTTGTAGATGATTGAGGGCATCCATGCACCGTTAATCTAATAACACCAGCTTATTTAGTTGTGAGACCTTGTATTCTTCATCTATGATGATGTTTTGCAATGATATCCTTAGTGATGGGAGCTCGATCTTGATTGGGAGAATGGATTCTGATCCGTAGACCAGGGAGAATGGGGTGGCACCTGTTGGCATGTGGATGTTGTTGTGGTAGGCCCACAAGGTGGGATTTAGCTGCAGATGTCAACCATGACCAAAGTCATTGACTGTTTTCTTAAGGATCTCTTGGATGGTTTTATTAGTGGCTTCTACTTGGCCATTGCCTTGGGGTTAGTATGGAGTTGAAAAGCGATGTTGGATTTTGAATTTGTCCCACAAGTCACAGACATCTTGATTCTTGAAAGGTGTCCCATTATCAGAGATGATAGATTAGGGAACATAGTATTGACAGATGAGATAGTTCGGGATGAACTTGGATATTTTCTTTCCAATTATGTAGGTCATTGGAATTGCTTTGACCCACTTTGTGAAATACTCTATGGTGGTAATGATGAATTTATGGTTGTTGGATGAGGTGGGTGTGATTTTTCCTATGAGATCGAGCCCCCATTGTGAAAAGGGCCATGCTGTGACAATAGGATTGAGTTCCTGAGCTGATGCATGAATAAGGTCTCCATGTTGCTGACATTGTAAAATTTTTTTGACATTCATGTGCCTCCTTTTCCATTGTTGGCCAGTAGTACCCAGTTCTTAGCAACTTCTTGGCCAAGGTCATACTACTCGAGTGTGAACCGCAAGTGCCATTATGTACCTGTCTTAAAGTAGTCAGGGCCTCCTCACGATTTAGACAATGTAAAAGGTTTCCCTTGATGCTCCTACGGTAGAGAGTTTCTCCTAGGATGAAAAAATGTGAGGAATTTTTGACAAAAGTACGCTTAAGGTTTAGGGTAATGTTGGTAGGGATGACTCCTATTCTTAGGTAGGTATAGATGTGGAGATACCAGGGATCACTAGGACCAACGAGTTCGGACACATATTCTGACTCTGGTACCTCGAATGTGGGTATAAGAAGCTACTCTACTAAGAATTCATGTTCTGAGACATTTCAAGGGATATCCAGTAGGGAACCAATTGTTGCCATGGCATCAACTGCTCTTTAGTCAGCCCTTGGTATTTGCTCAAAGGTGATATCAATGAATTATTTTTTGAGGATTTCTACTAACTTCTTGTATGGTGTGAGCTTGCCATCCTTAGTTTGGTACTCGCCATTGACTTGGTTGATAATGAGCTATGAATCCCCATAAACCTTTAGTGCCATGATCCGCCATTGTGCTGCAATCTTGAGACCTATGGTTAAAGCCTCATATTTTGCAATGTTGTTAGTATAGGGGAATTCCAATTTGTAGGATCTAGGCATATAGTCCCCTTGTAAGGTGATGAAGAAAATTCCGGCTCTTGATCCATGTTGTGTGTATGAGCTGTTGAAGTAGAGCTTCCAGTGATCCACAATGTTGAGATTAAAGATGGACTTGTCTAGAAATTTTGATATGAGTGGATTTTTTGAATAGATTGGAGCCTCTTCCAGTTGGTCTGCAATGACTTGCCCTTTGATTGCTTTGCACTCGACATATTCAATGTCATATTCTGATAGTATCATGACCCACTTAGACATCCTTCCTATGAGTATTACCTTTGATAGTAGATAATTTAGGGGATCGATCTTGGCGATTAGCTTAATCTGATGAGCCAACATGTAGTGTCTGAAATTTTGTGTTGCAAACATGATAGCTAGAAAAGCTTTTTCTATTGGTGTGTAGTTGAGCTCATGCCCTACCATTGTTTTTCTGATGTAATAGATGGCCCACTATGTCCCATTTTTATCATGCTAAGCTAAAAGAGCACCAAGGCCCGCTGTTGTTGCTGAGATATATAAAATTAGTGGTTTTCCGACAATGGGTGGCATTAATACTGGTGGTGTGAGTAAGTATTATTTGATTTTTCTAAATGCTTGTTTGCACTTTTCGTCCCACTTATATGCTAATCCTTTGTGGAGTAGATGTGAATATGCAATCTGTTTGTTTGCCAATTGTGTTATGAACCTCCAAATAGATTGGAGTCTACCTTGCAAGCCTCTGAGTTGTTTCAGTGTCCTTGGTACTTCCATATCGAGCATTGCTTTGACCTTTGCGAGATCCACCTCTATGCTCCTCATCAATACTATGTATCCCAAAATTTTACTTGATTGTACCCCAAAGACACATTTCTTGGGGTTGAGCCTGACCTTCTACTTCTCTAGTATGTCAAAAATGTCACTTAGGGCTACTATGTGATTTGGCCTTTTTCTTGATTTGGCCAGTATATCATCCATGTAATCTTCAACAGTTTTTTGTATCATGTCATGGAAGATTAGTGTCATGGCCCTCTAATATGTAGCCCCTACATTTTTTAGCTTGAATGGCATCATATTCCAGCAATAGGTTCCCCATGGACATGTAAATGTTGTCTTGTGTTGGTCCTCTTTTGTGATCATTATCTGGTTATACCCTGAGAAGCCATCCATCAGTGATAGCATATCATGTCCAGCTGTCATGTCCAATATCATATGAATGTTAGGTAGTGGAAAATCATCCTTGGGGCATGTTTTTTTAAGGTCTCTAAAGTCAATGTAAATATGGATGCCCCCATTTGGTTTCAAAACTGGCACCAGATTAGATATCCATTCTACATAGTCAATTGGGCATATGAAGCCAATATCCAAAAGTTTTGCAATTCCACCTTGACTCACAAGGCAATTTGAGGATGCATTTTTCTTAATTTTTGCCCAACTAGCTTTGCTCCTGGTTAAACAACCAAGTCATGAACTATGACATCCGGATCAAGACCTGAAATATCAAAATAGGTCGATGCAAAGTTCACATTTCTTTCCTTTAGAAATGTAGCCAATAGTTATTGTTATTCTATCAGAAGTGACTCTACGTAGAAGGTGATTCGTGGTATTGTCTTCATTCCCAAGTTGACAGGATTACATTGTTCGGCCAAAACTGTCAATTTATCCTAATGTAGTGTAGTAGGGGGGGATTGTATCCTTCATCTTCTAGTGCCTCAAAGAGGTTTTCACCATTAGATACGCCTTTATTTTTACTATTCTTTGGTTAGAGAGTGCCATAGTGTGGTTTTCACTCAATAACTCTGAGCTTATTCTTGTTCTTTTTCTTTTGCGACTAAAGGACTCAATTGTCTCCCCATAATATGCTTGAGTATCCAATGTGATGTCAAAACCTAACTTGTGATATCTATACAAAACTATATCCCTTAACCCCATAAATTCTGAGAGTGCCTCATCATTTTTCAATGAGTCTAGAATCAACAGTCCTCATTGGTCATAGTCGATGAGTTGAGAGTATACTAAGTTGATTTTGTGGGTTTTTTGGTTTGAATCAGTGGGTTAGGCATTAATCATAAGTAAAGTAGATTTATCAAATAGCATAGGAAGGCCAGTTATGTTATCTTCATCTTCAGTACTGGTGGAAACGTCAGTTACATGAAAAGTGAAATTATCTAAGGGGAGACTTGTGCATACGGGTAGTCAAAGGGTGATTGCTGATACTTGAGGAGGAGATCTGACTACTCTACTAGGAGTACCTTTACCACATATGGTTATACCTAGAGGGGTACATCTGAGACCAAGGTTTCTCATTCTTCTTTCTACAACAATGGCTTCCAGTCATCCATCATTATTTCTTCCAAGGCTTTCATTCTTATTATAGCCCATGCCTAGCATAATCTACAATCCTCTATTGGTTTCATCCATGGGTAGAGTAGGGGTAGGTCTTTCATCATGATATAGCATGCTTGAAATATCCCCCTCATCCATATTTTCTCAACTGAGATGCCCCCAATGACGAAATCCATAAGGTTTTGTTCTAATAGTGTGGATGGCTATTTCATCCAACTGAAGTTGCCCATGTGACCTAGGCGATTGTGGTAACTCTCCTACAACAAACACATTCTTCTTCATTATGTATTCCCCGTATCAATTGTCTTGGATCATGATCTTGATTTTGGATATATCAGGAATGGAGGGTGTCTTTGTCGCATAAGTGGAGGTAAGGTTTGATGGGTCTATGTATGAATTGGATGGTCCTTCATCATTTTTTGGAAATTGGGGAATTTTATAAAACTTGGCTTCCAAGTTTTTGCAATAGGAAAATGGTTTTGGATCACCATGTATAGTGACCTCTTCATTCTGATACAAGAATTTGACGCATTGATGAAATTTTGAGGCAACCACCTTCGTTCCATGGATCCATGGGCATCCTAAGAGGATGTTATATGGTAGGTCGAGATCAAGAACTTGACAAGTGGTTTCCATGGTTGTTGGGCCCACTTGGATTGGGATTTTAATAGTGCCTTGGGACACTATTTCATGATCATCGTATGCTCTTATGGTGATTCCTTTATTCTTATCAATGGAATCCTTGGAGAATCCCAAGTTCTTTATGATTTTGAGCAAACAAATGTTTTGGCCTGCACCTCCATGCACCAGGACCCTTTTGACTTTCTTTTTATGAACGAGCACTTGAAGGTGAAGTGCTCGATTATGGGATGGTTGGGCGGGAAAATCTTGGTCGAAAAAGGTGAGGAGGTTTGGTGTAATGATGTTACCAACCATAGCCTGAAACTATTTCATATCAAGGGTGGCAGAGATAGTAAGCACAACTAATGCTTCATCAAGGATTTTCCTATGGGCAGTAGAGATTTTCAATAATTCCATGATGGAGATTTGGGTGGGGGTTCTTTTTAGCTAGTTGATGACGCTATAATCATAGGGGATGACCTTTGTATTTGGAATCAGGGTCTTAGATGGTTGTGATGCCCTTGCAATAGTGACCTTTTTGCCACATGTGGTGACTCCACAATCGACATCGGCTCCTTCGATGTTAACAATTGTTACCATCTCATCTACACAAGTGACAATGTCCTCATATACAAGGTTTGCACTAGCATATTTTTGCTTCCCTTTGTTTTTTCCTTGGTTATTCCCTTGATTATGGTTTGACATCAGATTCGTATATATTTTAAGGTCTTGATTTTCAGCTGGTTGTTCAATGTTAATGAACTTGTCCTTAATGAGGTCCTGGAAGATATTCTTTAACCTCATGCAATTTGCGGTTGTGTGTCCCTTGATTTTGTGAAAATCGTAGAGGATATTTTTGTTGTACCATGGTGGTTTTGTCATGGGTTATGAGTATTGCTCAGAGTTGGATATTTTGATAAGGTTTTCCTTGACTAGCTTTTTCATTATGGACTCGATTGATTCTCCAAGGGTAGTAAATTTCCACTTGGGTGGGTATTTTTTCTGGGGAGGTGGTCCTCCTTGATTACCCAAGTTATTGATTTGGTTGTTGGGAAGTGGTTGTTGTTGTGCCACTATGTTATTTTGTGCATTATTGTGATTATGATTCTACGGTTGATGAGTCTAGGTGTTCTGCTTAGCTGATGACCACCTTAGCATCAACCACTCCATCATTTGTGATATTTTTGTTCCTTGACCATGTTCAAGGTTTATCATTATAATTATTGGATGGGTAGTTATCTTGTTGTGGAGGAAATTTGATGCGCCTCCTCACACGGTAAGGCCTCTTTTGATATTGAGCGCCTTTGGGATCAACTAGTTGTATGTTGTTATACATTGCATTTTTAAGTAGAATGCCAAGTTGTCATCTAAATTGGATATGATTGTGCAAACTTGTTGTTCTTCTGGCATGGTCCTTTTCTTTTCTTGAGTGTTGATAGTTCTTCAAAACTAACATCTACACCCATATTGAATGCATAGTTTTTAAGGAATGCCTCCACAATTTCTTGGAATGTTTTAATTCCTATGGGTAGATGAGAAAACCACTCCATTGTCAGACCAGTTAGACTTCTAGGGAAAAGTCACATTAAATATGTGTCATCGTATGCAACCTCCATGCAATGTACTTGAAATTCCCTGACATGGATTTTAGGGATTTCAAATCCTTTTGGGAATGGTAGCATTGTGAGACTTCTATCAAATGGGTAAGGGCACAAGTTGCCTAGCATTCTTGTTGTTTTTCTTGCTTGGAGGTCTAGCACCTGCTGCGAGAGCAGTTTGATTTGTGTTGCCACATCATTTTGTAGATTAGGAGGTAGGATGAATGTATTTTGAGGTGTTTGAAGTGTTTAATTGATGAGAGGGGTATTTATGGGTGTTTGTTGCAAGCTTTGATGTGTATTTAAGGACTGTTGATATGCCCGCATTTGTGTCAACAACGCTTGTTGTTGATCTTTCTACTGTTGTTCCAACAAAGCTTGTTGTTGGTCTAGTTGTTGTTGTTCCCATAAAACTTGTTGTTGGTCTAGCTGTTGTTGTGCCAACAAGGCTTGTTGTTGGTCTAGCTATTGTTGTGCCAACAAAGCTTGATGTTTAGATTGTGCTTGAAATTCTTGCAGGGCTTGTTAGTATGCTTGTTGATGAATTGGTTGAAACTATGCATGGTACTATGCTTGCTCTTATTGGGCCTGGTGTTGGGATTGAGCTTGAGCCTATGCTTGTTGGGCTGCTTGCACAGCTTGTGTGGCTTGTTGGGCTTGTGTAGCTTGTTGGGTAGCTAGTTGTGCTTGCGCTTGCGGAATAACCTATTGTGCAGCTTGTTAATTTTGTTGAAGTATATTTTGATGATTGGCCTTTTGGATTGCCTGAATCATTGTGATGAATGAATTCATCATTTTGTCTTTTGGTGGGATTAGTGGTGGATTGGGAATGGTGCTACTCATTGTTGTGGGTGGAGGGCTTGTGTTGGTAGCTTGGACTTGGGTTTTTGGTGGTGTGGTTGAGATGCTCGGTCCCTGGGAAGGTATGTTTTGGGGGATTTGGGACCCAGTTGATATATCGATTGTGGTGGCTTGAGTGGTTGCCTCCTATTGTTGTGATGTCACTATCAAAAGGATAGGAATTGATGTGATGGTCAAATGGGCTTGATTTGAGAAACTAGTGGTGGGTAGGGGGGAAGAACCAACCCAAGAGGTGATATGAATGTAAGAGACAATGGAGAGAATGATGGTATGTTCCCTTGGAAAAGTGATGCTAAGATTGGGTCGATGATTCCCACTGTTCTGAACAAACAACCTTCCCCTTGTGATAGAGAAGTTTGTATGTTTAGTGGGTAGGTTGGCATTGTGCGAAATGATGATAAGTCCACATGATTATGGAATGTAAGCAGGGAATATGGGTGCGATGGATTTACCGGGATGGATTTATCCTGTGTGGTGCTGATATTTACCTCTTTATTGTTTACAGGGCGATGTTTTTGCAATTCTCAAAACATGGCACTTCCCTTGTTAACAATTGGTGAGGTTGGTACAATTGTCGATATGGTTTGGGGAATCTCTTGCATGATTTTTGGGATTTAGATTGGGGATGTGCTTTCAAGAGGCCTCTCTACACTAGTACTTACATCAAGATCAAGATGGAATTGGGCCCCTCCTTCCATCAACACACGTATGTAGAGAGAAGGATTGAGTTTTAGCATGGCATTGACAATTCTAGAATTCTCTGTATTTTGAATCATTTCAGTTATTTCCTTTTGTGTCATTCCCAAGTCTTCGTGGATGATGTTCTCTTCATAGTCTTCCTCTTGAGGATTTTGTGATGGTAGAGGAAAGCTATTTGGGGGATTGCTTAATCCCACAAGGTTTATTTTGGAGGTTACTTGACTTATGTCATTGGAAGTTGATATTTCTTTTTTATTTTTCATGTTCCTCTTGTGTTACGATCTTGTTTGGACCATAAAATAGAGACCGTTTGATCTTAATCTTTAGGCACAAAAGCAGAGAAAAACTAGAAAATTCCAAGGATCAAAGGGGTGATGATGGGGATGAGATAGATGAATGGTGTGGATGAGTGAAACTCTTGAAAAAATTTTTAGGGGTGATGCTATAATTTTAAGGCTTGGATTGATTTTTGATAGTTTGACTAGGTACGTTAAGCCAAACAAGATGATGGTGAACTTGTAAACCCTAGGAAGTTGCATTATCCTAGAGAAGACTTGCTCAAGAGAATGAATTGGCTAAGTGTGTTCAACCAATCAAAGTGATTATGAACTAGTAGACCTTAGGAAGTTGTGTTATCCTAAAGGTAAATTTTTTCAAGAGGATTGATAATTTGACTAGGTATATTAAGTCAAATATGATGTTGATTTTTCCTTTAAGTTTAGCATAAATGATGTTTCAAAGTTCTCAAAATTTTGTTGGTGAAATGAGATTTGATTGATGGAGGAATGGATGAGAGTGAGGATTTTGATCCTAGACTTGACCTAGACAAGAATCTTTTCTACAAGACCTTGGTATTGAAGAACATGCCATACTTCCTATGTGAGAAAAGAAAACCTTTGAAAAAACGTTGGATTTTGTTGGTAATAGAACTCATACAAACTTGGATTGTTCTTTGAAGCTTTTTTGTCGAAATTATACACCAACCTTTCCCTAACTTCAAAAAGACTTTCGTGATGCTCCTCACAAGCTTTAGGGCTAATCTTCTTGAATCTTGGTTTTAGGATTTTTACCTTGGAGGAAATCATTTGCGAAAACACATGTGTGAGGTCCAATTTTCCTTATCTTTGTTTAATGAATTCCTTTTACCAAAAGCACTTTCTTGATTATGATTTCAAACTAAATTTCTATGTCTTAATTCCTTTTCATTCCACAAGTTCCATTATGTGAAAATCAAGGTTTCAAGAGCACAGTTCCCTAGGTTGAATTTAGTCAAAACAAATAATGGTTAAACTCAAGCACTGAGAAACCTCTAAGGATTGAATCCCTAGGGTAAGCAATAGCACTCAAATTCGTCAAAGGTATTTGTTTCCTCCAAAGGGTTTGAAATTTGAAGCTTTTTGTGAATGTTCATTTTCAAATGTTTTGAGGACCAAGCAATGTGTTTTGATTTCAAGCACATGTACAACCCTAGGCTGAAAAGGAAATATTCATTGGGATCCCACTTGGATAAATCCAACTGTGCATATTCAATGCGGATGATTAGATGCTTGACCACACAAGCTCCCCCTTATAGTGCACTCGCTTCTTGGGTCAACCAAGTATGAGTACCCATGAATCTCCCATGGCATACTTTTCATCTCTACAATAGAACCACATGTATATGTGGGATGGCTTCAAAGGACATGACCTCTTGCACCAGCAAATATAAGGTAATTTTTTTCTTCTAAACAAAAGTTTGTATTAAGGGAATCCAGTTTAGGGGGTGCAATGATAAACTCCTTGAGAGAGATCTCCCAATCCTTAGAACAAGGACTTTACACATCATAAAGATATTGGGGGAGAGTTATCATGCACCGCTTTCCATTGTCCATGGCTTTCACTGTGAACACAAATTTATATAGCGGTTTGGAAGAGTTTGGATTTAGCCCATTATCGCTTGAGTCGTTCCCTTGGGGAAAGTAATTTTTCCCACCAAGGCAGGCTCTCTAAAGGTCCACAATAGCAAATAATTTCATTCGTAGTTTGATCATCTTTGTTTGCACGAACAAAGAGAGAACACTCGCAATGCCTTTTTCTCACACTAGACAAGTTTGTTCAATTTTAGAGCCCAAATGAAATGTGGAGGTAATATTTTTGACAAATTAATATCACAAAAATACTTTTGATTCTCAAGATTTTCATGAGGCACAAGAGAAGCGGATACTTATTTTGGATTATATTACTTTGTGAAAAGGATTACAAAACATTTAATACAAATGTTCATTTTAATCCTCAAAGCAAGAAATGGGTTCTTTTTAAGCACTAAACTTTGAAGTGTGAGATTTGTCTTGCTCAATTATTAAGCCTCAACCAAATCTAGTGAATTGTTTCAAAGGTTCTTTTTAAGCCTTTTGTAAAATTTGAAAAAGGAAATTTTTTGTTGTTCTTTTTAAAACCCAAAGAAAATTTATTGTTTCCTAAGGTATGAAAGATAACAAATTCCTTTTAAAATAGGATTAAAGATCCTCTAAAAGTGTTAAACAAAACTATAGTGTTTACAAACACTTTGTATATGATGAAAATGATGCCATAATGAAACCTCCTATTTTGCTTCCTCCCTTGCTTTTTTTTTACAAAATGACAGAAACCAGAAAGTGTAGAGTCAGTAAATAAGTCAAAATACCAAAAGACCAGAAATTAAAAGGCACATGTTAAAAAAATCAAATTTGAATTATCCACTATCAGCAAGTGGTGCAATCCACAAATGCGACATAGTTTGCAAATGATGCAGCGCTATATAGCACCACACTTTGACTAGGCATGACACTCTACAGGAAACAAAGAGAACAATTGTGATGGAGTTTTACCAAGCAATGTAGTTTGCAATTCAAAAATCTGCGACAAAATTTAAGATTTTGAATATTTTGGGTGAGAAAGTAGGTGCAGTGTGATTTAAGAAAAGTGCGGTGCAATATAGCGTCACACCTCTTCAAGTGGTGCAATATAGCACTGCAGGATTGTCAGCAGTGTAGTTTGGACTCGCAGATCCACTACGGGTTTTGGAGATTTAAAATTTTGACGCGAGAAAACAAGTACGATGCAGTTTAAGAAAGTGCAGTGCAATATGGCACCGTGCCTCTAAAAGTGGTGCAGTACAACGCTGCATGAACTGTCAGTGGTGCAATTTCCTTTGTGCAAACAAAAAAGTTAAAAACCACAGAATTTTCACAAAAACATGATAAAAATCTTGAGGTTTGCCCTCTTTCTAGCATCTAAATGTGAACCCCTATCTTGTACCTGCACAAACACAAAAAATAATCACAAGATTAGATCATATGCAAGTAAGAATGAAGGATTCCCCATGAAATCCATTTGCTAAAACTCAAACTAGGAAAATGAAGAACAAAGTAAGTAAATCCTAATTAAGCAAGCAAAGTTGTGATCCCATGGGGGAATTGGTGCTGATTTGTGTGTCAAAATCAACCCTTTCGCAAATAATTTTGTAATTTTTTGATGATTGTTGAGTAATTGAATCTCCTTGATGATATTTTGACATAAACTAGCTATGGAATTGTGTATATGATGAATACTTTGGAGAAACATGGCCAAAATCATCTCTTAATGTCAAGAGAGTAACTTTGCATGAGATTTTGGATGAAGAATGAGGAGAGAAGCCTCACATTTATAGATTTGAATTTGGAAGAAAGAGCAAGATTTGAGCAATGTGGGACTAACTTTCAACCCATGGAAAAATGCCACTTGTCACCATGTGAATGGTTGATGGTTGTGCAATTTTTGATCAAAGTTCCCATAAATGCATAAATTTGAATTTTGAAAATGTTTAAATGACAAGGTGGAGAGAGAGTCAAATGGAATAATGGCCACTTGGCTCAATGCAAAAGGACTTGTTGGATAACATAAATGCTTTGTTGGAAGGACCAAGTCCACTTGGATTTCAAATTTAAACTTGAGGGAATATTCCCTTTTTATGGCATGTGAAGGAAAATAGAGATTTAAAAAATCAATTAAATCTATTTTCATGTGCAAGTTGCATTCTCTAGAGGATTTGAGTGTTGGAGATTAAATTAATCAAGATTTGATCAATTTAATGAAAGATTAGATGATTTGACAATTTTGACTCAAATTTATGAGTTGATTTAAATCATAATTGAGAGGAAATGTTTTAATTAAATAAATGTTTTTGATTTATTTAACTTAAGGGAACAATGTTAGATTAAATCAAATAAGGTTTAATTTATTCAATTTAATGAGAAGACTTTAGGGATTTTAATCAAATAATATGGATTATTTAATCAAAGAGATATTTAGGGTTAATTAAATCAAATTGATTAATTTAATTAACAAGATAGAATGACTTAATCATATAAATAATGATTTATTCAATTAAGGGATGAAAGGTGATGATAAGTTGAGAGTGTGATTCAAGAATAAATGTCTTTAGTAATCAAGATCAAGTGTGTCGAATCTAATTGTACATTTTCCATGTCTACAATATGCATTATTTTCTAACCTTGATGATTTTAACTGTGGTTACACTTACCCTAAATACATTCCACAAGACATCTATGTGATTGACTCACTACCCTACTTTTCTCTTTTTCTTTCAAGAGTTTTCACTACCAAAATAGGTGGCTACCTATCATCAAGTTGGTCACATATATTGTTTAGAACAAGATATGGAACTAAATTGACCATTAAATACGAGTCCATAGAAAAGATCACATAGAACCATATATACCTTGTGTTTCTAATGCCAATTGTGCCATTTTTTTCCATGATGAGCATGTTGTTACTCAAGAGTTGAGCACCCAAATAGAGGATATCCTAGCTATTCTTTTAGATGAATTGACAGCTAGAAACATTAAAAATAACCTAAATAATAATTTGGATTAAGTAGACCAAGGTGTCTTTTTGGTCCATGAGTAAGACTCTTTGATTCCTAATCTCCAAAAGGATGATGAGCAGCTACATGAACAACAAAAAGAGTTTTGGAAGATGTTTTTTGATGGCTTAAGAAGTAGGCATGGTGCTAGTGGGGGTTGTATGCTTGTATCCCCACAAGGTGAAAAGTATTATTCAACTTTTTGTTTCTCTTTTATTTTTCCAACAACACAATTAAATATGAGGGCTTTATATAGGTTCTGGAGTGGGCAAGAAAAAAAGAAAATTAGATTCCTCTAGGTGTTTGGTGATAGTGAGTTTATCATGAACTAGGTAAGAGGATCACATCTAACAAAAAATGAATTTCTCAAGTCATTTAAACATAGGTTATGGTCCATATGATAGAATAATTTGACACTTTTAAAATGTTTATACCTACAATTTAGAATAAACATGTGGATAGGTTGGTTTCTATAGGTTCCCAGTTTGACATTCCAAGTGATCTTAAGAATCATAAGATACAAAAGTTTGTTAAGGTGATTGTAAGGCCATTTATCCTTCATAAAAATTTTCATTGGAAATTTTTTCAAAGTGATGAATGAGTGATCAATTTCTTGATTGAAGAAGATGAGTGTGCAGCTAGGAACCAAACGAAGTTATAGTAGTAATATGCGGAGAAAATTATACAACTAAGAACAAATATATTTCCAAAAGGTTTGGTTACTTTGGATTCCATTTTTAATTTATATGATCAATTGAAAAGAGGGAAAACCAACATTCACATTAAGAAATAGCACTACAAAGAGGTGGAAATTTTCAAAGGTAAGCTTTTACAAATTCGTAAGCTTTATTCTTAAGAAGATAAAAAAACTTTTGTTGCAGTCTGTCACGAATTCCATGAAATTTTTTCTTGGGAATATTTTGATTTAATTTTTTTTTGATCCCAAGATAGCCCAACATACCATTGATCTTGAGTCAGATGCAAAACAAGTAAGGAAAAAGAAAAGGCCTTTGAATCCCAATCTTGAACCACTCATGAGAAATGAATTGAAAAATTTCATTAAGAGAAACATTATTTCCCAATCAAGTAGACCTCATGGGTTTCTAATCTTGTTCGTGTAAGGAAGAAGAATGGAGAAATAATATTGTGTTCTGACTTTAGAGACCTGAATAGAGCCTCATTGAAATACCATTACCCACTGCCCTCTATGGAGGAAATTTTGAAAGATTTAAGTTTTGAAAGTTTTTCTTTGATTGATGGATATTCTAGGTACAACCAGGTGTTAGTGAAGGAAGAGGACCAATATAGGACAAATTTCACCACCAAGTGGGGAATAATGGCTTACAAGAAAATTCTTTTTGGATTGTCCAATATTGGGGCAACCTTCTAAAGGGAAATGGATATGGATTTCCAAAGCCTCATGTACAAGATTTTCCTTGTGTATTTAGATGATATCACTATTTTATCCAAGGACGCGAAGGAAAATATCAACCACCTAAGGAAGATATTTGAAATGTGCAAAGAGTTTAGATATTAGTTAATCCTAAAAAGTGTATTTTTGTTATGCATGAGGGTAGGTTACTAGGTCATGTGGTGTCAAAACATGGTGTAACCATTGATCTCAAAATGCTAAGTGTTATTTTGGCTTTGCCTATACCTAGCCATAGAAAGGGTTTGAAAAGTTTCATTGGAAGTATACATTTTTTAGGAGTTTTATATTTGATATTGTTGATCTATTAAAATTTAAAACCACTAACAACTATATTGAAGAAAAATGTGAGGTTCAGGTAGTCAAAGGAAGGAAATGAAAGTTTTAAGGCTATCAAAGAAGCCATAGCACCAATTCCTACCAATAAATCCTAAATTTTTGAAGGATTTCATTCTCTATGTTTATGGAAACATGGATACCATATTATTTGTGCTAGTACAATAAAATGAAGAAAATATGGGGCAACCAAAAGCATTCTTAATTCAGTTGCCAAAAGGTTATGAACAAAGGTATAGTTTTGTTGAAAAACATGTTCTTGTTGTTATTAGAAATATAAAAAAATTTAGGAATTTTTTTTTTAAAAATTACCTAATGGTTCCTCATCCTAGTATTAAAGAGTTTATTTTGAGTAAATATTTGAATGAGAAAAAAAAGGTCGGTTTACCAACGTAATGGAGTATGATATGGAAATCATGGTTATAAATCTTGTAAGAGGTAAAGGTTTGTGTGAGAAACTTGTTGGAGACATGGGAAATGATGAGAAAAAGGTTACAAAGGCTATCCTAGCTATCCAAGAGAAACCTCAAACAGTTGCACATACTCTTCCGTAGATCTAGGTATGGGATATGGTTCATTTTCTCCAAATAGGTGAGTTCTTGCAAGGAACAAATAGGGCTAAGAGAAGGCACTTTAGGCTGAAATCCATCCCATATGTTCTCCTAAATGGTATACTATTCAACAAGGTGTCAATGGTGTGTTTCTCAAATGCATTATCTTGATCAAGTAAAAATTTTATTTTAAGAGTTCCATGATGAAGTGGCTAGTGGAAATTGTTCACACAAAACTACACCTCTAAAGATAATGAGGGTGGGATATTATTGTCCTAGTTTATTCATATATACCCATTCTTGGATAATCTTCCTTTGTAGTCCATCCAAGTTGAGCAACCCTTCATGAAATGGGGTATTGATTTTATTGGATCCATCAACCCACCTTCTAGTGTAGATCATAAATGGGTCCTCATTGCCACCAATTACTTCACCAGGTGGACTAAAGTTGTAGCATTGAAAAAGGCTAATGAAAGCGTTGTCCTGAGCTTTTATGAAAACCTAGTGACTACATTCATGGTGTTTGATTCTATCATTTCTAATAACTATTTATATTTTTGGGGTATAAAATTGAGTGAATGTGTAGTCAAGAATGACATCTACTTGACTAATTAATCAAAATACTATGCTTACGAGAATAGTTTGGCCAAGTCAACAAACAAGAAATTGATAAGGATCATCAAAAGGACCATGGAAGATAATCAAATGACTTGACACACCAGGTTAATTTTTTCCCTATGGGTGGATAGAATCACTCCCAAGAGATACATTGGAAACTCCCCATACATGTTGGTATATGGAAAATAAGCAAGGTTCCCCTTATAATTTGAACTACCAGCTCTTGAGTTGGCTATTCAATTGGAGATGCTAGAGAGAGAGGACCCAATGATGATCAGGTATTCCCCTCTGATGGAGTTGGAGGAAATTAGAGATAAAGCAATGAAGACAATGGAGGAGAATCAAAATCAAGTGAAGAGGTCTTTTGAGAAAATGGAAACTCTTAAGGTCTTCAAGGAAGGAGATGTGGTCCTCAAAAAGGATGAACATAAAAGTAGACCTGGAAGGCAAAAAAAAATTGATGTCATGTGGAGTGGACCTTACATCATTTTTGAGTGCAAAAAAAATAATGCCTTCTAAATGTCAAAAATTAATGGAGAAGAGGTACCAATCCAAGTTAGTGAGATTCACCTCAAATGTTTTTTTTTAGGTATTATCAATATTCTCTACATATTAGGTTATTTTTCTTTCCAAGAAGTGATTTGTACACCATGCATTCCCCTTAAGGGATTGCATACTTCTAATTTCCTAGTTACCTCCAAGTGTAGCATGCACATTTTTTATTTATGCCCTTAGGTGAACCTAATTGTTGTATTGTTTTCTTGAATTTTTTCCTAATGGATTGATAAGCCCCCTGGATTCCACGATTAGCAAACAATCATATCACAAAGTCACCAAGAATGTTTTCATTGCATGGAATATTGATGACCCATCATTAAAAGTTGATCTAAGAGATCTCAAAAGGATCACCTTGCATATGTTCCCTTTGAGAAAGTCCTAAAATTGGCTAACTGTTGAGTTTTGGATTGTCAGTGTTGTCTTTTCCCCTTTCCATTTTCTTCTTCTAATGCTTTGGGCATTGGCCTTTGACCTTCCCCTTTAATCCTTATCACTTCCCTTTAGAAGTCGTAAGCCTCCCTCCCTATCCTTGATCCCTGAAACCTCATTAAGACCTTTGATGATTGATTCTTTACCTTCCATTTTCCTTCCACCCATCCCAACCATGCCTTTGAAACATTTGACAAAATCTTGATCTTTTAGATTTCAGAGTTCAAGATTCCACCTTATCTCTTACTCAGTAAGAGGTAGTCTCTTCCTCTAATCTTTGATCCCTGATCTCTCATTTTGGTGTTTGGAGATTAGGCTTCCTAGTTCTACCTTCCCTTCATTCTCTCCCCTCCCTCTTTTCTCCCTGAATTCTTCCATTAAAATACAACTAAGTGTTAGATTTTTGAATTTCAAAGGTTGGGGTCTCACCTTACCTTTTACCATTTTCAATATAAGGTAACCTGCTAGGTTGGCCCCCGACCCTCGACTAGTTCTAGTACTCATGGCTTTGACATTCCTTCTACTAGTATTTGACAAGTGAAAATGTAGCAATGCTATTATGTATCTCTTCCCCCCAATTCCCATTAAGGGATAACTTTCAGACTTCATAGTTTTGATTTCCCTCCTTTTGATCTCCAGTGATAATCAAGTGGTACTCCTAATGCCTAAGGTTCAACATTTCATGCCATGAAACAAGTGATATGAGGTAGGTTTGATGCCTAACCTTTGAAAAGAAAACATCATCGAGGATCCAATCCATTTAATTCTAAATCTAACAAGGGTTTCCTTTTGGGCCTGATGCGCAGTCCTTCCCTATTTTGAGATGTTTTCATAGTGGTGCCATTAATGTTCAAGAAACCTTCTTAATTTCCTATTCAATGTTTGGGGATCAAGGACAACATTTATTACTTTTTTTATGGTTTTTTTTTATTTGATAGGTTCCCATACCCATTTATTGATGATTATTATCCTCCCTTGGTTTCCCATGCCTAGGTTTTTTATTTCACAAAGGAATTTTTGAAGGGGTTTTGGACAAAATTTATTGCAAAAATATGGTGTGCAAGTCTTGGTGCATCATGGGCTTGTCCTTTAGCATGGCTTCCATGATTTAGTTTCTTCAACTCTCATGGGGATGAGTTTCTACTAGTTGCTAACCCTACATAAGGTTAGGGTTTAGCTAGAGACCACTAAGTAATGCTTGAACAATAAAGGCAACACTTGCATATTTTCAAATGGTTCTTCCTTGTATTTTCACTAGTATAATTATGCTATTTTTCATTCTACAATTGTAAAATTGTTGTTTCATGCCTTTGTGCTTATACAATCACTGTCTTACCTCTTCTTAATGCTTGTATCTTGTATAACATTGGATACCTCTATGCATACATGATTTTTCATCATTTTCACAAGCTATATGTGTGTGATAATCTATTGTGAGTGTTAATTATGGGTAATATGCACCCTTTTTAGGATCTTTCAGACCTTAGACTTCATGTTTCCTTTATAAAATTAGTAATATAGAGAATTGTGTGAGCCTTTCTAGTGGTTTTGTTGATTCTTTGTGCAGTCACAGGCATGAAGAAACACTCTTAAAATTAGTAGATTCACCTTTCCCTTATTTTTAGTATTTCTCCTTCTCCCTTTTCCTCTTGTAAATTCATAGTTTAGGGTTACTATAGAGCTTTACAACATTAGTTTGGAATAGCCTTCACTACACTTAGTTTTGAAAGGAATTCAACCTTCTCTAGAGATTCGACCTCACCCTACAAGTACCACACCTTAAGTTCATTTCCATTGTTTCATTGGAATGTTGAAATCCTCATTGAATAGGGTGAAATTGCAAGTGACAATAGGAGACTCAAGAAGCATTGTCGGTGTTGCCACAATAGTGGTTTACACTTGTTAGGAGATCCTAATTTTTGCTGAAATCACATAATTTTAGAAAATATAATGATTTAAGCCTTGAAAAGTTTCATTTAGAGGATTCTTATTGAAGAGGTTTTGATCAAACCACCTTAGACCAATCCCCCTTTGATAGAACCCTGCTAGTTTTAAACCATACCTATAATCGAGTCTCCTTTACACCTATCAAAATGTTGATAAAAAAACCACTTTTAATTTACCTTTTGGGGGATCAAATAAATTCATTTAAAATTTTATTTTTGTACGTATGTAGTCCTTATTATAAGCTTCCAAAAAAGTATAATTTTAATTAAATTTTATTTTATTATTAATTTTATTTTAATTTCTTGTGAAAGTAGGATTTTCACTAAAAATCAAGCTCTTTGTTCTGCACATGTCAAAAAATAGAAGATCATAAAAAAAAATTAAAAATATGTTAAGGCTGGGTATTGATGTCCTTGATCCATTAAAATTAATTAAATTGAATTTTGATACATACACAAAAATTTATGCTGTATACAGTCCAGCTATGTCTGAATTCTAATTGGTTTGACTTCAAAACTTGATTAAGGAAAAAAAATTAATAAAACACTATGAAACCAAATGAATTGGTTAGATATTGTAGTTACAAATATAAATTCAAAAAATTAGAATTTTATCCTTCATAGAAAAAAAATTATGTTATATACGGTGAGCATCACTCCTTAAAAATGTTTTTTACTGATAAAAACTAGTTTTCGAATGATATGAAAAAAAAAGTGCAATATGATTCCAATATTTTTGAAAAAATATATTTAGAGTCTATGGACAAAATTTCACAAATCACTAGTTTGCATCATCTTCAAATTCCTCACAGTTTAGCTGCTATAGGAGCCCAAAAGTGAAGATTTAGTTAAAAAAAATCAGGTCAGTGTCCAATTTGCCCAAAAATTGTAAACCAATATTGTTGAATCACCCATGTATGGTCTCAAAAAAGCTCCTAGAGCTTGGTATATTTTCTTTTATAATTACTTACTTCAAATAGATTCAAGAGAGGACCTGCATATAACAATATTTACATTAAGGTTGAGGAAGACAAGTTGTTGATTGTGGTTGTATATATTAATGACATAATATTTGGTGGAGATGATGATATGTGTAAGAATTCTATAGAAGATATGTGAAAAAAATATGATATGCCAATAATTGGTGAGTTTTCTCTCTTCCTTGGGCTTCATATTTTTCCATAAAATGGTTGTATCTTTATTTCTCAAGCTAAATATGTTAAGGAAATGTTGAAGAAGTTTGGCATGAAAGATTCCAAACCTATTGGTACCCATAAACACCAATATCAATTCATCCAACTAAATGAATACCAAATATGAATACAATCATACCACCATTATAAATCATATCTGAGCCACTAATAAACATGTCAACACTAATACCATAAAGAAACCACCCGAGTGTGCAGTCAATACCCATCACACAAAAGTAACTATCCAAGTTCCTCCTCCTTGGCAAAAACAACATTCCTCTAACACCCAATATAATTTTCTTGACCAACTAGGGAAGACTCCCACCCACATCTCTATCTTGGAATTATTGCTTATCTCCCTTGAACAATAAGTTGTCCTAGAAAAATCTTTGCAAGGAACGACTATACCTACTGATCTTGATGTCAATAATTTTAAGGAGATGGTAGGCTACCTAACCAATTCCGATCATGCTACTTTCTCTAAAAAAGATTAATCAACCAATAAGATAAACCATAATGACCCATTGCACCTCAAAGTTCTTTTCCATAAATAAAAATTTAGACGAGTCTTGCTAGATGGAGGAGCAACGTTGAAAATTTGCACCTTAAAACTGGTTAAGATTTTGGGTTTCTTAGAAGCATGTGTAGAAACCACCAAGAGCATTGTCATCAAGCCATATGATGAAAAACAATGATCATATAAAGGAGTCATAAAATTACCTATCAGAGTTGGTCCTACAGTCATGTATACCACTTTTCAAGTCTTGTACCTTGACCTCTCGCACAATCCTCTCCTAGGCTGACCATGGATTCACTACATGAAGGCTATCCCATCCACATACCATCAATGAATAAAATTCCCATATATCAGCACTAAAATCATGATAGTCGGCGATCCTTATCCATTCCAATATTGCAATAGCCTAAGAGGGATCACACAATTTCAAGTGCATGTCAATAATGAGGCTTCATCTTCCACTTCATCACATTACATTGATATGTTTGCATGAACTAAAGAATCCAATTCATTTACCATACCATCAAAACTCAAGGTCCAAGTTCATGATATGGGATGTTGAGAATAACGAATGAACAAGTTACAGATAAATGGCAATGCTACTACTACTAAAGGTAATCAAACTTCTACTAATCACATCAAGGCCACTTTAGAAGCTACAAAAATAGATGACCATGCTTGGATCAAAACCTCTAGGGATCCTAATGACATATCTACCTTCACCCTATCCACTTCTACATAAAACATTTATGTACATGATAGTCCCATGTTCGACCAAGATATATATGATAATCCACTCTTTGAGAAAGATTCTACTAAGGATATCCATACATCATCATTCCATACTACCCATCCTGGGTTGGGGTATGTCCCCCTACTATTGCCTCTACCAGGTCATCTTTCCAAGTCATTAAGGATGTGCAATTCTCCTTTGACACAACAGTACTAAAAAGGCTAGTCCCAAAGACAACATTGTTGAAATCATGACTCCCATTCATCTGCCAAGCATTGCAATCACTCCATCCACTCTATTTGTTCCACTCACATCCAACTACATCATAGACATGCATCAATAATTCATATTTAAAGAAAAGGACAAAGGCAAAGTTCAAGAATCAAAGATAAAAATGCCCTCTTTCAAAGGAGATCAAGAATCAAAAGACATGCTGAAAAGAGAAAATAAAGAAAATTCCTCTAGAAAAAAAAAAAGCTATTGGATCAATCAAAAACGCAAGTCAAGAATGAGAGAGAATGTATAAATACATCCTCTAGAAAAAATAAAAATCTATTGGATGAATCAAAAGTGAAAATCAGACAACATTGGTCTCCTAGAAAGCTCCTCCACCAAAAATCACTTGGGGCATTTGTTAAACATCAAAAGTCAAATAAAGAGCTTGTTGATCCAAGGTATTCATCTCCATCACTTTCACTCATTCCATACATTCCAATCAATCTGTCCATATTCACTTATCATTCCACTTCCACTGGTGATGTCTTTCAATGTACCTTTGACGACGACCCCTTGACGTACTCTAGCTCATTGGTCACCTAGAATACTTTTTGTTTGAAGTTTGGTGTCCCACATAGTGTGCACATTAGGGATCATAACATAGCCTCTTACATCCACCACTTTTATCATCCATCATATTTTTCGTTTACATTCCTTATCCAAATCAGGTCCTTTCATCCAGTGTAGTCATCCAAACAAGATCAAGGCATCATCATGACATATCGGTTCTACACATAGCTTCTGAAGTCTCATATTAATTAGAAAAATACAAAAAAGTCAAAAATAAAAAATAAAATTACCTTGATGAAAACCTAGCAAACAAGCATCTTGGTAACACCCAAAAAATCCAAAAAATAAAAATTAAAAATTAAAAAAAAAAATCTGTTACCTTGATGAAAACCTGACAAATAGGCATATTGGTACCACCTAAGAAGAAAATCAAGAAAATAGTAAAGAGAAATAATTCATCCAATAGTGAAAACCACTTTGGTGGTGCTTTGGATAAGTACCATGCGAAAACCTAGAAAACAAGTGCCTTGTGTAGTTGACTTTGCTCCTTCATCTACCATCATTCCAATTTGACCTCCCCTTCACATCATTCATCCTTCCTACTATTCACATTCCTCATCATTTTTCTTTTCTAATTGGCATGGAAGATTGCATAACCATTAAACAACTCAAATTTTGGCAAACACTCTTACTAGCTATTAAAATTGTGGCTTGTTTTGTCTTATCTTTTCTTTTGGCTTTGTCTTTGAGTCATGTTACTAGTTCCTCAAGGATTTCCCATGAACAATTTAGAGGAGGAAGGATGTCTCATGGCTCTTTTCTTTGATTTTTGTTTGTGGATTTCCTTGGCAAAAATACTGGGGCAACTTGGCCCTTATTATGAGTCAAGATATTCCTTGTTTGCGCCTGTCAATCTTGCAAGTGGATGACCTTGCACACCTTGATCTATCTTGTACCATGGTGTTTGTTGTCCATTTTTATCATTCTAACATCCAATGATGATTAATGCTAGGCCTATTTTGTTTTGGAAAAATATTGCTATGAAACATAAAACAATAAGATCTCATAGGTATATTCATATTAGAAACATCATATAAGCATTACCATACATATATACATACATGTTAGATCATACATATACAATATATTTGGAAATAAAAAATATATAATATGTATATTGCATTTAGGAATACATTGCAATAACATAGAATACATTCACTATCATCCCATTTCATAACCATCATGAACCACATGGTATATTCATAAATCCTTAGTACATTTCATATATTTGCATTGACATAAAATAACATTACATCTCATAATCATAAGCATCTCATCAATACATGACATCCATAGTACTATAAAAGTAAATGCATACATCATCATATGGAATTAAGACATCATCATAGGCTGCATGAACATCATACAACATATATCATCATCCATAACACATACATAATAGAATATTGCATATCATATAAATAGATGTATATCATATAATCACCACCAAAAATCATATATATTGCTAAAAAAAGTGTAATAGTATAATTTCATAATGTATATCCCAAGAAAGAGCTCGTAGGCTCGATGGAAAAAAACACAAATTTCAAAATACATGGGTCAAAATGGGTCTATCCAATGCTGCCATGATCCCCAGAACCCATACTGTTGCTCTCACCCTAGCTAGATATACTCTAAGACTACCTGATACAAGACCAACCATTGATGACAACCTTTGAAGTGCTAGGTTCCCACCGCTCTAGTGGAACTACCTCCTCATAGATTTTCCTATAATACTACTCTCTATGGCCAATCCTAACAACCTCTTTGACCATATCAACTATGGACCCATTACAGGTGGCAATAAAATCTAGGCTCCTCTACTCTACCTATTGTGCCTTGATAATTCATATATCTTGCTTAGACTATAGGGTGTCTCTCTCTACCTATAGACCATCCTGCTCCACCCATAGAGTTTGAAGCTCAACCTCTAATTCCTCTACTCTAGCCTATAGACTCACCAGCTCTCAATCCTTGTCCTTTGTAACACCTTTGATAGGTACATCCTAAAATACCTCGTCTCAATGAAGAATCATCTCATGATGGATCCAATTCTCCTCGTCCATCTCCTCCTCCTCAGGCTGCTCCTCAAGCCCTGCCACTTCCACATTCATAGCAGCTTCATACTCTGTCAAGGTTCGTACATCCCCTAGACCCTCTCTCCATATCCATGGAAATTCCTATAATCCATCTATTTTCTACTCAACTATAGCTACTGTAATCGTTGGGCCCCATGGTTTCACCTCTCTTGAGGACCAAGCAAACACTACTAGACCTTATGGCTCTCCCTTCTACTCACCAAACTATCTCAAAACCCAAGATGGCATATACATATCAATAATATTTTGTCTTTAGCCAGTCTGACCAATAAGATATCTCTCCTATTGGCACTAGTGTAGATGTTGATCCTCATCAAGACACTAAGCACAATCCATCCAAGGCCTCCATATGAAGCTAGCCATAGTATCCAATCCATGTCATTATTAACCAATATCTCTGACATGTGTTTGCATGACTACTCCTCTATATATACATACGGTACATTGGTCCCCAACTGGCAAATGAAGGACTACAATGTGCTCCAAATCCTAGACCATCAAAAGAGTGACTTTGCAGCTCATGAACTATCCCTGCTGATATGCTATACAATGTAGATGAAAGTAAATCATCACTAGCAAAAATGTACCCCATGCATTTAAAGTGTCATTGGCCATCATCCTGACTAGCATCTCTCCCCATCCAATTGGAAATCTTTGTCCTTGGTGGTCTTGAATGACTACTCTTCCTATTAGAGTGCATAATATGTTGTCAAACCACTCGTATCACTCAACCAGTGTCTCACATTTGATCTCATATTAGTCAATACCCAAATCCCCGACGTCCTCATATACATAGTGGTTGGTCAAAGCCTTGTATTCCCAGCTTGGATCATATCTAACCTGCTCACCTTGAATAGGTAGTCATAGGATCATGCAGACATCCTCTAATGTAATAGTAGCCTCTCCCGTAGGTAGATGAAATGAGCATGTATTGAAATGACATATCTCAAAAAGTGCAGTCAACATCCCCCTATTTTCCCTGATGATGGGCATGAAGGTAACATGATATAAACCAAGATGTCATAACCTACGCTTTTTAGTGCTAGTCAACTAGCCCCACAATCAATAAGTTTCTAGCAGTCATGACTCTCATGTGTAAATCGGATGTAGATGAACCTATGTCTAGAATGACAAAAACTAAGCTAATTAAGAAGCTTACCTCAACCTATTTGGAACATGTCATAAAATTAAGTCAATCCTAATCTAGGGAAACTTTGTCACCAAGCAATTATGTCACATAATTCTTAGTTGCATCACATCGTGGTGATTGCATCACATTCTTTTGTAGATGCATCACAGAAGCTCAATTGTGTAGAACCCCTAAATTAATTGTGACCTATTCCTACACTTGTGTCATTCCTAAGGCAATTGCATCTAAGCCCTAACAATTGCCCATAACTTTAGTCACTTGTGTCGCACATTCACAACTATAGTTAAGCAAGCCATGTAAGTGTCGATCCCCAAAAAATGCATCACAAAATTTCAAATCACTATCCTACCCTAGGTGTGTTCTTATCACTTGCATCAAAGTGCATGTAATTGCATGAAATGTGATAGCACTTCAAGCTATCCCCGAATGACGTAATTGACTACTAAAATTTTAACCTACCTAAAAATATGTGAAATAAAAATTTGACAAAGTGGGTTTGTAGGCACTCACGAGATCTCCTATGGCCTCCAGCTATATGAATGTCTACACTTAGTATGCTATGTGCTTAGTGTGAGGAATGCACTCCATTTTCACTTAGAGCTCCTAATCTCCAAACTCCAAATGTGCAAAATGAGCCTTTGACTTTCCAATTTCCTACTTATACCTCCTAAAAATTAGGATTTTAATAGGGTTTCTGCTGGATGAACTTTCCTTAAGTCTTGAAACTGCATTTTGTCTAACTCGAGGGTCCTGAAAGTCATTTCTTTTGTCACCATAGCATTTTCTACCTATTAATTTGACTTTTCAGAACAATTTTCAAATTTTTTGAAGTTTTTTGGAAATTTTGAAAATTATTTCAAGGGGGCATAAATCTACCCTATTTATATTGGGGCATGTTTTAACTAAATTTCTTTGACACAACGCGATAAATTGCATTGTATCAAAGAGGGGAAAAATGTAGACACTAAAAATTTTCCTAGGCCTACGACTCTTATTTTCTTCATAAATCTTCCATCATTTTCCCTCCCATTCTTCATAATTAAATAATTTACTTTCTAAGGTCATAAGTCCTCTATTCATTAAATAATTCTAATTATTTATTTAATTCATTTCTATCTTTATTCCTCCTTGATTAATTACATAAATTTTATTTATTTAATTAGGTCACTAACTAAGTCCTTTTCTTTCTAAAATTAAATAAATGCTTATTTATTTAATTTTTATCCACTTTCCACTATAATTAAATAATTATTTTAAATTATTTAATTATTCATTATCCTCTTCCATCATAAATTAAATAAATTTTATTTATTTAATTTTGTCCACTCTCTTGAATTTTTAATTAAATTATTGTTTAATTGAAAATGTCCTCTTTGTCACATTCCTCTATAGTTAAATAATTGTTTTAATTATTTAATTATTCATTGGACACCTCAATTAAATAATTTTTATTATTTAATTTCTCCTCTCTTCTCTTTAACCATGTCAATCCTTATCTATCCATGTCTCAATTAACCTCCACCCTTGATTAAATTATTTATAATTTAATCTTGATCGTCAATCCTTATCATTTTCCCTAATTTAGCCCTAACCCTATTTCATACCTCATTTTTTAATCTTGACCATTGATTAATTATATTTCAATCTTAGAATTTTATTTGAAATTGACTTCCCTATAAAATATCTTGTCATTATCATTTGTCATCCATCCACAAGCTTTCTAGATTCATCTTGATATCTTGCTATCAAGTCATTGAGTCAAGTGCATCCATAGTCATTTGGAATATTTGATATTTTTCTTTGTCATTGTCATAGGCCTATTTGCATACTCAAAAATCTAAGGTAAATTATTATATTCAAGCCAAATGGAGAAGTGCAATGAAGATGAATTAATGGTAGCATTAAGATTTAGTAATATTGTTTTATGTTTTATGTCTTTATGCTTATTTGTGCCTCATTGTTTATTAGGGTTTGATTTATATGCATTATTTCCTAACCTTTAATATTTTAACCCTTATTACATTGGTGAACCTAACATGAATGGACAAAATTGTATAGATTGTACAAAATTTTTAATTTTTTAGGTTATAGATATAGATTAACGCAATCATAGAACCTACAATGATGCAATTGCAAGGCCTAATGATGCAAGTGATTTGCATTAGGTCATACATAGATTTGGTTTAATTTCTCATTATTTTTATAAGATTTGGGTTATTTAGATTTCTTGTTCATTAGTCCAACCTTCATTACATATCATAGGCATCATTAGATCATCTTTTTTTGGTAGATTTTATGCTAATTTACAGGTTCAAGTTATTCGGCTAGAACTGACTGTGTTTTTCCATAATCATCAATTTGGTTCATCATAGTCACCATAAACACGAGCCACATCTATTCTAGTGAACTGCTATCGACATTCTGAGACCCACAATTTCAGTTCCTAAGACGCATTTGCCAACTTCTGCAAGCTGCAATGACTTTTTTTGTGATGTAATTTCCTATCTTTCCAAAATTTCAATTTTCAATTTAGGTCATTCTCATTTCATAGATTAGGGTTTTTTGTTACTAATATTTGATTTTTAATGTGTGGCATAGGTGAGAAGGAGACATTCAATTTAAACATTGCTAATCAAACTATCTTGTCTTTTTTCATTCACTCATTGGATTAAAATTAACCTTCCACTCACATAGCATTGGTCTTAAATTTAACTTAATTTTCATTTCATTCATTAGCTAAAAGGAACTTGCATCTCACTCATAGGGTTTAAAATTATTCTTGCATCAACTGTCTTCTCACATATTGCTTTGGGGATTAAAAAGAACAAGTTTTTAAATTATTTTTTGATTTTCGTTATGCTTTAACATGTGTATGCACTTCTCTCACACCATTTGGTAATCTTGAGAGTCAAAAAAATATTTTGTCATTTTGTATAATCACCCACACTTGGATTTTTGGAATTAAAATGAACGCCATGAGAGTGTGAGGCAAATGTGTTTGTGTATGCACTCCCCTTGTGCTTCATGCAATCTTGGGTGATCAAAAATAACATCCTTGTCTTACTTTTGTTACCTTTAGAGGGGCCTACCTTGAAAGAGGGAACAAAACCAACTATTTTTTCACTCGATCTGGTATATAAAATGATAAGACTAAATCATCAAGTCCTCATGGTATGTAGGCCTTAATTGTGTAGGTTCATTTGAAACAAGGTACTTATCTTTAAATTTTAAAGGAATAAGAGCCCCTACTAGAGTGATTAAAGCCTTAAGTGGCTTATTGGATTCTCGTGAGGTGCCATGTCCCTGAGTATTCACTAAGAACCTTTATTATTGTGGCTAAAATTCCTTTCACTTGCTAGAGCATGAACCATCATTCTAAATCTGCCTCACATCTTCACTAAGCATGTGTAGAGGTAGATATTACTCTTTGGGGAATTGAGACTTGGTGAGCCTAAGAAGTGAGTGCCATGGAGGGGAGCCAGTTCCACCAAGTCTCTAGTTGTCTTCCTTATTTAAGTGGTTAGAGAAATCCAATTGGGGATCTAGTGGGTGGTATCTCTTGAGAAGCCATAGGTTGTGATGTATGTTTGTAAGTGTCTTTTGCACATTTAAAAATTTTAAAATTTTAGACAAGACAAGAAACAAGTGTCTTTAGACTATCTTTTATGTTTTCCAAAATTAAACGTCATCAAATCACCCAAAAATTGATCAAATTCAAATAAAATTAATTAAAACACATAAAAATTCAAAATCACCTGCTAAAAACCACAACTGCTATTCTGGAAAACTACAAGTGATTGTCTTGAACCACAACTGTTACATAGAAAATCATAATGGAATCATAATTCTAGAAAACCATAATTGACTATGCTAAACCACAACTAAAACTACAAATGACGCAACTACTTGAGACCATAGATTTTCCAAAAAATTGAAATATAATTGTTTGTCAATTGATCCTGAATATCACAAAAGTTTTAAACCAAAGATTTGTATGACTGTCATCCACCATCCAACATTTCATTCCTTCCATACACCATAGATAAGACATTAGGGAATATTTTAGCTTGCATAAACCTTGTTGTGAACCTTAGTTTTTGAAGCCTATCAAATTTAAGACTAGTCCATAGTGATCAGATCAAAACTTGCCTTAAATTCAAATTTCCATCATATTTAGTACTTTTTCATATAGGTTGGTCCTAAACTCCCAAGACTAGTTGGAAACCACCTTTATTAACCTCCTTTTGAAATTTTAATCATCATCATCCTTGAAGTCTTGACAAACTACATTTGAACCTTTGGCTACCTTGATTTGGTTTAGCAACCTTGATTAGGCCTTACTATAAGGAATTTAGTGATCATAACCTTAGTTTGCATTACCATTTATACCTACCATCCTCTTACATTAACATTTCATTTGCATACTTTAGACATCATTTTATATATTTATATCCCAAATATCCAAAAAATTGAAGAATAGACATCTTTCATAGAAATTGTCATAGTTTAGACTTTATTGTGACATTATTATTTTGACCTTTCGACATCTTGTCACCTTGAATTGATAACTTGGCATTTTCCTTATATGCATCCTTACATAGGGCATCCTAGGCATCATTCATAGTTTCCCTCATCATCAACCCCTCTTACAAATCTTATATGGTTGAAACTAGGTCGAAAAGGAAACAAAGAGACAATATGGCTTCCCTAGAAGACTTTTTCAATCTATTTGAAAACTCCTCACAAGGGACAATAAGACCTCACAAATTCCTATGGACAAGTTTTTCACTAGAGACCAAAATGGACACGTTTTAGTTGAAGACTTAGAGGCTATCACTCAAGATGCAAAATTTACCTCCTTTGTAGATGAATACTTGGCATAAGACCCTAAATGATATTTAGCAAAACTATTAATAGAAGGTACCACATCACCTCCTAGATTTGATGTACATACATTGCTAGGTTCATCTACACAAGAAAACAACACAATGGTCTCTAGTGGCTCTATCCCACAAGTAAACATAATGATACCATTAGGAGGATCTACCCAAGATGCAACAATAGTCCACACATAACCCTTTGTCACACCAATCATGAAACAAGGAATTACATTTACCATAGGAGAATCATCATCAAGTCCATTTTGCACCAATAACACAACCAAAAGGCCCAAAGTTAACACAATCATGACAAATTCCACATCAAACATCAACACTACTAGTTTGATACCACAAATAGGGGTCTCACAATTGAGACATATACCTTTCATGCAAGTTGGAAACCATCAAAATCCTTTGCATACCATTCACATTACAAACCAAAAAACATCAAACCAAAACACATATTACATGTACACCTCCCATATTCCAAACCAAAATCCTACACTCATAAACTAAACCAAAATCTATCACATAACATTGGATACCAAAACACTTACATAGACCCCAACAATACACCAAACACATAATTGACACAAGTGGATATTTTTCAAACACAAATTCAAGCCCTTGAAGAAAAAATTGACAATATCCAAATGTCTAGTAAGAAGACCTATTCAATAAAAGATAAGAGTTTACACATGCCACCCTTCCCAAATGGATATTTCATACCAAATTTGCCTAAGTATAATGGGAAGTGTAATCCTCTTGAACACATAAGATAATTTTACACAATGTGTATATATGTTACATATGACCCCACATATCTCATGAGACTTTTTCCACGGAGCCTTACTGGAATAGCACTTGAATGGTTTTCTCAACTTCTATATGGTATAAGGTCATGGGGTGAACTTGCTAAAAAAATTGTTGAACATTTCACCTTTAACATTGATAATGAAATCACAATAGCCACCTTGTTCCATGTTGCAAAAGATGAAGGAGAGAACTTTATCACCTTCTTCTAGAGATGGAGGAGTCTAGCAAGCTAATGTCTAGTTGAAATACCCAAAAAGTAAAAGGTCACCATATTCCTAAAAAACCTTATTCCAAAAATGAGAAGTGACCTAAGAGTGCAATGTTGCAACTCCTTTGTTAAACTAGTGGAAAATGGTATCATACTTGAAAATATCTCTTTGACAAAGGTGAAATCAAAATGCTAAACAAAAATCCAAATATCCAAAGTTCCCCTAATGACAAGAACAAGTATTGGTCCTGAAACAAGAACATAACCAATGATGGGATTTTTGATGCTAAAACTATACACATAGGCCCAATCATTACACTTAGAGGACACAACCCATCTAACAACACACCAAGAAATGTTCATCAAAATACTAAGGTTGTCCAAAACACACAACAACCAATAATGCAAAGGAAGTTCCCAAAATGTGAATACATGCCCTTAGGGGAACCAATTGAATTAGTATTTAAACAACTTATGCAACACAATATTATACAAATTCCCGAGCCAAAACAATATGATTGGAGGCAATTTAAACCCTCTTGGTGGGATGACATTTCTTTTTGTGATTTCCACCAAACTAGGGGAAACATTCTATCACAATGTTGACAGTTGAAAAAAATTATACAAGATCTTATTGAAAACAATACTATTGAAGTCAATGAATAGAAACAACCATCCACAAATAGGGATCAAAACGTCTTTTATGATCCTCAAAATGACAATGGAAAAGGAAAAGCCTCTAGCTTGAGAACTAAGACCAATAAAAATTTATCCAACTACACGAATGAAAAATATAACTACAATCATACCACCATTATAAATCATATCTGAGCTATTGATGAACATGTCAACACTATTACCATAAAGAAACCGCATAAGTGAGCAGTCAATACCTGTCACACAAAAGTAACTATCCAAGGTCCTCCACCTCGAGAACAATAGTGTTCCTCTAAGGCCCAATACAATTTTCTTGACTAACTAGGGAAGACTCCCACCCACATCTCTATCTTGGAATTATTGCATATCTCCCCTAAACATTAAGTTGTCCTAGACAAAGCTTTGCGAGACATGACTATACCCACTGATCTTGATGTTAATCATTTTCAGGATATGGTAGGATACCTAACCAATTCCCATCATGCTACTTTCTCTAAACAAGATTACTCAACTAATAATATGAACCACAATGACCCATTGCACCTCAAAGTTATTGTCCACAAAGAAAAAGTTAGCTGAGTCTTGGTAGACTGAGGAGTAGGGTTGAAAATTTTCACCTTGAAATTGGTTAAGATTTTGCATTTCTTGGAAGCATGTGTAGAAACCACCAAGAGAATTTTCATCAAGGCATATGACAATGAAGAACGATCATCTAAAGGAGTCATAACATTACCTATCAGAGTTGGTCCTTTAGTCATGGATACCACTTTTCAAGTCTTGGACATTGACCTCCCACACAACCTTCTCCTAGGCCATCCATGTATTCATGTCGTGAAGGCTATCCAATCCAAATACCATCAATGCCTAAAATTTCCATATAATGGCACTAAAATCATGATAGTAGGTGATCCTGATCCATTCCAATATTGTAGTAACCTAAGAAGGATCATATAACTTCAAGTGCCTACCAATAACGAGGCTTCATCTTCCACTTCATCACATTTCATTGATTCATGTGCATTGACTAAAGCATCCACTTCATTTACCATACCATCAAACCTCAAGGTCCAACTTCTTGATATGGGATGTGGAGAATATCAAATGAACAAGTTGCAGATAAATGACAATGCTACTGCTGCTAAAGGTAATCCAAATTCTACTAATGCTGTCAAGGCTACTTTAAAATCTACACAAATAGATGATCATGCTTGGATCGACACCTCTTGGGATTCTGATGATATATCTGCCTTCACCCTATCTGCTTCGACATAAAATTTTCATGTACATGATAATCCCATGTTCGATTAGGATATATGATAATCCACTCTTTGAGCAAGATCTTGCTGAGGATATCCATACATCATCCTTCTACATCACCTCTCCTGTGTTGGGTTATGTCCCCCCTATTTTTTCCTCTACCAATTTATCTATCCAGGTCATTAAGGATGTGTAAGTCTCCATTGATGTGAATGGTGTTGAAAAGGCTAGTCCCAAAGAAAAAATTGTTAACATCATCACTCCCATTCATTTTCCAATCATTCTAGTCACTCCATCCACGTCATAGAGATGGATCAAATATTCATATCTGAAGAAAAGTACAAAGGAAAATTTCAAGAATAAAAGATAAAAATGTCATCTTTCAAAGGAGATCAAGAATCAAAAGACATGTTGAAAAGAGAAAATAAAGAAAAGTCCTCTAGAAAAAATAAAAATCTATTAGATCAATCAAAAACACCAATGAAGAATGAGCGAGAATGTCTAAATACATCATGTAGCCAACATAAAAGGTTAGTGGATGAATCAAAAGTAAAAATCAAAAGTGAAAATCACACAACATTGGTCTCCAAGAAAGCTCCTCCACCAAAAATTGAAGGGAAAAGCAATGCAGGATCTAAAGACCCAATAGTGCAAAATACATTCCCTTAACACTAATACAACAGAGGAAAAGAGCATAAACTTGTTTCAATAGCTTTCAAAACTATTTTAGATAAATACAATAAGCAAAGAACAAACAAAACAGAAATCAACATTCACAGATGACACAATATGTACCTGGGAAAACCTTTCCAGGTAAAAGACCCACCACACAAAGTCTAGATAATTGTATTACAGTAACAAGAAGATTACATACAATATACATTCTTTTCTTATCAGCTCACAGCAACTCTAAGTCATAGATCTTAGTCATACTATTACAATGTTTTTACATCATACATATCGAAATCCTCTAACCTTGCTATACTTGACTTACTTAGTCATACGCTGTGATCAATTCTCTTTAATCAACTATTGATCACCAGGTACATAAATCTCATGATCAAATCACACAATCTATTAGCCCATACAAAGTTTCCTACATCGAGCCACCCAGGCAATAACTTCTTTAAACAAAACAGGTTCTATCTGCCACCCTGAGTCGACTTGCAATAACTACTGCAATGACATTGGCCTCTAGCCAATTATTGCTTTGACATTGAGCCACATGTTTGTATTCCATTCGCTATCCATTTTTGACATCGAGTCCAACTCGGTCAAGATTGGCTCTAAGCTCGACTAAGCTCCCTGCGTTCATACCGTTCTACCGTCGAGCTGGATCGACCGACCCGCGGTAATGCGGTGAGCACGACCAAGCTCCCTCAAGCTTCCCCATGTTACTATCGAGTCCAATTGACCCATTCACGGTGTGGTGGTAATGACTACCTAAGCTCGCCAGTGACACCATCGAGCCCTCTAGCTGACAGTCCCATGCTACCACCATCCAATTTGACACAGGCTGCAATAATGAGGTAACCGGCCACAAAGATTACTGGCGGTCAAACCACGCTACCACGGGGGTCAACAAACCACCCCACAGTAGGGTGGTGAACATCAGCCAGACCGCTGGCAATCTCACCGCGACCACCGTAGTCTATAACTTAACCGGCATGGTATGGCAGTGATCGATGCAACAGACCGAGAGAAAACCAACCACAACCACCACAATTAAAACATAACGGTGAGTGGTAAAGCGGTAACCCCCAAGGTGACCGCTGGTGGTCAAACTGCGCTACCATGGGGGTCAACAGACCACCCTGTGGTAAGGTGGTGAACGTCAGCCAGACTACTGGCAGTCTCACCATAGTCACCGCGGTTAGAAACATAACCAACACGATAACAAGGTAACTGCCACCCATTCACTATGGTATTGCTAGGGAAGGAAAGGACTGTCATGGTAAAGCGATGAAGGTAGAGATGAGGCCAGGGAAGGTAGAGATGAGGCCAGGCATGGTATGACAGTAAATAGCTGAAACACTTGAAATTCACCAAGTCATTAAAACAAGGGCTACAAGCTGGAAGTTGAGTCACATTTTCTCAACAAGCTCCCACTTGGCGAACACTTCCAGCTTCCCCAAGACTTGAAAAATTATTGTTTGTTATAGGCCCCAAGTCCCATCAATTCTACGCACCATTTGAACTTGTCTATGTTGACTGACTTTGTCAAAGCGTCTGCAACATTGTTTAAGGTATCCACCTTTTCCAAAAAAAACCTTGCCATCTTCAACCATGTCCCTCATGAAGTGATATTGCACATCAATATGCTTGGTCCTGACATGAAAGGTTGGATTCTTTGCCAAATAAAATGCACTTTGACTATCACAACAAATGGTGATCTTCCATGCATTAAATCCTATGTCTGAACATAAACGCCTTAGCCAAACAACCTCCTTACAGGCATGAGTTGTAGCCATGTACTCTGCCTCTGTCGTGGATAAAGCAACTATAGCCTGTCACTTGCTCATCCAACTGATTGCTCCACCATTAAGCATGAAAGTGTATCCATTGGTGGATCGCCTGCAGTTAATGTCCCTTGGCCAATCTGAATCAACATACTCATGGATGTTGAGAGTCCTCTATGATGTAACCAAACTGCCATGGTAACACAGGGCATAGTCTGAAGTCCCCTTCAAGTACCTAAATACTCTCTTCACAACATCCCAATGAGATCTTCCCAGATTTTCCATATATTAGCTTAGAACTCCCACTGCTTGGGCAATGTCTAGTCTTGTATAGACCATGGAATACATTAAACTACCAATAGCAGTTGCATAAGGCACACTAGTCATGTCCTCCATCTCAGTAGTAGACTTTGGACAGTCTTCAACAAACAACTTAGTTCCATGCATGATTGGAACAACAAGCTACTTGCAATCATCCATGCTAAACCTCTTTAGAACTATTTTCACATACTTGCTTTGACTAACCCAAATTTTTCTACTTGTTCTATCCCTAGTAATCTCCATTCCAAGAATGTACCTAGCTACACCAAGATCTTTCATTTCAAACTTTGTAGACAACTGAGATTTAAGATAAAAAATCATAGTCTTGCTATTTGCAATGAATAACATATCATCCACATATAGGGTGATAACAAGAACATGATCATTCTCAAATTTATAATAGATGCAATGATCATATTTTGATCTCACAAATCCAATTGACAACACAAATGTGTCAAATTTCTTGTACCACATTCTAGGAGATTGCTTTAAACCATAGAGAGATTTATTTAACTTACAAACTAGATTTTGTTTACCTCTTTCAACAAAATGCTTAGGCTGAGACATGTAGATTTCTTCTTCTAGCTCACCATGGAGAAACGTTGTTTTCACATCCATCTGTTCAATTTCAAAATCATATACAACTGCCAATGATAATAGAAATCTGATTGATGTCAGCTTTGCTATAGGAGGAAAAATCTCTCCATAATCAATTCCCTCAATTTGAGAAAAGCCCTTTGCAACCAGTCGTGCCTTATACTTCTCAACACTGCCATCAAGGCCTGTCTTCTATTTGAATATCCACTTGTAGCCAATAGGCTTTTGCCCTTTAGGCAGTGGTGCCAAATTCCAGGTTTCATTCTTTTTCAAAGAATCCATCTCTTCATTCATGGCTTTTAGCCAAGAATTTGAATCAGCCATGCTGATTGCTTCTTTTACAGTCCTAGGCTTATCAGTGTTGGTAATTAAAGCATAAGCACAATTTGAATCTAACAAAGAGAAACCATACCTTTCAGGTTGCCTTTTTTCTCATGTAGACCTTCTTATAGGCTGAGGTTGTTCTTCATCATCTGAACTTCCAGAGTTGCTTGAGCTCTCCTCAGTCTTAGGTACACCATGCAACTCTTCCCT
Organism: Sequoiadendron giganteum; assembly: GCA_007115665.2. Taxonomy (NCBI): domain Eukaryota; kingdom Viridiplantae; phylum Streptophyta; class Pinopsida; order Cupressales; family Cupressaceae; genus Sequoiadendron; species Sequoiadendron giganteum. The sequence continues at coordinate 363,058,677 of CM021102.1, read as the reverse complement.
TTCTAGAGTTTGGGGAATCTCCATTGCATCCTTTTTCTTGTCACTCTGATCTGTCTTAGGCTGTTGATCATTTACTGAAGGTTTCATCTCACAAAAGATCATGCTTCTTATGTACAAAACCTTCTTAGTAACAGTGTTCCAAAGCTTGTATCCCTTCACACCAACTCCGTAGCCGATGAGAATACACTTGACAACTTTTTTATCCAATTTAGATCTCTTTTTATTTGGCACATAAACAAATGCCTCACAGCCAAACACACAGACATGCTTCGAAAGGTGTTTTTTCAACAAGAGTTGAACAAGGAGAACTATTTATTAGATAGCATGTTGTAGCCACAGCCTCAGCCCAGAACTTCTACTCCAGACCAACATCGCTCAATATACTACTTGCCTTTTCCATCAGTGTCCTATTCAACCTTTCAGCAACTCCATTTTGTTGTGGAGTATAAGGCATTGTCTTATGCCTTTTAATTCTATGATCAGTGCAATACCTTTCAAAATCTATAGAACAAAATTCACTGCCATTGTCGATCCTCAGAAATTTAATTTTCCTTCCAGTCTGATTTTCTACCAAAGATTTAAACTCTTTAAATCGACTGAACACTTCTAATTTACTTTTGATAAAGTATACAAATTCCCTTCTTGAACAGTCATTAATAAAGGAAACATAATATCTAGACTTTGATAACGAAGGAACATTAACAAGACCAAACACATTAGAATAAACATAATCTAGTATACCAGAAGATTTGTGAGGACTAGAATACAATGAAACACGATGTTGTTTTCCATAGATACAATGTTCGCAGAAGTCAAACTCAAGGTTACAATCATCAAGCCCTTCTACAAGATTTTTATTCTTCAAGGTTTTTAAACCTTTCTCACTAATGTGACCTAGTTTGTGATGCCATAGCATAGTCTTCTCAGCTGGGAGTTTTACCTCCATAGAATTTGTAGCCAGAGAAGTGTCTTCATCTTTCTCTATAGGTAGAACAATACATGGCTTTACAAAGGCACTGTTACAAAGAACAGGACATGCATCCAACTTGTACAGAGTGCCAGTATGAACACCCTTAGCCAGCACCATTGCACCTCTAGCTATTTTACATCCTTTACTTGAGAAACAAAATTCTACACCAGCATCATTTAACTTAATGACAGAAAGAAGATTTTGAGCTAGACCTAGAATGTGCAAAACACCACCAATCTCTTTGACTCTTCCATCAGGAAACTGAATTATGTCAATTCCTTTGCCAACTATCTCCAACATTGAATCACTTGTCAAGTATACTTTTCCACTATCATACTTCTCGTATTTAGAGAACCATTCTCTATTGGACATCATGTGAAAAGATGCACCTAAGTCAACCAACCAGACATCATCAGATGCCTGAGTTGTCAAGGCTGCTATAATGAAGGCATTTGCATCACTTTGAGAAGATTCATTGTTAGAAGCATTCTTCTTCTTCTCCTTGCAGTCCTTTTGGATATTTCTAGGTTGCCCATAGTTCCAACATCTCACCTTGAACTTTTTACCAAAAGACTTCGATCTCCTTGTAGATTTGGATTTTGACTTCTTGTCTTTCTTCTGGCCTTTCTCCTTTGGTCTACCTCGAATAGCAAGAGCCTCTTTGGCCATCTCAGAAGACTACCTTCACATTTCTTCAGACAAGAGCCAAGCAACCAAATTGTCCATCTTGAATGCAGTGGTTGTGCTTCCAATAGCCATCACAAGATGATCCCAACTATCAGGTAATGAACACAACAGGAGCATGCAATGATCTTCCTCCTCAGTCTTTACACCTACAGAAGCTAGCTAAGTAAAACACATATTAAATGAGTTTAGATGGTCTACAATAGATGCAGCTTCTTCCATTTTCAAGGAGTACAACTTCTTCCTTAGGAATAGCTTATTTACTAGAGACTTTCCCTGATAAATATCACCAATCTTCTTCCACAATGAAGCTACAGACTGCTCCTCATGGACATTTAGGAGAATAGAATCAGCAAGACTCAGTCTTATCAGACCTCTTGCTTTTCAATCAGCAAGGTCCCAAGCCTCTTGCATCACATTTTGTGGCTTAGTTCTAGAAACTGCTAACCAGAGGTCTCTATGCACTAGCAAGTCTTCTATCTTGAGTTTCCATAACTCAAATTTGCTGCCATTAAATTTTTCAATGTCTACTCTACTAGATGTACTCGTCATCTCAAATAGAAACAAGTTTCAACAATGCAAGACTCCCACTGAAACAATATTAGCACAAAAAACTAATCTTTCCTACAAGGATAACACAACTGGCCAAGATCTGATACCACTTGAAGGGAAAAGCAATGCAGGATCTAAAGACCCAATAGTGCAAAATACATTCCTTAACACTAATACAATAGAGGAGAAGAGCATAAACTTGTTTCAGTAGATTTCAAAACTATTTGAGATAAATACAATAAGCAAAAGAATAGACAAAACAGAAATCAGCATTCACAGATGACACAATATATACATGGGAAAACCTTTCTAGGTAAAAAACCCACCACACAAAGTCCAGATAATTGTATTACAGTAACAAGAAGGTTACATACAATATACAGTCTTTTCTGATCAGTAAATAGCAACTCTAAGTCATAGATCTTAGTCATACTGTTACAATGTTTTTACAACATACATATCAAAATCCTCTAACCTTGTTGTACTTGACTTACTTAGTCATATGCTATGATCAATTCTCTTTAATCAACTACTGATCACCAAGTACATAAATCTCATGATCAAATCATGTAATCTATCAGCCCATACAAAGTTTTCTGCATTGAGCCACCCAAGCAATAACTTCTTTACCAAAAATGGGTCCTGTCCGCCACCCTAAGTCGACCTACAATAACTGCTGCAATGACATTGGCCTCTAGCCAATTATTGCTTTGACACTGAGCCATGTTTCTACATTCCATTCGCTATCCATTTTTGACACTGAGTCCAACTCGGTCAAGACTAGCTCCGAGCTCGACCGAGCTCCCTGCGTTCATACCATTCCACAACCGAGCTGGGTTGACCCACCCATGGTAATGTAGTGAGCCCAACCGAGCTCCCTTAAGGTTCCCCATGCTACTGCCAAGTCCAACTGACCCATTCATAATGTGGTGGTAACGGCCACCCGAGCTTGCCAATGACACCACCGAGCCCTCCAGCTGACAATCTAGCGCTATCGCCATCGGGTTTTGACACAGGTCACGATAACGAGGTAACCGGCCATGAAGACCACTGGCAGTCAAACTGTGCTGCCGTGGGGGTCAACAAACCACCCTGCAGTAGGGCGGTGACCATCAACCAAACCGCTGGCGATCTCACCATGGTCAAGAACTTAATCAGCATGGTAAGGCGGTGACCGACGCAGCAGACCAAGAGAACACCAACCGTAGCCATCGCGGTTAAAACATAATGGTGAGCGGTAAAGCGGTAACCACCAAGGTGACCACTGGTAGTCAAACCATGCTACCACGAGGTTTGACAGACCACCCCGTGGTAAGGCGGTGACCGTTAGCTAGACCGTTGGTGGTCTCACCGTAGTCACCGCGGTTAGAAACATAACCATGGTAAAGTGGTGAAGGCAAAGATGAGGCCAGGTGCGGTACAGTGGTAAACAGCTGAAACAACTAAAATTCACCAAGTCATTAAAAAAGGGGCTACAAGCTGGAAGTTGAGACACATTTTCTCAACAAAAATCACTAGGTTAATTTGTCAAACTTCAATGTCAAATAAAGAGCTTGTTGATACAAGGTCTTCATTTTCATCACTTTCACTCTTTCAAATCATTCCACTCAATCCATCCATATTCGCTTAACATTCAACTTCCATTGGTGATTTCTTTCAATGTACCTTTGATGATGACCCCTTGACATAATTTAGCTCATTGGTCATCCAAAATCCATTTCATCTAAAGCCTGGTGGCCCATGTAGTGGGCACATTAGAGATCATACCATAGCCTATTTCATCCACCACTTTTATCGTCTATTATATTTTCCACTTACATTCTTCATCCAAACTAGGTCATCCAAACAAGATCAAGGCATCATCATGACATATCGGTTCTACATATAGCTTCGAAATTCTCATCTTAATAAAAAAATTAAAAATAAATAAAAAATAAAAAAAATTGTTACCTTGATGAAAACCTGGAAAACATGCATCTTGGTAACACCAAAAAAAATTAGTAAAGATAAACAATTCGTCTAATAGTGAAAACCACTTTGGTGGTGCTTTTGATAAGTATCATGGTGAAAACCTGGCAAATAGGTGCCATGTGTAGTTGACTTTGCTCATTCATCTACCATCATTCCAATCTGACCTCCCCATCACATCATTGGTCTTTCCTGCTATCTACACACTTCATCATTTATCCCTTTTCATATCACCCATAATAAATGGTTTTCCTTTCCATAACTTGGAACAATTGACATCAAACAAACTTTTTGGATCCCATTCCATCCCACTCCTAATAAATTGGTCTTATATCTGATTGGGGGAAAATACTTGACCTATATCATTTGGATCTTACAATTGCTATTGGAGTTCATTATATCAAAACGACAAAAAAACAAATATTCTCAAAAAAGACAAAAAATCATAAAATGACAAAAAGAAAAAATAATTAAATATCCCAAAAAGACCAAAAAATATCATAAAATCATAAAACCACAAAAAAGAAATAAAAGAAAAAAAACATGTCAAAAGCATAAAAACATTCAAATAATTACCAAAATCCCAAAAATAGCGTCAAAGTCAGTCATGCCAATCAGTCCATGTGATTGTCAAACTACATTGCCTCTATGACTGGACATAGGAAAGGCCATCTATTGATGTGCCCTCAAGGCATTAGGTTAGTCCTTTTAGGTTTGTCAAATAAAATCATGACTCAGTCCTTTGTCAATAAAAAATGTCATGTCATGTTGAACTATGAGGTCTCTATGCATTGCTACGTAGGCAAGACCATTTGTCAATGAGCTCCCGAGGCCACCTAGGTCGGTCCTTTAGGGTTTGTCGTGTTAGTCATAATAAATCAAACATTGTCAACATAGATAAAAATATCATCAAAACATTGAACAAGTCACATATCAACAAGACAAACAAGTCAACAAAGTCATTGAGTCAAACCAATCAAATTGTCAAAATAGCCAAACCATCAAAATAGTCAAATATATGTCTTATATAGGATGTGTCCTTCTTGAAACCAAAAAATGTCATTTAATCAAACCTTTTCATTCTCCTTATATAGGTGGTTGCATGATCAAAACCAAACTTGACGTCTTATACAACATGTGTCTTTCCAAAAACTAGGCTTTGTCAATTGCATAACTGTCAGACAACTCAATTTTTTGTAAACACTCTTACTGGATATTGACATTGTGGCTTATTTTTTCTAATATTTTCTTTTGGATTTGTCTTTGAGTCATGTTACTAGTCCTCAAGGATGTCCCATGAAGGATTTAGAGGAGAAAGGATGTCTCATGGCTCTTTTCTTTGACTTTTTTTTGTGGTTTGTCTTGGCAAAAAGATTGGGGCAACTTTACCTTTAGTATGAGTCAGGACATTCCTTATCTATGACTGTCTATTTTTCAAGTGGATGGCCTTGTGAACCTTTTTCTATGTCATACCATGGTGTTTTTCTTCCATTTTTCATATTTTTACTGCCCAATGATGATTAGTGCAAAGCCTTGTCTAGAAATTTATACACATCTTAAAATTTTTCTCCACTAGCACCATGATAACATCCATATTCTTCTAATCCATTTTGAGAGCACACTCATGTTATTTTAACCTGCCCATCCTCTCAAGGGGGCATACCACTACCTCCTTTTCATCCTTCTTCATCCCGTTCACACTAGGGCATACTTTTTAACTGAATTTTGTTTGAGACAACGTGATAAATTATATTGTATCAAAGAGGGGGAAAATGTAGAGACTAAATATTGTCCTAGGCTTGCGACTTTTAAATTCTTCATCATTCCCCCTTTTCTTCTCTTATTTTCTATAGTCATATGTCTTCTATTTATTAAAGAATTTTAATTATTTAATTAATTCATTTCTATCCGTATTCCTCCTTGATTAATTAAATAGATTTTATTTATTTAATTACGTCACTAATTAAGTCCCTTTCTTTCTAAAATTAAATAAATTCTTATGTATTTAATTTTTATATCACTTTCCACTATAATTAAATAATTATTTTAATTATTTAATTATTCATTAGCCTCCTCTCATAGATTAAATAAATTTTATTTATTTAATTTGGTCCACTCTCTTGAATTTTGAATTGAATCATTATTTAATTCAAAAGTTTCGCTTTGTGACATTCTTTTATAATTAAATAATTATTTTAAATTATTTAATTATTCATTGGCCACCTAAATAAAATAATTTTATTATTACTTAATTTCCTATCACCTCTTTACCCATGCCAATCTTATCTTCCAGATAAGTCCTTATCTATCCATGTCTCAATTAAGCTCCGCCCAAGATAAAATTATTTATAATTTAATCTTGACCATCAATCCTTATCATTTGCCCTAACCCTAGTCCATACCTCATCTTTCATTCTTGGCCATTGATTATTGAATTTTAATCTCAACCATTCACTCAATATTGTTTTTTCTATAAAATACCCTTTTCATTGTCATTTTGAAATATCTAGTTCATAGGAAAATGCATGCTGCTAGTGTGAGATAATAATATTCAATATTTTTCTTTGTCATTGTCATAGGCTTATTAGTTGCATACTCAAAAATCTAAAGGGAAATTATTATATTCAAGCAAAATGGAGAAGTGTAACGAAGGTGAACAAATGGTGGCATGAATATTTGGTAATATTGCTTTATGTTTTATGTCTTTGTGCTTATTTGTGCTTCATTGTTTATTAGGGTTTGATTTACATGCATTGTTGCCTAACCTTTAATATTTTAACCTTGATTATAGTTGTCACTTGAGAAAATATTATAATTTTCTATAAGTTGATTAAACTCTTTATAGGTCTATGATTAGAGGTTTATTATATTTGGGTGCTTCTAGACCTGATATATGTCGCACAGTGTGTTTGGTTGCTAGATTTGAAGCTAATTCTAAGCAATCTCATGAAAAAATAGTGAAAATAATATTTAGATATTTGAAGGGAACTCTAGATTATGGCATGTGGTATAAGAATGATCAAAATTTCTCCTTGAGTGCTTATAGTGATGTTGACTAGGCAAGATGTGTGGATGATCATAGAAGTACAAGTGGTAGTGCATTCTTCTTAGGAGATAGATTGGTCTCTTGGTTTAGTAAGAAGCATGAATAAGTATTGTAGGAGTTACAAAATTTATCTAATACCATGTAGGATTTAATGGTGACTCCTCAACACCCCCATGAACAATTGCTAGCCCAAAATATCTTCCACAAGAGAGAAAATGGAAGAATACTTTCTTCAACAATGCAAGATTGAATATGGTTGAATATGAAAATGTATATGAGATTCCTTTCTTATAAAGGCAATGTGATAGATAGGATTACAAAAGATCACAACAAGTGTATTAATCCTATAATATGAGACAAATAACTCATTACTACCTAGGATAAGATAAAATCTAGAAATGAAAACTAAGACTTCAAGAAGGAATCATATAATACTAAGTAAACTTAACATGTGAATATGTCCCCTGATTACTTAGTGATGAAATTACCTAGTTACAAGAAATTTACACCAACACCCACATTTTGTGAAATTTAGGGAGAAGATTATTATGCAAACTATGCAAAGAGATTATGAATATGGGTACTAGATATGAGACCATGTTAGGTACTTTTGCAGTTTTTAGACACACGACCCACTAAAGTTGGGACCCTCTTTTTCCTGCCCCTCTTTTGTGCTTATCTTTGAAAATCTTGGTGGTTTTGGTTTTTGGTGCTTGCTTTGGTTTTGGGTTCCATTTTGGTTGAGTTCTTGGTGGCCTTGGTGTCTTGCGGATGTCCTTTGGGTGATCTTCTTTTTCCTTTTGTTTTCCCCCTATTTTGTCTTTGTTTGGGTCCTAAGGGTTTTGGTTTTCCCCCTTAGCTTTCCCTTGTTTCCTTTTTTCCTTGTTTTATCCTATTCTCCCGGAAATGAAACCATGATGGAATTTGATTCTGAACTTTTGTAAAGTTCTAAGTCCGGTTTCAGTTCCGGCTCTAGCTCCACTTCCCGCTTTCCCATTTTTATCTTCGTTTTGCCCACTCTCGGTCTAGGGGTTGGTTCCCTTGGTATTTTATTTTGTTTCGCTTCTTTCATTAATTCTTTTGTTCTATCAGGATCAGAGCTGGGATGGAATCAGATTTTGAACTTTTCGAAAGTTCAAAGTCCAATTTCTTTTTCCTCTTCGGCAAAGGCTCTCGTCCTTTTTTTTTTATTCTTTTGTTGTTGCTTTCCCCTTTTTGTTTTGGTTGCTAGATTTGCTTCCCTTTTGTTTGTTCATGGCAGAGTCATGTGTAGAATGGATCATTACTGGGAAATTTTCCAAAGTTCCCAGTCTTGATCCGGTTCTGGTTCCGGTTGCGATTTCAATCCCACCCCGCCGGCTTGCTTCTTTCTTCGTCGATGTCATTTTTGAGCCATTTTGTTCTGGTTCCCTCTGTTTTCTCTATTTGTGTTCACGGGAGTCGAGCGCGGAATGGATCATGATTGGAAACATTTCGAAAGTTCCCAGTCCTAATCCGGTTCCGATTCCCACTTCGGTTCTACCTGGCTTCTCGTGTGTCCCCCTTTCTCATTCCCACCTATCTTGGCCTTTCGCTTGTGTTATGTTTTGTCTCTGTTTTCACCTATCTCTATTTGGGTTTTTGTTTCTATTTTTGCTCCGCTTCCATCGGTTGGGTTTTGGTTTTGTTTCACCTATTCCCCTTTGCTTTTCGCCTCTACCTCTACCCGTTTCTGGCTCCGCTCCTACCTAGATTTCTTCCTGGTTCTCTAACCTTGGTTTCTTTGCCTCAACATGGATTTTGGTGATGTTTTGAGTATTAATGGTAGCCCATTTTGAATGCAGATTAGATCAATTTTGTGGTTGTTGTTGGGGATGATGGAAGAAAGGGTGTACCTTGATGATTTTGATGGATCTACAGGTGCAGTCGGGTGCATTACGGCTACCGACAGATGAATCCCATCCGCAAATGCCAGGTCATTTTTTCTAGTGGCCATTAATGTAGAATGGGCATAATGTGAGGAGCTCGACTTGGTTTGACCTGATCTTGGTCGATCATTTTCCTTGCTCGGATTTGATCGACGGCTCGTGTCTATGTTGGTTTTCATGCGTAATGTCATTCACGTGGGTGAGGCATTGATGATGGGCATGGATCGAGGTGTTGTACACTGACTTTGTGCGATTCTAGATGGATTTGAATGGCGCTCATGCATTCATTGTTGGGCGGCAAAGTTACTACGAGTTGTTGGGGCCGATCTAGTTGGTGATCGGGTTTTTTTGTAACTCTAGCTCTAGTTCATGCGGGAGCAGTTTCTATAAGTATGGCCTTTGGCCTCATTTGTAAGGGTTGTTGGAAAAGATTGGCCAAGCTAGTTGAGTTGGTTACTAATCAGATTCTTAGTAGTAGATTAGAAGTAGGTTTTACATTTCAAGCAATTGTTGTAACAGACTCGAATTGTTGCTAAAATGATGATTTAATATAGAATGTGGACACTGTGCTATGACTGGTGTCTCCTTTGCATTAAAAAATCTTGCATGTTTCTAATTTCTTTTTTCAAAATGCTTGGAAATGCTTAAATTTAGTCTAGATTCAATTTTGTAATGCTTATGATCTGACATCAGAGGTGTTATAGCAATCCCCAATTCATATCTTGGGTAGCTTCTTGATTATGGGAATGCTATGCAAGGTCAACCTATAGCCCCATTCATGTACTTAGTTCAACTGCTTTTATTCATTCAACCCCATTGAATGAATACTTTTGTCCTGAAAATATCTAAAACCTTAGAAGATTGCACTATTTTTAGCAAGATTGAAGGCATTGCCTGGGTCGATCAGAAATTAGTTTCAGGGGATTGGTCCATTTCAGGTCCTCTATCATTTGCATTATTAATATTAGGAGTAGTATTGGTGATTTAAACTTCTAGAACCCTTTCCTTTTTCTATTTCTTTATTATGTGGTTAAAACCCAAAGTTAAAGCATCACTATGTTCAAAATCTGATGAGTTTAGAAACTTCCAACATTCACGTGTAAGACCCCTTGTGATTACCAACATATTCACATTTTATCACTGAGTTTTTTCTACTACATTGTCATGACCTGACACCCAAGAGACCTAGGGGTTACCTCTTTGTTCATAGAGATCAATCTTTCAAGAGAGATAGGATAACTTTTATTCTGTCTGAGTTGTTGATGTCCAAAAACACCAAATAGCAGGATTGGCTCTAGAAGGAGGGCCACAAGCTAGAGAATTTTCTAAATGCCATGTCTCCTAAGAGGCTCAGAAGGAGAACTAGATGCATGACAAGAGAAGAAGAGGAGCTTCAAGAATTACCACCTCCAACTAGGTCAAGAAGGACCAAAAGGAGGGAGGAATCATCATCTAATCCAACATTCCCATCATCTTCACAACCACCCACTCCATCTTCATCTAATTCTAAGGTTGGTTCCATTCCACCACACCAACCAGTCATCCATCTACCATTACCACCCCCACCGATGGCTTTCTTGGCAAACAACCCATCACCCTTGACATTCAACAACTACAATGTTATGCCCAAGAACCCTGAGCACTTCTGCTCCTAGTTTGATATGAATGATCCAAATAGGACAACAAAAGAACATATCAGGATCTTTCAAACCTATCTGAGGGATAGAGGGATTAACCATGAGGATGTTTCTTGCAGGCTCTTCCCCTATTCTTTTGGAGAGGAAGCCTTATATTGGTACAACCACTTACCTACTGCTTCCATTCATAACTAGGCTGAGCTTGAGGCTACTTTTTTGCTAAAATTTAAAATCTCCATTAGTGCTAACGAGTTGTATATGTAGTTTACTGGGGTAAAGAGAGAAATCAACAAGCCTATAGGATCATTTAATAATAGGTTCCATCGAGCATACACCAGGCTCCAAGCACCCTACGTTGGAAACGAGGCCACTACCCTAGAGGTCTATTTTGAAGCCCTTGATAGTCTTACCTCCACCTTCCTCAAGTGGAGAACTAATCTGCCAACTACCTTGCTTGCTGCCTATACAGAGGTTGTTAAGGTAAGCACTAACTTGAGACAACACTTGTCAGGACCCTTGCCATCCTTGGGACCAGCTGCTCACCCAAACCAAGTCCAATCTCTCAACTAGGTTCTGACTATTCACACTCCCATCATGAACTCTATTCCACAATTGCCTTTGGTTCCTCACCCAGGTCATCCAATAAGTTAGACTCATCCAATGACCATTTATCCTCAATAGACTGCTAACTATCCCCTCCATTCACAATAGCCATAGGCTAGCTTCCCTACATATTTGCAAAACTCAAAAGTTTTGAATCAATCTAATGGTCCTGGAGGAATGTCAAGATATTCCCCCAACACCCTAAGTTCAGCTCCTTACAACAATCCTGATAAAGAAAGGTTAGATGAGCTTACCGAGCAAGTGAAGAAGTTGAACATGGAGGTAACCTACTTAAGGAACCAAAATAACTAGCTCCAACCTAATCAGAAGAGCATACAATCAAATTATAATAGAGGGCAACACTATGATAGAAATCAGAATTTTGAAAGAGGGTAGGGTTTTGGCCAGAACATTGACAGAAACCAACAAGGTGGATAGGGATTTGAAAGAAGACAACCACCTAGGAAAAATAGGCCATGTAATATTGGGCCCAACAATGGAGGAGTTCCCACTCCACTAGATCAACTTTCCAATTAAGAAAAATCTCCAGGTGGTGTATACTTGGCAGAGGCTGCCCTGTCTGGATGGTGTAGACTCCACAAGACAAGTCAACACTCAAAGCTAGACTACCCTGAGTTTTAAACAATTGCTTCTATTTTCCAATATGAAGTCGAAAACAACTCCACCAACCAAGAATTGGTGCCCTCAAACCCCTATGATTCCCTAGTTTTAGTGTTGAACCATGCTCCTTTCCCTAAGGATGAGGAGAATGAACCAGAAGAGGAATCGAGCAACCAGGGTGAAGAGGCTGAACAAGTACTCAATGAAGTTGAGATCTCTCAACTATTTGATGAAGAAGTTGAGAATGATAATGGTCCATTAGATGAGGAGGTTGATGTCGAAGAGGTGTAAATGTTTCAGCAACCTATCAAAAAGTATGATTTAAGAAGCAAGCCCCACTGGAATCCACATGCTGGGGGACCATTCACTACATCTACCCCTCCACACAATTTCACTACTCCACCAGATCCGCATGCCAGCAACAATCCATCCTACCCTTAGATGTCCACTCAATACCTAACCAAGGAGGGACAATTGGATGTCTCCAAAGGAGGCCTGACTGATACAACAAAAGAGAAGAAGGTCGGTCACTCCAAGGTGCTTCACCATGAAATTAATGTGGAACAACTGGGAGAATATGTCACCAAGGAACTCAAGAAAGTAAAGGTGAGTCTTTTGGCTTTTGAATTATTGAGAGTTCCTGAAATCAGAAATGTGGTCCTTGGGTCTTTTAATTCAAATATAGCCACACAAGGAGTAGCCACTAATGAAGCAGTTGCAAGATCCCCTATTTTGAAAACACCCAAAGGTCCTAGTCCATCACAACCCAAGGATAAGGGTAGAGAAAAAGATAGGAGTTAGGTTGCCCAAGCAGACTCACCGCTGAGTTTATTCCAAGGCAAAATGGAAACCCCTCCATTTCTGATTTCCATTCGTATATTTGGTAAAAATCTGCACAATTTCCTATTGAATTCGGGGGCATCCATGAATGTTATTCCATTTTTTGTTTGTAGTGCTCTTGGTATTACCGCTTTCATCTCTCAAAAGAAAGTCACCTAATTAGACAAAACAGAGGTGAACATTGTAGGAGAACTAAATATGATTCCTATGCAAGTTGCCTGAGACCCCAGAGTGCAACAAGTGCTTAATATTTAGGTAGCTGACATCCCTGACACCTATGGTCTAATCTTAGGTAGGGATTTCACCAAGGAACTCAATGGATACACATCCACAGATCACTCTCACATGTATTTCCCTTGGAAAGGAGTCCCAAATCAGATCAAAATTGAGAGGGAACCAAGAATGAAGTATGTCATTACTGAATATCAGAATACTTCAAATGATGTGTTGGTGATAGAAGTTAGTATGGGAAACTATGTCCTAGCCTCCCCTGCTTTGGACAAAGAGGAAGTCTTGATGTTGCAAAGCTCTTCTAGTGAATCCACACTAGAAGCCTAGGGCCCCAAAGTAATGCTTGACCAAACAACATGATTGGTGATAGGAGAGGAACTTGAGGACCAGGAAGAGAAACAACCTGGCCTACTGAATAACTTTCAAGAATTTATCCAAAAATGTGTAGAAAATCAGGTTCAACTGGGTAGACACATGCATTTTGAAGAATTGCTTCTTCCTAATTGGTGTCGAGTGCACAATACTCCTCATTTTGAACTAGAGTGTTGCTTGTGTCAAACTATGGTAGAAAAAATACAAAGACACATCAATACAACCCCAACTGTTGGAATAGGCATAAAGACCATGCAAAAAAATGAAAAGGGAAAGGATCCAAAGCCTCTCGAAGAACCTCTGGGTGTTAGTAAGGACCAAGGTACCTCAAGGAAAGCAAGATCTAATGACTACTAGGTATTGAGGTTTCATGGATCCAAATCCAAGCAAGGTGCTGGAGCAGGACTTGAACTAATCAGTCCTAAGGGTAAGACCTACCTTGCTACTCACAGACTCCAATTTCAGTGCACTAACAATGTAGATGAATATGAAGCTCTAGTTCATGGGCTACTAATGGCACATAAAAAGAAATTCAAAATTCTGCAAGTATTCAGAGACTTTGAGCTTGTGCTCAGGCAAGTAAGAAACCAATACTCATTTCATGATCATAGAATGACCAACTACAGGCACAAAATCTAGGACCTTATTGAGGAATTTGATGCCTTCAACATTCAACTGGTACCTCAGAGTAAGAACCAGACTGTTGATTCTCTAGCACAACCAGCAAGTACATTGCAGCCATTATCACTTTCGGGCCTAAATAAATTCATTGTGGAACTTGTTCCGGTTCCCTCGGTGCCTGACAATGTCACTAACTTTTAGGTATTTGAAGATGATAAGCACATCCTTGATTTTATTACTAGCTATGATGTATTTGCTTCCCAAGTAATTGATGAGGTCAAGCCTCAAGAGGGTAACATTGACTGAGAAGGAGTCCTCAATTTGAAGACTAACACCATTCCAAGAAGCATGGTGCAACTAGAAAGGATCTTTGTTCTGGATAGGATTAGAGATCAAGAGTAGAAAATGAAAAGGGAGTCCCTCAACTATCAATGTGAAACATACAACATGGGGACCCAAGGTAATGCCAAGAATGTCCTTATTGGTAAGGTGTGAACTCTGAAGGAGAGACAAGGAATTATTGATGGCTTGCACACATATCAAGATGTGATAGCTTGAAGCTATGATGACTTGAGGACATATGCAACTTCAGTCATTACACATACCATTCCCCTCAAGCCAAATGTTAAGTCGTTCAGGCAGAGGCAAAGACCAATCAATGCTTTGCTGGAGCCCATTATTCAAAAGGAAGTGTAGAAGCTACTGTCAGCATGAATCATATTCCCAGTAAGACATTCAACATGGGTTTCCAACTTGGTTCCAATTATAAAGAAGAATGGAGAAATCAGACTATGTGTCAATTTCAGAAACCTAAACAAAGCATCAGAGAAGGATAATTATCCAATCCCTTCATTGGATGAGGTGCTTCAGGTTGTCAACGGATCTCAGATGATGTTTTCTTGGATGGGTACTCAAGATACAATCAGGTCATGGTTCAATATGAGGACAGGCACAAAACTACCTTTACAACAAAATGGGGAACCTTTGCTTACCGGAGAATTCCATTTGGATTAATCAATGTTGGAGCTACATTCCAAATAGCAATGGATATTTCCTTCAAAGACATCATTGGCAAGTGCATAATCATCTACATGGATGATTTGACAATATTTTCCAAGAAGAGAGGTGATCATGTTGCAGATCTATGCAAAGTATTCTAGAAATGCAAGAAGTTTGGTATTTCACTTACTCCAAAGAAGTGCATTTTTGGAGTCACTGAGGGAAAGCTATTAGGACACATTATTTTAGAACAAGGTATTACCATTGATCCTGAGCGAGTGGAGGCAATTCTGAAAATTCCACCCCCTGCAAGAAAAAAGGAAATGAAGTCCTTCTTTTGCAAGATTAATTTTGTCAGAAAATTTATCACTGGATTTGCAGAAGTAGTCAAGCTGTTGAATGCCATGATGAAGCAAGAAGCAAAGATTGAATGGAATGCAAAAGCTAAGGAGGCATTTTTAGATGTCAAGAGAGCTATCGTTGAGGCCCCTATTTTGGTAAGTCCTGATTACACTAAGCCATTCTACATCTATTCATTTGCCTTTGATCACTACTGTGCGGGCTTGTTGACACAAAAGTGTGATGAAGGTAACGAACACCCCATAGCATTCATGAGTACACCCTTAAAGGATGCCAAACTAAGGTATCCTATTGTTGAAAAGCAAGCCTATGCCTTGGTCTAAACTGTGAAGAAGTTTAGGCACTACATACTGAGAAAGAAGGTCTTTGCTATAGTCCCTGACCCTGTAGTCAAGCTGTTGTTAATGCAAAATGAGTTGGGTGAACGTAGGGAAAAATGGGTGACTATGTTGCAAGAATATGACATTGAGATTCAGCCCATGAAGTTGGTAAGGGGCCAAGGACTGACCAAGAAAATGGTAGAATTGGGTCCTGACCTTGTGGTCCAGCATTACAGTCTTGAGGATGTTTCTCCAGGGAGCTGGTATGATGACATTGTTTACTACTTGTTGCATCAGCAATGTTCCAAATACTTGAATTCAATGAAAAGGAGAGCTCTACGATTGAAGAGTGGCAGTTACATGATGAAGGGAGCTATCTTATATAAGAGAAATCATGAAGGTATCTATTTGAGATGCCTAGCAAAAGAAGAGGCAGGGAAAGTGATGGCTGAGTTTCATGATAAATATGGCACAGGCCATGGTTCAACATCTTCCATTGCGAATCAGATTTTGAGGGTAGGTTACTATTGGTCTACCTTATTTAAGGATGCACATCATCACGTGAGAAATTTCCATGTGTGCCAAACTGTAGCAAGCTGGGAAAGGTGTGCGGCTCTTCCACTTCGACCTGTCATAAAGGTAAAACCATTTGCACAATGGGGAATGGACTTCATAGGTCCAATCAAACCACCTTCATCTCTAGGCCATAGGTATATTCTTACCATAACTGATTATTTTACTAGGTGGATTGAGGCTCTTGCATGCAAACAATGTACTTCCGAAGTTGTAATCAATTTCATGGAATTAGGTATTATTAATTGCTTCGGTTGTCCGTTGGCTATAGTTTGTGATAATGGTCCTACATTCGCATCTTTAAAGTTTTCTAATTGGGATATGACCATGGGATTACCATCAAATTCACATCTAACTACTATCCACAGGGGAATGGGTTGCGTGAGTCTTCCAATAAGAACCTTTTGACCATCATTCGAAAAATGTTAGACAAAAACCCCAAGGATTGGCATACCCAGCTTTGATTTTCTCTTTGGGCAGACTGCACTAGATAGAAAACATCCATAGGAACCTCTCCTTATCATTTAGTGTATGGTTTGGAACATGTCTTTGTCATCTAGCTAAAGATCCCTACCATGAAATTCATCAATGAATACTATGATGGAAAATATAAACGTGAAGCCCACTTAGCTGAGTTATTACACCTTGAAGAGAAAAGAGATGAAGCTTTAGAAAAATTTGTCAAACATTAGGGTGTTGTGAAATGATGGTTTGATAAGAGAGCTAGGGTGAAAGTTGTTTGAATCTCTGACTTGGTTCTCTACTGAGATAAGACCCATGACAAAAAGGGGGAGCATGGGAAATTTGACAAACTTTCGCGCAACCCTTATCAAGTTGTAGAGATTCTGGGAGATAATTCCTTCTGTTTAAAAAACTCTCATTGGGGAAAATATCCCACTGCCTATCAATGGGCAATATTTGAAGCATTACTTCCGGTCTTGAATTGTCTTAAACCCGCTCCTTGTATTCTAGTAGATTAGATTTCCTTTTTGTTGTCTTGTTTCTATTTTTCTTTGGTTAGGGTAGGGTTTCTTTTGGTTTTTCTCTGCTTGCTTGCTATTCCATTTTTTGGTTTATTTTGGTCTATTCAGGGTTGGTTTTCCCTACTGCTCTGCTATTGCTTTAGGCTTGCCCTGGTTTCCTTTGGGCTTGTTGCTTCTGTATGACTGGTCACTTGTCTTGGGGGGCTACTCTAGGATTTCTTTCACAAACTCTTATCATCATTTCAGAGTCGTTTAAGTTGGTAGATTTCTTTCATCTGGTGTTGCATAAGCTGGGAATTGGATTCACTTGTCTGAGTTAAATTCTGTAATGTATTTGGGTCTTATAGCTTCGCACATATCTTAAGAATTCTAAGGTTTCTTGTGGTCTTTAGGAGGTATGACTGGGTGAAAAATCTTAAATTCTGCTCTAGTGTCATTGTGGTTCTCATCCTTCAGTGTGGGCTTCATTGCCTACGAGGTGAAAAGTAAAGATTTAAAAGCAAATCTAAAAAGAGAATACCGAAAGAAAAGAAAGAGAAAATATTGAAAATTAGAAAGGTTCACCTTTTCAAGGACATCCTAGTATCTCTATCGGGGCTATGGATGCCTGGTTGGCAGTAGAGCTATGCTAGGGAGAATCATAGTGATAACCTCACCGGGGCTATGGATGCCTAACTGGCAGTGAGACTCTATCCAGGTTGCTTTTGGAGTTAGAATTCTTACGTAGCCCTATCAGATTGAATTTGGTCCTTGATGCAACTTAGGAAAGGAAAATGAATGCATATGCACACACTTTGACCTTGGTACAGGGAAGGTTTTCTTGCTTGTGGTATTTGAAACCTTACCTAGGTTTACCCCGATGCTTGGAAAGAAACCAGAGATTCTGAGCTCATGATGATAGTTTGTCATTGATATGCTCTAAGAATTTCCCTAGCGGAGTCACCATTCGTTGTCCAATTTTTTCAACACACCCCACTAAAGTAGGGACCCTCTTTTGCCTACCCCTCTTTTGTGCTTATCTTTGAAAATCTTGGGGGTTTTGGTCTTTGGTGCTTGCTTTGGTTCTGGGTTCCATTTTGGTTGAGTTCTTGGTGGCCTTGGTGTCTTGCAGATGTCCTTTGGGTGGCCTTCTTTCATCTTTTGTTTTCCCCCTGTGTTGTCTTTGTTTGGGTCCTAAGGGTTCTGGTTTTCCCCCTTAGCTTTCCCTTGTTTCCTTTTTTCCTTGTTTTCTCCTGTTTTGTCGGAGGCGAAACTGGGATGGAATTTGATTATGAACTTTTGCAAAGTTCGGAGTCCGGTTTCAGTTCCAGCTTTGGCTCCACTTCCCGCTTTCCCGTTTTTGTCTTCATTTTGATTGCTTTCAGTCTAAGGGTTGGTTCCCTTGGTCTTTTCTTTTGCTTCACTTCTTTCATTGCTTCTTTTGTTCTGCCGGGATCAGAGCCAAGATGGAATCGAATTTTAAACTTTTTGAAAGTTCGAAGTCTGGTTTCTTTTTCCTCTCTGGCTTCGGCTCCTGTCCTTTTTTTTTTTTTGCTTTGTTGTTGCTTTCCCCCTTTTGTTTCGATTGCTGGCTTTGCTTCCCTTTCATTTGTTCCTAGCAAAGTCGGGTGTGGAATGGATCATGGCTAGGAACTTTTCCAAAGTTCCTAGTCCTGATCCCATTCCGGTTCCCATTCTAGTTCCGATTCTGATCTCGCCCCGCTGGTTTGGTTCTTTCTTCGTCGGTGTCATTTTTGAGCCTTTTTGTTATGGCTCCCACCTGTGTGCACATTGTTTTCTCCATTTGTGTTCCCCAGAGTTGGGCACAGAGTGGATCATGACTGGAAACTTTTCTAAAGTTCCTAGTCCTTATCTCATTTCGGTTCCCACTCTGGTTCCACTTGGCTTCTCATGTGTCCCCCTTTCCCATTCTCACTCCGCTTCCATCGAGGTGTGCTTTCTCCTCACCTGTCTTGGAACCTCATTCATGTTTTCTTTCATCTCCAGTTCCACCTGTCTCCATTTGGGTTTCTGCTTCTGTTCCCGTTTCTGCTTCACTTCCACCGGGTGGGTTTTGGTTTTGTTTTCCCTGTTCCCCTTTCCTTTCCACCTTTACCTCCACCTATTTTTGGCTCCACTCCCACTTGGATTGCTGCCTAGTTCTTAGATCTGGGTTTCTTTGCCTTGGCATGTATTTTGGTGATGTTTTGAGTATTAATGGTAGCCTATTTTGAATGCAGATTGGATCGATTTGGTGGTCATTGTTGGGAACGATGGAAGAAAGGGTGTACCTTGATGATTTTGATGAATCTGCAGGTGCAGTTAGGTGCATTGCAGCTGCTAATGGATGAAGCCCATCCCCACATGCCAGGTCATTTCATCCGGTGGCCATTAATATGGAATGGGCATAACGTGAGGAGATCGGCTTGGTTTGACTCGATCTGGGTCATTCGTTTTCCTTGCTCGAATTTGATCGACGGCTCGTTTCTATGCTAGTTTTCATGCACAATGTCATTCATGTGGGTGAGGCATTGATGAAGGGCATGGCTCGAGGTGTTTTACACTGACTTTGTGTGATCCCAGATGGATTTGGATGGCGCTTGTGCATTCATTGCTGGGTGGTGAAGTTACTGCTGGTTGTCGGGGCTGATCTGGTTGGTGATCAAGATTTTCTGTAACCCTAGCTCTAGTTCATGTAGGAGTAGTTTCTATAAGTATGGCCTTTGGCCTCATTTGTAGGGGTTTTTGAAAAATATTGGCCAAGCTAGTTGAGTTGGTTACCAATCAGATTCTTAGTAGTAGATTAGCATGTTAGCAGATTAGAAGTAGGTTTTACATTTCAAGCAAGTGTTGTAACATACTCGAATTGTTGCTAAAATGATGATTTAATATAGAATGTAGACATTATGCTATGACTGGTGTCTCCTTTGCATTAAAGAATCTTGCATGTTTCTTGTTTCATCTTTTGAAATGCTTGGAAATGCTTAAATTTAGTCTAGATTCAATTTTGTAATGCTTATGATATGACATCTGAGGTGTAGCAATCCCTGGTTCATATCTTGGGCAGCTTCTTGATTATGGGAATGTTGTGCAAGGTCAACCTGTACTGCCATTCATGTGCTTAGTTCAACTACTTTTATTCATTAAGACCCATTGAATGAATACTTTCGGCCTGAAAATCTCTAAAACCTTAGAAAATTGAACTATTTTCTGCAAGATTGAAGGCATTGCCTGGGTTGACCAGAAATTAGTTTCAGGGGATTGGTCCATTTCAGGTCCTCTATCATTTGCATGATTAATATTTGGAGTAGTATTAGTGATTTAAACTTCTAGAACCCTTTCCTTTTTCTATTTCTATATTATGTGGTTAAAACCCAAAGTTAAAGCATCACTATGTTCAAAATCTGATGAGTTTAGAAACTTCCAACATTCACGCATAAGACCCCTTGTGATTACCAGCATATTCACATTTTATCACTGAGTTTGTTCTACTACATTATCATGACCTGACACCCGAGAGACCTTGGGGTTATCTCTTTGTTCATAGAAATCAACCTTTCAATAGAGATAGGATAAATTTTATTCTATCTGAGTTGTTGATGTGCAAAAACACCAAACAACAGTACCCATTTCTAATGCAAATGAGATCTCTCACAAATGGAGAAAAGGGGAAAACCTAGTAGGACAAAACTCCTCTCCAAAAGAGATAAAATAAACAAACAAGATGATGTATGGAGGACTCAATGATACCCCCAAAGACTACATCCATCATGTATATATAATTAATGAACCCTCCATAAGAGGTAAAAAGAGAGACAAGTTATCCCTCGCCAATATATGATATTTTGCAAATATGCTTAATGTCTAAAGAGAAAAAATAATCCAATTCCTATAAAAAATGTTTCTACCCTTGGGAAGTGATGGGATTTTTAAAAATTTGTCAAGATTTTTCCTGGTTTGGGAATGTCTGTTTACCTTTTATGGCTGGGGATCTAATGCTTAGGGTTTAGGTTTTTTGTTACCCATGATAAAATTGATTTTACTTTTAAACCCTCATGTTATATTTTAGCATTGACCTGTTATTGGGAATTATCGGTCTCTTAAGTCATCCGACTGAGCCTATCTTTCATGCTGTCACTGCCCCCTTTCCCCCGACTTGTTAGTTTTTCTTTTCACTTGAGCCTAAATGTTTGTGCCTCTGAGGGTTTTTCTTTTTCCGATCGGTCCCACTATTATAATTAATTTTTCCCTATGTAGTTTGGTTGACCATCGGATCACAGGTTTAGATCTAAACCATTCCTCATGGACCTCACAAGGTTTCCTGTTGTGTCACTAAAGTGGTGCGAGGTGTGCGAGATGCCACCATCTATCAAGTATGGTAGAGTGGGGCATGTCTTGATGCGCCAGTAGTGACAAGTGGATGTCTTTTAAACAGTGGATATTAAATGATGGGGATTAATGATGACCATCCCTTGCCGGCCTCACATGATTGAATTAATGTTCTTAGAGGAATCATGAGGTGTGCAAGCCGATGACATGTGGCTTGTCTCCATAGAACAAGGGGTTGGGTGGGGCCTCCTACTCAATTGCAAGTTCCTGATTGTGAGGGGTGTGATTGGCTACTAATTTTCCTAAGTGGTGATGTGGATTCTTTAATGATCATTGAATCAATCTGAGTCATCTGACTTGCTAGGTCTTTTCACATCGATGGTTTGAATTCAAGTAAGTTACTACTCACTTGTGTGAGGATTATTTGTGCTCTACAAGTTATTTTCATTAGTGCATAAGTTTTTCAATGGATTTCTTCCTGATTTCCTTGCATGTGAGCGGTATCCACCTGATAATGCAATGATGGGATATACTCCATTTTCCATGAGCTTGGAATTATTTTGTGGTGGCAACATCAACCACTAATCATTCGCTTGCTTGTAGTACAATTTGGGCAATTAATATTCCCTGCATCGGATTTCTCAATAAATGCCTGCTAATTTTCTCATCAGTATCATCGCATTTTGAGTTTGTTTATTTGTAGGTGACTGATCTACTTGCTGGGTTTGAGTTCATGTTTTCAATGGATAAGTCAATGGTATGAAAAATCACCAAAGTGGGTGCAATAATTTTGTAGTGGAAGGAGGAACAAAATGTTCTTGGTACTCCTGGAACAGTTGCCTGAGGAGTGGATAAGTGGTATGGACATTGCACATCAGTTTTTGTGCTCTCTTCAGCCTCTAGTGGTGAAGGCTCTGAAATTGATTCAGACTATCGTAGCTACCTTGCCACCATGACTAAGCTCATGGGAGTGGATGAGGAGAGGTCCTTCTAGTTTCTCCAATTGCTACGATGACACCGTGTAATGTTGTTGGGTTTGGTATTGGTATTGCTAAGAGTAAGGTAATTTTTTTGCTTCACGTTGAAGTGAGAACTAGGAGTGGTCACCTATATCGAGGCTGTGTGTTTACTCATGATGCAGGAAGGTGATGTGGGTTGCCAAGATGGTGCTTTTTCTTTTGATGTTGTTTTAGTGGTTTGGGTATGAGATGGATGTGTGCATGGGTGACGTGGTGTTTTTTCTTTCTCTGGTTGATTATAGGGGTATAACCATTTTTCATTCCTCTGTTCATTTTATTGTTATTTTTGATGATGAGGAGTTTTTTGAAGAGAAAATCTAAATTTCATTTTGTTTGGATGAAATTTATTTTGAAATGAACAATGGAGCTCAATGCTTGTTGCTCTCCTATTCTATATAGGAGATTTCATGGCTCATTGTTGGCGTCAGTATTTTTGGGTCCTAAGGCTTAGAATATGCACAATTAGAATTATATTGTGGTATTTTGAAGGTCCTAACTAGGAAATAATTCCAGGTTAGGAATTGTATAAGATAAGAATGCTATTCGTTATTAATGACTAATATTGAAACAAATCTGCAAAAAATTAAGATAATTGCTCTCCTGTGTATATGTCATGGATTGTGAATGGATGTATCAATGGTCTATTCATTTAGTTTCAATGGTATATTTGGATGTGTAATTCATTTTCCTGCTTTAAATTAATGAGTTAATTAAATGCTTGAAAAGGAGTTACAGGTTTGTGATAATATTCTCAGGATTCATTAAGGAGTACTATTTTAAAAACTGAAAGATCTCATAATGTAAAGCATTATAGTGATAACTTCAACAATGTTTGGGTTATGTTTTATATGACTCCCGCCCAATGGATGAGGCACTCAATAGTTTTTTCAAGATTCTTTTAGAATTACAGGACTGTGGCTCTAAGTGTAGAGGTTCAAGATCTAAACATTTTAAAAAATCAATTCCTATCTCTTTCGAGATACAAATCTTACATTAAGTTTGTTTTCCTAGCTCTAGATAGTTGTTATTGTTCTTTGGTTTGCCAAAACCGGGGTAATTGCTATCTAGTTGCATTGGTGTGGAATGTATCTATATGTAGAAGTGTTCTTAAGGAATAAACTATTTTTATGAACACATTTAGGAAAATCCTCCTTGGTTTCACAGAGCCAAAAGTGTAGTTGATCTCAGTCATTGACAGAATCTCGTTAGTTGGCCACTAAATTTTTTAAGTCTTAAGTATAGGGATTGGAAACCCCTTAGAGAATTACAAAGCCTTAGCTGGAAAAAACACCAACATGAAGAAGATAGACCAAGTACAAATGTAGGAATGCTTCCCATTCTACAAAATAATTTGTAGGAAGTGGAATCCATATGTATTTGGTCTCTTAAAGTTTCTCATGAGTTTCCAAGTCCTTGGTAGATGAAGATGATGCCACAATCGAATCAAGTACATGCCTAATCATAAGAAACTATGTCAAAATACGAACAAATGGAAATTGATCTTGAACTAACTTGTAATACCCCTCCATTTTGTTCCTTTGATCAAGGAGTGTTCTACTCCTTTGTGTTGTATTATCTGTTATTACCTTGACTATAGTACTCAGTTACTATTGGATCACTATCTATAAAGCAATGTGAATGTTATATTTTGATCTGATGGTATTTTATTTTGATGTTATTAATATGGCATGCTTTGGATTAACATTATGGATATTTAAATTAATGATATTTTATGCTTTGGATTATATTATTATGTTAGATTTTTCAGTTAGTTACACTGTATTGGTGAAGGGGACAATATCACATCACTTGCTTGCGAGCGCCCTATGATTCCGAGATTTACTCTTCACGGTGTGTTTTAATTATGACATATTTATGCATGTGGATATACTCTGTGTTCGTAGGTTGAGAGGTACATTACATTGACTCCACCTGGTTTCATAGGTTTGAGTGTGTCCATTGCCCAATGGTATTCGATTGGGAGATAGTAGCTAGGTTTTTAGTGCTAGGTCATCACCCTATTCATAGTGTGTCATCGGGTTTTAGTCGGGTTAAGTTGCTTTTATGTTGTTCATCTTGTCTTGATTTTATATAAATTGCAAGTTAGAAAAAGGTAAATAAATGGCTTATGTATTTAAGTTTATGATTAAATTAATCTAGTAATAATGTTAGAAATGTTATTTGATTTATTAATTAATTTAATTTAATTGATAAAATAATTTAATCTTGGATTAGAATTATTTTATTGATTAATTAAATTAATTGTGTTGAATTAAATTAAGTTATGCATTTTGAAATTTATGGATATTTTGTGTGAAAGTGGAAAATTGAAAAGATGAAATTGAAAATTAAAGAAAAAGGATTTAAAATTCATTTTTAGAAAAGTTTGAATTCAAAAATTGAAAATAGAGATATTTTGCTATTCTGTTTTTGAAAATTTATGAGGGTGGTTGCATAGACATTTTGGATATTTTTCTCTATTATTTGGGATTTTGAATGAGTTTTCAAAAAGTTTTTGAAAAATTGGAAAAGGAAGGAAATAAATTTTCTATTTGATTTTGGATTGGGAAGAAGCAAGTTGGAATTCTTGGAGGAGCTGGGATCAGAAGCAGAAATTCAAAACACCATTGCCAACCATTCAAGATTCTTGAAAGAACTAGGTTTTCTTCAATTAAACTAGTTTTCATTTGGAAAGATTTCTCAAATTAGATGTTATTGTTTGAAATATTGAAACTCAGTTGTCTTGCAAAAAATAATAAATCCATGTTGAATCTTTATCCATTTTGTAAATCTCTGTTTCAGTTGGTTGTTCTTCAAGAATAAATTGCAATATGGTTGTATTTGATCATTGTAGAAAATATTTGCTCAATTGTTCTAATATATGGTTTAAATTAGTATATATATATATATATATGTGTGTGTGTGTGTGTGTGTGTGTGTGTGTGTGTATATATTGAGAAATATATATATATATATATATGTATATATATACATCTATCTTTTATTTTGGGTTTTTATTGAGGAATGAAATAAAACCCTGTGAGTTTGATTTTCAGATTTTTTTAAAAATCCGTAGGGGTTGCGGATTTTTTTTTTTATGTCAAAAAAAAATATTTAAAAAAAAGGGAGGGTTTGTGGGGAGGTCGTTGGGGGCTCACCCCACTGCACCCCCATGGGAGGTGTGTGGGGTAGCTGTTCCCAGTGCACCTCTCCCCATGTCAGCCATGCCAAGCACACAGGGCTTCGCTATGTGAAAACACAGTCGCGCCCCATGTAAATGGGGTCGGTTGTGCCTTCACACAACCACCCTCTCCTAAGTTCGGCGCGCGGTTCAAAAACCTGCGCCCTAACATTTCGCCCTGGTTTGACTTCTTTTAAAAAAATATATATATCTTTTTTTAATATTTAATATTATTTATATATAATATTAAATATTATATATATATATATAAATAATTAATATATATCTTTAATATTTAATATTATATGTATATAATATTAGAATATTAATTTATATATAATATATAAATAATATACATATATGTATATATATAATATGAGGTTATATATTATATGTATATATGTATGTATATTATGTTATATATATATATAGTTGTGAATATAATTTTAATGTATATATATTAAAATGGATGAGTAAAATAATAGCATGATTTAAATTTAATTGGGAAGATTTTAAAGTATTATGCTATAGTTGAGATTATAATTTTGTTTAATATATATATTATAATGTTGAGTTGGTTAATATCATGTTTTAAATGTAATTGAGAAAATTTTTGATCAATATGCAATAGTCAATATTAATGGATTTATTTTAAAATATCATATTTTGAAAGAACAAATATTGGATTTGAAGGTATTATGTTTTAATAGTGAGATTAATTGACTTTAAAATGATTTATTTTGCAAAAGAGAAATAATTATTTTAAAATGATATGTTTTGAATTAATAAAGTAACTGCTTTATTTTATTATTATTTTCAAGCAATTAAGGACTAGATATTTGGTTTAAATTTCATCTTTTTTCTGAAAGAAACATTATTAAATTAGTTTTACTAATGTAATGAATTACTGAATTTTATTAAGGGAAATGGATTTAATATATCCAAAATTAGTTTATTTCCTCGCAATTGCCTTATGTGATTATATCCCTCTGTGTTCATATTTGGGGAAATTGAATTAGAAGGGGTTGTTGAGTCTTCCAGATGAGGTCTCTTAAATATGTGGATTGTCATGTCATGTTGTCAACCTGTTTTGAATCCCTTGGGTAGTGCATGGTATATTTCAGTTAATTACCTTGTTTCCACGAATGGGGATGTTTTGTGCCTCCTTGGGTTAGGAGTGGATTATGTGATTTGTGCCTCCTTGTAAGGAGTGACTTTGTTATTTTTTTACCTCCAATGTTAGGAGAGGATTTTGACTTATGTCACCTCCTGAGAAAGGGGTGGTCGTGATATCTTGTTTATATGCACTTTGGTACCCTTGGTGATTGGATGGTGTGTATATTGTCAAGTAGAAGAGTGGCTTCCATAATAGGGGCCAGAGCCCATAAGAGGTAAGATTGGGTAACCTTTGGAAGTAGTTTAATGAAGTGGTAACTAAAACAATGTACTTAGAAGTTAGGTGGTAATTCACACTAATCAAGATAAGTTCAAGCCTCACTCATAGTCGCAAGTGCTTGTTTAGACTTGGGGTGAGTGGGAAGGCCTCGAATGGCAAGGTTATCTATCTAGTCTTTATGATAGGTATTTGATCCCGCATTAGTAAGTATGAGGGTCGGGGATTGGTTGAGGCCTCCAGGATAACCCATAATGGGAGTCAGAGCCTATGAAGATCCGCAGTGGGTAATTCATGACGAGTTGTGTGATGACACTTTGTCTAGGACAACAGTTGGTATTTGATTCTATATGTATGGTTCTCATAACATACTTGATGTTCTTTATATCTGGAAGCAATGTGACCATGTTAGAGTTGTACTTGATTTGTACTTGTGATGTACTTGTGTGGTACAGGTGTCTGGTTGTGTCAGTTTGGTTCAGTTACATGTTAACATGTGTCTTGAGGTAGATGGCTTTGGCTAGGATTCCTTGTTACTATCTCCTAGCATGGGGGGTGGGCCTTTAGGTTCCACTTGGTTGGGCGGAACATGCACCTTACTCCGTTGGGCTTTCTTCTTGATCGTGTGGACAAGATTTCCAGTTGGAGAGCTCATGGGATCTAGTTTTAGTTCTAGTTTTATTTATTTCATTTGATCTTGTGATTTATTACCCCTCATTTTTTATCGAGGTGGAAAGTTGTAATTGTAACCATATTTATTGGACTTTCCTCATTTGAGGAATGAGAGATGTAATCATCTTTTTTAATTATGGACAAATGAAATTGAAAGTTATCTCTTATGCTTTGATGTAATTTATCTTATTTGGAATGTATGTGTTTAAATTCTTAAGTAAATAAATGACATGGTTAGATTCATGTTTTCTATTGAGGTTCTAAATAACCTTTTTCTTGTAACCTTAGAGGTTTTTGGCTTTGGGTAGTGAACTTGCATGTTAATTTTTCTTAAACAAACAAAAAAAATTAGTCCGTTTAAGTAGTTAATTGCAACTTCCTCTAGGGTTGTGTGTTGGGGCGTTACATAACTCCAAAGACAAAGATGAAGTGACAATATTTGATCCTTGACTACCATCAAATAAGAGAGATAAACCCTCAAATTGGTCTTCCATATCTAAAATGTGAGACTTCACAAACAAGGATGCAATTTTTGATACATAGGAATCCCAATCAGGAAGACAAGAAGTTACCTGTTGCAATGAGTCACCAAAATTACTTAGTGAATCATCAATAAAAGATGAATGCATGATCTCAATTGGAGAAGTAGGAGTTGCAAGCGAAGTCTCTAGATCATAAAGACACTCAAGTTCTACATCACATTTAAACTCCTTTAAGGTTTCAACATCAAATGGTATATTTTTGACATGTCACCAAGTGGAATGAGGAAATTTGAAGTACTCTCACTTGGGAATGGAGGATTATGTGGATCTCCAAAAACATCCCAAACTTTGGTCCAAACTGTGTGTGGGTATGAGATTCCTAAAATCTTATGTTAGGTTTCTCTAAAGATGCTTGCATTGAAACTACAACCAATCAATTATATTATATGATAATTTATGTTACCCAAAAAATATATCTTTTATGTTGTTTCTAGCTTAGGAATGTGTCCATAAAGATGAGGCAAAATATTTGGCCACATACATTGTTCTATGATGTCTTTTTTCCATGACTCATAATTTTCCTTAGTTAAAACTATTATAGAAGGATGAGTTGCATAACACATGATTACAATGATGATAAACTTCTCAACTAATAAAATTTGAGATCAATATATAAAATAGAGTTGAAATGAACTATAATGATCAAAATAACACCTTCCCAACTACCAAAATATCCTAGTATCCTTTGGTATACCCTTTGAGAAAATCACAATATACTTGCGAAAAAATTAGGAAAAAGTGTATGGATGGCTAGATATAGCTCCTCAAAATCTTTCTAGTGTTCTAGGAATCATGAAAATTAGACATCATGGAAAAAATTTATGAGCTTAGGAGGCAAAAAACAATTTATGACTTCAATCAGCAAAAAATGCCACCAAACAACAATTTTTTGAAAAATCATTAGGACCATTCAAAAATTCACAAAACCAGATTTTCAACAATATTGAGTTTGAAAAATTTCCCTACCTAGGAGAAAAGTTATAGAAATTTTGAAAAAGGCCTGTTTTAGGTAGTTTAGGGCTCAAACTAGACACAAGGGCTAAATTTCTTTCAACTAGTTAGTCATATGACCACAAATTAAGAAGAAAGATAAAAAAAGCCACCACCATTGATAGTGGTGGGTGAAGCTCCAGAGATGGGATAGGGTTATGTTGCCTAGGGGTTTAGGCTCCCCATGATAATATAATTTCAACCTTAAACAATACAATAGTCTACTTAAATTCAATCAACAATACAAATAATTTTAATTTATAGCTTTGAAATAAAGTTTTTTATAGAATTAAAATATTGTGAAGATCATACCAATGTACCATTGACCAACAAAAAACTTTGCAGACCAAGTACAAACCCATTGACAAGGTACAACGTTAATGCCGACTAAGAATATTCCATGAGAAATATTGCAAGAATGAGAAGATTGAAGGTGTTGAGGAAAGTTTGTAGGCATTTTCATTGATTTCAACCAGTCAAATGGTTATCTACTAGTTGTTGTTGGTTGTATATGTCAAGAATATTAAGAAAAATGTAATAAAGATATGTTGCATGTGTTCAGTGGTTGCTTTGGTTTTTGGTCCATATTTTCTCTTGTGGTTCTATGGTTTATATATGTTGTTCATGGTAATTAACATATGTTATACCCAGATTTTTGGTTACTGATTCATTGTACAGTGATAGTTGTGTTCACCAGTTGTGAACTATGGTTTTCTATGTTTCTAGTTGAGGTTTGGGAGAGATTTTGTTGGTATGAATTTCTCTTTGATGAATTCTTATGACTTGTGGTTCTAGAGATCTATTTCCCTTGCATTATTGAAGATAGTTTTAGCATTTGGAAAATTTGTGCTTAATGGTTCTATGTTTTTTACACTGGTTTGCCTGACCTTGTGTGAAATACTAGTTTCAAGGATGATGAAGTGTGTTGGATATTTTTGGGTCCCTTGAAGCATGTGTTTGAGTCTCCCTCATTCTAATTCAATTCTAGGATGTTTTTGCATCGACCTAATTTGAATTTGAATTTGGATGGCTGACTTTGGATATGTTTCAAAGTTGAAGATGGTGTAAATCCAACATGAGTTAATGGTGAAGATGTGATGCAAGAGTGAAGAAGTAGATGAATAAGAGAAAAGAGAAAGTTTAGTTTTATGTTAAATTGATTTTATTCATAAGTTTGTGTTTTAATAGTGTGGAAAGTCAATATGAATCTTAATGTTGAGCTTCTGGATGCAGTGAGAAGAAGGTGAACTGTATCATTCATGCATGTGTGAATAATTGTGGTGGAATCCTTTGTTGCATTGGGATTGTAGTCTCTCTATAAAAACTATTATTTTTCTTCATTGTATCTCTATGTGAGTGATCCCTCCAAGTTATAGCCTTCTGTGACAGTAAGTCTTTGCTCCATATAGTGAGTCCTTGTTTTAGGTAGTGAGCCTTGTTTTAGTCAGTGAGCCTTGTTTTAGTCGGTGAGCCTTGTTTCAAGTAGTGAGCCTTGTTTCAGGTAGTGATCCTTTTGTAGTTGGTTTTGATATTCTCTATAGTGTGAGTTAATCCTCACCATGTTTTTTCTTGTATTGGGTTTTCCACATAAATCTAGTGTTATTGTGTTTATGTGTTGGATTTAAGTTTTTGCATTGACATTTGATTAATAACCATTTAAGAAGTATTAAGGATTAGTTTTGGTGATTGAATTAAAATCATAATTCTATGACAACTGATTCACCCCCCCTCTCAGTTGTCCTATTTAAAAATTGGTATCAGAGCTTGGTTCCTTGGTGAAGATCTTTACCACTTGAGGAAGGATTGAGATGGCTGGAAAAATGGTTTATGATTATCCAAGGTTCAATGGAACTAATTTTGGTATCTAGAAACTATTGATGGAAGAATATATGGAGTATTATGGAGATGATGTGGAGAAATCTTACAAAAATCCTTACACTCCCTATCTAATGGTTTGAGTACACTTGAAGAAATAAAATTACATGAAGCAAATAATAAGGTGAAATACATTTTGAAGAATAGTTTGGTACATTCAATGTTGATCAAGATTTAGAAATTGAATATAGCTAAGGAAGTTTGGGATGCTTTAAAAAGAGCACATGATGGTGATGAAAGAGTTAAAAAGGTGAAACTACATAATTTGGAGACATAGTTTGATCTTCTACATATGTCTGAAGATGAAAATGTTAAAGCTTATGTACATAGATTGGATGAGATAGTGGTTGGTATGCAAGCAATTGGTGCTAGTATTGATGAAACACAGATTATAAAGAAGATTCTTAGAACTCTTCTCAATGCTTGTAGTGAGAAAGTGAGTGTTATTGAGAAGACTATAGATTATAAGACTTGTACTAAGGATCTACTGTTAGGATATTTGACATCTTATGAGATAAGTCGAATCTAAGGAATGGAAAAAAATTAGAGACTTCATTTAAAGCTACAAAAGTTGATGATCCAGATGAAGAGAACTATGATGTAATAGAAGCTAACTTCATAAGAAGAATGATGAAAGGCTCTAGTAAGTATGAAGGTAAGTTTCCCTTTAAATGCTTTATTTGTGTAGAAATAGGTCATTATGTTGCAAAGTTTCCAGAAAGAGCTAAAAGGAATAAACTAAGATATGATAAGGAAAAGAAAGGAAAGAAGATTAACAAAGCTTACTATTTGAATGAGAATGCTAATACATTCTATGAGGATTAAGAATATGAAGGTCTAAATGACAATTAATGATTGGTCTTGGTGATTAAGGATGAACCTACTTCTGCTAATTCTGAAAAATAGGTAAAGGAAAGTCCTCTGGAGAAGGAGAAAAATGAGGGTACGATTATCTCTACTCTACATACTAGACAAGAGAAAAATTATTGGGTAGCTGATAGTGGTTGTTCACATCACATGACTAGTGATAAAAGTAAGTTTTTAAAGCTTGATAAATATGATGGAGGCTTGGTTATGTTTGGAGATTACACTGGTGCTAAAATCTATGTGATAGGTTCAGTAAGCTTTTATGGAAAGCATCATACTAAAGATGTTTACTATATTAAGGGTTTAAGGCATAATATATTGAGAATTGGTTAGATGTGTGGAAAAGGATATGATATTGTGTTTAAGGATGAGAAATGTGAGATCGAAAAAGGATCTGGAACATTGATTACTATAGGAAATAAATTTGAAGCGAATATCTATCAACTTAAGGGTGTTGATGGACAATGCTTTATGAATCTGATAAATGACAATTGGTTATGGAATAGGAGAATGTTTCACATGAATTTTGATAACTTTGAAAGGATTATTGTTGTTCAGGACAAAGGAATAAATCAACACCTTTCTTGACATTCTTATTCAACTATATTTCCCTTCACAAAGCTCACTATGAAACAATGGCACATTTGTGAGTTTTCACTTTTCTCCTACACAAACCAGGCTTCACAATTCCTTCCTATTTCTCAAAAACATTAATTCAACTAAAAAAAATTTCACCAAGGTTTTCCCTTTCTTGTATTCATCATTCACTCATTGGCTGCCCTGAATGTGCTTCCATGGCACTCAAAAACAATTTTTGTTTTCCAAGGAATATATAACCAACTCTATGATTGAGAAAAATTCACTAGGATTGATACAACATGATTGAACCCCTTAAAAATCCCCAAGAACATAGATCCTTCATTTTGGTTATGCATCCTTAAGTTGCCCTCGACGTTTTAGACATTCTTAAGGGACCGTTAGACTTTTCCTCCCAAACTATACACTAAAAATAAAAAGAAATCATATATTTAGATACCCATTTTCCTTATTTAAAACATATCTCAAGATGGGTGCCAAGTCCTTTGGAACATCTACTTGAAAAATTACTATCTCAGACTATACTGGGCTTAATTAGGCCTTCACAAAAAATGGGGCTTATTGATTCTATCATTTCCACTATAAATTTTCCTTAACCACTAATTGGATCATATTTTATTAGAGATTAATAAGATTAAAACTCCATCTAAACTCATTTCCAATGAATCTTTCACCAAAACCCTAGTCCTTAACCTTTTAACTATCCTATTTTAGGACTGTGACTCAGAATTTCAGACTTGAACTTTTACGTCTTGCACATTAATCTTAATATTTTGGTATAAAACCTCAAGAATATGAACATACATGCAGTTAATATTCTTTGCACCAATTTTTATCCAATTCCAATAATAAATGAAGGATAAATGTAATATTTCTATCCATTGTTTACCCTAGTTCAGGGTTTTAACAGTTTTTCAGAAAATCAATCATATCTTGCACAAATAAAAACCAAATTGCATGAGACCAAAGGTAGGTGGAAGTTGATTTAGTTTAATATCACTTAAACACACTTATATATGCATGTAATCTTGTACTGAGTCATACAGTATCAGAAAACAAAATTTTTTTGTGTAAATATGTTAGAAAATAGTACTTTCATTATTCAATTTCAAATCTTCAACCAAGCCTTTTAATAATATTTGTAGGAATTGTCAGTTTGGAGAGCAAGTAAGAAATTATTATAGATCAAAGGAACAATCTACTACTAGACTACTAGATTTAATTCATACATATCTTTGTACTTCTACAAGAGTAAGAAGTCTACTTGGTGAAAGGTACTTTATGCTTTTAATTGATTATTATTCTAGATATACATGGGTTACATTTCTTAGAGATAAATTAGATGCATTAGATAGATTTAAGGAATTCAAAGCAATGGTTGAAAATGAAGTGAATGCAAAGATAAAATACTTAATATTTGAAAGAGGTGGAGAATTCACCTCCCATGAGTTTAATATGTTTTATGAAGTGCATGGAATAAAGAGATAATTATCTGCTTTGGGAAATTCTCAACAAAATAGATGTGTTGAAAGGAAAAATAGAATAGTTCAATAAGTTGCAAGGTCAATGATTATTAAGGCTGGTTTACCAGAATTTTACTATAAAGAAGTTATTCATACTATTTTTTATGTGTTCAATCGAGTTAAAGAAAGCGCAAATAGTACAAAGACTCCCTATGAGCTATGACATGTAAGAATTCCTATAGTTAGATACTTCAAAGTATTCAAAAGAAAATAGTATATCAGAAGAGATAAAGAAACTTTGGGAAATTTTGATGCAAGAAGTGATGAAGTTATTTTCCTTGGATATTCTACTAAAAGAAAGGTATACAAATGTTTCAATAAAATACTGAGAAATATTGAAGAAATATTGAATGTGAATGTTGATGAGAAAATGAAGAATTCTATTGACACTATTGGATATGTATTTGATGAACATGATTATGCAAGAATAGAAGAAATTATGGAAGAACAAGAAAATGATGATCATGAGAAGTATGATGAATAGAATGAAAGAGAAGAAGATTCTCTAATCATGTCCCCTAGGACACCTAGATATGTACAAAATAATCATTTAAAAAGTTAGATTATTGGAGATAAGACAAAAGCTATGTTAACTAGAAGCAAAGCTACTGCTGAAGTGAATTTGTGTTTACTTTCTGAGATAGAACCAAAGACAATAAGTGAAGCTTATAAAGATGAACATTGGAAGGAAGTGATGAAAGAAGAAATTTTGCAGATTGAGAAGAATTAGACTTGGGAATCGGTCCCAAGACTGGTAGATAAAAACATCATTGCATCAAAGTGGGTATTCAAAAATAAGTTGAATTAAAATGGAGAAGTGGTTAGAAACAAAGTGATACTTGTGTGTAAATGTTACTCACAAGTAGAAGGCATATATTTTTTAGGAAAATTTTTCCTTGGTAGTGAGAATGGAAGCTATAAGGATGTTCTTGGAACTTGCTGCTTATAAAGATTTCAAGGGCTATCAGATGGATGTAAAGTCAACATTTTTGAATGGTGAGCTAGAAGAAGAAGTCTATATGGAACAATCGAAAGAATTTTAGTTGATATATCAAGTAGATATGGTGTGTAGATTGAATAAATATTTATATGGGTTGAAGCAAGCTCCTAAATATTGGCATGTAAGATTAGATAAGTACTTGATTCAACAAGGATTTAACAAAGGTACGACATATAATAATTTGTAATTTAAGATTGAAAATGACAAAATATTGATTGTAGTTGTGTATGTTGATGATATTATATTTGGAGGAAATGAAAGTATGTGGAAGATGTTTACGGAAGAAATGAAGAAATAATTTGAAATTTCTATGTTTGGGGAGATGAATTTCTTCCTTGGGCTACAAATTAATCAAACAGAGAAAGGAATTATCATTTCATGGTCTAAGTATGTGAGAAAGATGTTGAAGAAGTTTTGAATGGATGGTTCTGAATTGGTAAGTTCTCCTATGGCTACTAGTTACAAATTGGGTAAAGATGATAATTCACCTAAGGCCGATCAGAGCAACTATAGATCTATGATTGGAGGACTATTAGATTTGATTGCTACTAGACCAGATATCATGCATTCAATATTTCTTGTGGATAGATTTCAAGAAGATCCGAAGGAAAAACATGTTGTTGCAGTTAAATGAATATTTAGATATTTGAATGGAACTATGGATTATGGATTGTGGTATCCTAAATATACTAAATTTACACTCAATGCCTCTAAAAATGCAAGTTGGGTTGGATGTGTAGATGACATAGAGTACAAGTGGTGGTGCATTCTTTCTTTGATGCAAATTGGTGGCATGGTTGCGTAAAAAGAAAGATTTAGTATCCTTGTCTACTATTGAAGTTGAGTATATTGCTATTGAATCTTGATGTACACAAGTTCTATGGATGAAATAGACATTGAAAGATATCACAATGCTATATGATGACCCCATTTTTATTTTGTGTTAATACTATTGCAATTAACATTTCTAAGAATCCTATGATGCACTCAAGGATGAAAAATATATCTATCAGATATCATTTCTTGAGAGAGAAAGTCATAGAGAATGAAGTAAAGCTTGAGTATTTTGCAAAAAAGGATCAAATTGCTGACATTTTCACAAAGGATCTTCCTAAAGATACTTTTGAGTATCTCCAAGAAAATTTAGGGTTTATTTCCTCTCCTTTCTTGAACTAGATGAATATGGAGATGCATCAGTCTAGTGGGTCTATGGATCTATCTTTCTTCTAGACTAATGTTTTGGTGGTTACCTCTCAAGGAGAGCAGATAGTATTAAGTGTTATCATTTTATGTATTCTTTTGTCATGTCAAAGGAGAGATCAATGAAAAAATTTATTTTTCCTTTACCATTGATGTCAAAGGGGGAGAGAAGAAGCTTGCTTAAAGATAATTAGAAGAAGCATATAAGAGATTATCTTCTAAGGGGGAGAAAACAAAAAAATGTAGTTAGATCTAGTATGTTGTCTTTGATGGTTTCTTACATCATGTGTTGCCATCAATGACAAAGGGGGAGATTGTTGCAAGAATGAAAAGACTGAAAGTGTTGAGGAAAGTTTACAGGTGTTGTTATTGATGTCAACTAGTGAAAGGGTTATCTACTAGTTGTTATTAGTTGTATATGTCGATGATATTGAGAAAATTGTAATAAAGATATGTTGCATGTTTTCAGTGGTTTGTCCAATTTTTGGTTTGCATTTACTCTTGTGGTTGTGTGGTTCAGATATATTATTCATGGTTGTTAAGAGGTGTTATATCTATATTTTTCACTGCTGATTTGTTGTACAATGTAGGTTGTGATCACCAGTTGTGAACTATGGTTTTCTATGTTTCTTGTTGAGGTTCAGGAGAAATGTTGTTGGTTCATATTTCTCTTGGATGAAGTCTTATGAATTATGGTTATAGATTTGTATTTCCCTCACATTATTGAAGATAGTTTTTGAATTTGGAAGATTCATGCTTAATGGTTCTATGTGTTTTACACTGGTTTGGCTGACCTTGTGTGAAATACTACTTTCAAGGATGATGAAGCATGTTGGATATTTTTGGGACCATTGAAGTGTGTGTTTGGGTCACTCTCATTCTAATTCAACCCTATGATGTTTTGGCACCAACCTAATTTAAATTTAAATTTGGATGGAAGACATTGGATATGTTTCAAAGTTGAAGATGGTATAAATGCAAGATGAGTTAATGGTGAAGACGTGATACAAGAGTGAAGAAGTGGAGAAAAAAGAGAAAAGAGAAAGTGCAATTTTATGTGACATTGATTCTATTTAGTAAGTGTGTGTGTTGAGAGTGTGGTAGATCAATGTGAACCTTAATGTTGAATTTATGGGTGTAGTGAGAAGAAGGAAAACTCTATAATTCATTCATATTTATGAATAATTATGGTGGAATCCTTTGTTGCATTGGGATTTTAGTATTTATGTAAAAAACATTTTTTGTATCTCTATGGTAGTGAGTCCTCTGTGTTGTAGTGCTATTGGATAGTGAGTTCTTGTTCTAGATAGTGAGCCTTGTTTCAGGTAGTGAGCCTTGTTTGAGGTAGTGATCATTGTTTGAGGTAGTGAGCCTTGTTTGAGGTAGTGAGTCTTTTGCAATCAGTTTTGATATTCTCTATAGTGTGAGTTAATCCTCACCATGATTTTTTCCATATTGGGTTTTCCATGTAGATCTGGTGTTATTGTGTTTATGTGTTGGATTTAAGTTTATGCATTGGCATTTGATGATTAATCATTTAAGCATTATTAAGGATTAGTTCCAATGATTGAATTAAATGCCTAATTTTATGACAATTGATTCACCCCCTCATTATTTATCCTATTCAACAAAGAATGTGATGAAAAATATTCCTTCTAAAATTTACTTTTAATAAAACCCTTGAAGATGTAAAATAGACATAATTTAAACTAATTAGGGTCTTATCCTAGGTTATGGAGTCTCAACCAAATGCAATTGAAAATGCATGAAAAAATACACCTAAACACAACAAGGCTACTTAATGATGCATTACACCATCAAAATCAAAATTCTAAACCAATAATACTTATGAAATCCTTGCATATTCACACAAATATTTATCTCTATTAAAGAAAACTTAACTCATTATTTGAACAAGTTTATTAAAAAGAAATGAAGATGAACAAAAATATCTTTAATCCATCTTATTCATAAGTCATGTGAAATATACAATAGGACAACACTATCTTTGAAAGTATGCCATTATATTCCAAAAATGATAGAACTATCATACAATTATAATAACTACAAAATACTGACTCTAAATCTAGAAAAATATTCAAACATGAATTCTTTGTGTTCAATATTACAAGAAATCTCCAAAATCAATCAACAACCCATGTAAATGGACTTAAATTCACTCTTATAAAACAACAAAGCAACAAACATTGGTCCATTACACATATCACATATTCATTTGACATACATTTACATTTCAAAATATGATCACATTTGCAAACCCATGGGTAAAATATTATGAGGACAAAAATGGTAATATTTTCTCTAGAATAACTAATTTTCCCTCCAAAAGTCCCTTTGATACTAATTGTAGTTCCTTGCCACTCCTTTTCTTCATTCTTCATATTATGGACTTGGGAAAAATGAGCTAGCAAATGAAAAAAAAATTCCCTATTGTGTAATAAGACAAAACCTTTGTTGTCACTATTGAAAATACCTTTAGACTATTGATTATGAAAAATAGACAAAATTTACTACCACATCACCATAAAAGAAAGCCTAAAAATCAAGGAATGCCGTTATATTTCTTGTCCCAAGCATCATAGTCCTTTTCTTAAGGCCAATTGAAGGTGATGCACTCATCCAATCTATTTTATAAGGACCATATTTCTTCATCACCTAATTTATATCTTTATCAAAATCTTCTAAAAATGTACTAGTTATAGATAATTTGTTCATGCTATCCTTAAATATAACTATTTTGACATCTCCATGCTCAAAAATTATGACAACCTCTACAAAAATGATAGTATCCATATGAGATCTCTACTTTTCAAATGCTATGATAGATCCTTTGTTATCAATAATGTCTAGTAAAAGGCCAAGATCATTCTCATCAAACTACTAGAGCAATTCTTTGATTTTCTTCTCTAGTGGATCCACTAGCCCTTGATAATAAACAATTTCTTTCACTATCTTGTACGTAGGGGAATTTTTTAATGGCTTGTTGATCTCATGAGTAGATCATATGACCATACTTTTCAATGCACTTGGCCTAGGAATCCATTTATGCATTAGTGGAATAGAAACTGACCTACCCCCTTAAACATCCTTATTGAATTGAACATCAAATAATAGTATGAGTCAACACTATTCGATCTCTTTATTGATTTTAGTAAATAATGTTCTACGAAATTTGAAACAATAAGAATATTATCATTGTATAATGAAAATAATTCTTCATATGCCTCTACCTGCTAAATTAGCTCTCTTCTACTTACTCTTCTTCTTGGAGGAGGTGCAAATGATGTTCTTGGGGTAAGATGTTCAATTGGTACATCTTCCTCATTGTATACTACCATTTCCATAGATGGTGGATGAGGTGAATGAATATGAGGGGGTGGGGGAGAAGATGGAACATTGAATTGAATCTATGGCACAAGTGGCACTGATTGTCCTTGTTGTTGGCTTAACAACATCTCATTCTATAACTCTAGGTCAGCTATCCTTTGTTTATCTTTATTATAAGAAATTAATAAATAAGTTTACATTTTTGTCTCCTCATCAAACCTTTCCTACAGTGACTCCATAGTAGTGTTAGTTATATTTTCAACATTCACTACCAATATATCTACCTCTACTATTGGACTATCTAAAACCTTTTTAATTATTAGCCCACCTCTCAAATCAGCAAAAAGATTTGCAACCTCAATTATTGGTATTAGGGGCAAATTCCCAAATAGCTAATGTGTCCCATTGTGTACTAAATTCCAACCCTTGTAATTCAACTAAAGCCTCTCCATTAGATGTATATAATTGTGAAATTTTCATCTTGATAGTATCTAAAGAAATAGTAGATGCTAAATCACATTTAGGAAAGAGGAGTATTCCCCTCTCTCTCAAAAGTAGTCTTCCTTTTTTTAGGTGTGAGCTATATTTTTAAGCCTTCATTTCTACCACTACTCTTTCAAATATGACTAGTCTAGACAATTTAGGGGACTTAGAAATTTCATCGTTCATCATGTTGTCATACTCATCTCTTCTAGTTCTCCACACATACTCAAAAATTACATCTATCTTGATAAATGTATCATCAGTCATGAAATCACTGCAGTCTTTTTGTCTAAGATCATCTGCATTCTCTAATCTGATTACCAATGCCTTTGTGAACCTATCCAGTGTAACTAACAACTCTACCCCTCTTGTAATTTATGGAATGTTCAACATTATGTCACCAAAGGTCACAAAAAACTCATTATCTAAGTCTAGAGGGTATTTAAACAACCTTGACGCTTGTTCATTTTTTCTCCTCTTAGGAGAGGACTCTTTGTTAGACTCAAGGTAACACTAAGAGGGGGGGTGAATCAGTGTTCAACAAATCTTATCATTCATTAATCTAAAACTTAAACCATTTTGTCATGTCATTAAACAAAAGATCGAAACATTCAAAGGAAACATTCACAACACTAGAACAGACAAATTTTTGCATGGAAACCTTGTTAGGGGAAAAACCATGATGGAGGTTAATCCACACATTTGAGTACTCAGAATATAATTATATACAAAAGGGAATGCACTTGCATTCAAGAACACTACCTAGAGCTCACTGCTCAAGAGAAAGGATTACTACCTAACAAAATTTAGATTAAGACCATCTGAAGGGTGAAATGAGATATTAGCATCTATCTATGCCAAGTTACAACTCCATTGAAGCTCATAAATTTGATTCTATATCTGATTTATAATTTTGTACTTCACTTTGCTCTGCTCTGCTTCTTTTTGCTCTTCGTAACACTTGAAACAAACTCACACTATTTCTCTACTAAATCTCACACTTCACAATGATATATTACACTTTCACACTTCTTACACACACATACACATATCCACATCTCCTAAATTGAGAAACCAATCTCATATATATATCCGCACTTAAGGATTTATCCATCCAAAAATCGGCTTCACAAAATATTATGTTGCTTTCATCTTGTCAACCAGATCCACCACTAAATAATTATCCATATCCTCCAAAGGGTATGTGCAGGATCATGATGGGCCCAAAAGTGGTGGTATGTAAGTGATATGATGGCCCATGTGGCTGATGACTTTTTTTACCCAAAATCAATGAAACAAAAAGGGTTTTTAAAGGAGATTATCAGCTTTCCACCAATATAAATTATGCTTTACTTTGAATTTAATAAATAATTATTATTCATTTTCTATTTGAATTACAAGTAAAGTCCTGATTTGTAGGCTGATCGAAAAGAATCTATAGCTTTCAAATGGTATCACATTTTTTGCATCCAAAAAATGTGTCACATTCTATGCTTTACATACTATAGGATTGGA
Source organism: Sequoiadendron giganteum (assembly GCA_007115665.2). NCBI lineage: Eukaryota > Viridiplantae > Streptophyta > Pinopsida > Cupressales > Cupressaceae > Sequoiadendron > Sequoiadendron giganteum. The sequence goes on along the minus strand of CM021102.1, from coordinate 363,016,877 downwards.
AAAAAAAAATGAATTTTAGGAAGTTTTGACCAAGTTAAGGTGGTCAGTCATATAAGTTTTTATATTTTTTTAAATTTGTAATAAAAAATTCATAATTAATTATTTACTTGGAAAAAAATTTAAAAAATATGCATCACATCGGGACATCAGTCCTCTACTCATATCTAAAATATTATAAAAAAATATTATCATTTTATTGTGATTAGTGTGGTCAGACAGACCCCTACTTATTTTTTCCCTAAAATTTAAGTACTATTGCATTAAAATTTGAAACTTTCACTAAATAGATTTTTATTTTTTTAAAATAAACCTAGTAGTTTAGAAACTACATTAAATTTTATATAGATTATATTCTTACATATTTTTGAAATAATATAGATAACTTATTCAAATTTTTATGTCAAGTTGCCTAACTTTGATTTTCTGAATTTTTATTGCCACTTAAGAACCTATTTTTTCCATCATGATCCTACACATACCCCAAATTCACTTAAGACAAAGAGAGGACCCAAATAAAACTTAATAAAGAACAAAGACTTTTAATTGATTATATCTTATACATCCGCAAATACTATATTTGTTGGGTCAGATTTTTAGCACAAATGATCAACAAGTTAATTTACCAGATCTTCTAGACCACGTACTAGAGAGTGGGCATCAATAAAATCATTCAACAAGGTATGATAAACACCAACAAAATTTCCTTAGAGATCGTCAACCCAAAATATCTTTCTAGTAGGGTGCTCAATACAAATTTAGTGCCTGCAATTGGATGCTCTATTCTTTACCCTGTTCAGTCAGTAGAAACAAAAACTATACTGCAAACCAGACAGGTTTCTTGGGTTTCCATCAATGACAACAATTACAAGCCACATACTAATGATCTCACCATCCAGATTCCAACAATCTCCCCCTTTGGCATTGATGGCAACACTTGGTGAAAAATGACTAAGTGTCAGAATCATTAAAGGTACACTGCCAAAGCTTTTGCTGCACTTTCTCCCCCTAAGATTCATAAGGCATTTTCTCTTCCTTTTAGAGATTTTTTCACTTCATCCTCTCCCCCTTTGACGTCAATGAAAAATCATGAATTCCATATGCAAAAAAGACAAAATAGTGACAAAAAGTTGGCAAAACAGTGACAAAACATGTTTTCAAAATTTTAAAGACTTCAAAAATTCAACACATATATGCCGACAATTATCCTCCTTTGATCAAAACTTCAAAAATTTGAAAAAAATTAATTGCTACTTTTAGAATATTATCTTATGGTTTTTCTTTAATTTAGAAAGAAATTTATTCCAACCATCCATTGTAATTCCAATAACAATGATCAAGCTATTGTTATTGGAAGTCTTGTTCACAATTTCAATTATAGATTTAGGAATTGTAATTGCTTCTTCAAGTTTATCATCATTTCTCATTATGGAAACCATGTGTTCTAACCTACATTCAATTAAATCTTTTACTTTCAAGAAGGTATCCACAAGATAATTCTTGGAAATTTGTATTTTTGTGTGCTCTGTCTAAAGCTCCCTGATTCTTTTCTTGATAGTGCAACCCATATCCTGAGACATGTCAAAACTTTTACCAAATTTACTCAATTCAATTTCAATTTGATCCAAATTATCTTTATAATTGTTGACTGTATAGGGCAACTAGATGCAATAGTTGTAGATTCCTATGGAAAATTTTATGCATTCCCTTAACTCACTCATTTTCTTCTTTAGTTTTGAAAGAGATAATTTGAATTGTTCCTTTAGATGAGAAATAACTTCACCAACATCCTTCTCTTCATAGTTCAGAGTTTGTTTGCTACACTCAATCATTTCATTAGGTAGAATGTTCTGCAAGCTCTCCAATTTAATCTTACACTACTCAACATGAGCATTCAACACACTAAGAATCATGTCTTTATCATAAGATGGTCTAGTAGACCATAACTTAGCTATCTTTTGTATTCCACCTTCTCCTTGAATAAGCTACTATAACCTTTCTTTTGTCAGATCTTCTTCTTATTTTTCACTACCTGTTTCTACTTCAGATTCATTTTGCAATGGGTTCTCAGTAACTTCATCAGATTCTTCATCCAGAATGTCCATAATTTCTTTTTCTTTTCCTTTTCCCTCAGTTCTAGGAACTTTCCTTTCTAGAGGGCTGAATTTAGTGATTTATTTTACTCTTTTTTGTCCTTTACCAATACCATTGGAAGAGGAGCCAACTTCCATTGACCTTACCAGAAAGGAAATATTGACCACACCACATTTTAAAGGATATTTTTGAATTCTAAATCCCAATTAGCCAAACTCTTATAGTAAGAGTATATATGTATACATACTGGTTAATTGATTTCCATACCAAATTCTCAGTTTTCAACAAGTAATTCATGAAATACATTACTAAGCATGTAATCAAGGTACCGAACCTGAACGGATAACCTAATTCCTTAGTCAATTTCACATTCTCCATGAGCTAATCTTTCAACAATCCACATAGGTCAAAGTCCTTGCCTTCAATTATCATTTTGTGAGGAATATATAATGCACTAGGCAATGTGGCTCCTTCTCGATATCTATAAAAGATCTTATAGTTTATTCCATGTCCAATGTACTTAGTGATGAGATTCTTGATTGTTGAAATCATCAAAGCTCTCTGATATCTCATTACACTAGTTAAGGTTTTGACCTCCTTGTTCCGGATAGATTTCTTCCTGGGAACATCTCTGACTTTACAAAATCCAATTAGATTCTCAATTGCCTCTTTTGAAATGATGTAAGGCTTGTCCAGAGTTAAAAAATCACCATGTATCCTTTTCAATATAAATTTTATAAATTCTGCATTCTTGAAGTACGAAAAATCACTCCACAAATCCAAATTCCCATGTTTAGCTTCGCTCAATTGCTTTAATTCATCAGGTAGTAATAAATTCCTCATAGACTTGATCTTTGCATTATTGTATTCATCTAGAATGATCAACCCTTTGATTTGTTCCATTTTTTTATGTGTTTTAGGGTTTGTAGTCGCACACCAAATTATATGAAGATTTCAAGAATAATTTGAAATACCTGATAGATCTTGAAATTTGTTGATGAATCAATTTTGCTACTTCGTAATCCGCCTATCAAGTGCTCTCCTTCTTCTCTTCTTCAATGTAAAGTGAAAAATGACAACTTTATCTTGACTTTTATAGCTCACACATGTGCAATAAATGCATTAGCCCTAAGTTTTTTAGAGTCTCTATTTTACAAATATCGACAGAAAAAGCTTCCGCAAACCTATGAATTGACTGAATTCTTTTGCTAAAGTTATCCAAAACTTTTGTATACCACAAATACATTTCCTCAACTATGTTCTTTGTTCTGGTGCCATCCATTGATAGGGGAGGAAGGATTTTCTTGAAAGGCTCCCCCTAGGCCAATGGCCTGAAATCAATTTCTGGAAGGGTTACAAGAGGCAAGTTCTAGTGTGGAACCATTTCCAACATCAGAATCACTTTTCTTCACCCATTTCTTCTTCATTTGATCTTTGATTTCATCCATAGTCATCTTTTCTTTACCTTTGTCATTTTTCTCTATATTTTTGCCTCTCTATTCTGGACCTCTTTTGCCTACATTTTTTTTCTATAGAATCTTGCAATATGACCATGCTTGTTGGAGTTGTGGCAGACAATACTTTCTTGTCCTGACCAATTATTTCAATTATTTGTTCTAGATTTGCATTCATTAGAAACATGTCCAAGTTTTCCACATGCATAACACTCAACATTTCTTCTGACAACAAAGTAACTTGACACTTTTTTGCATTCTATTGATTTATGACCAAATTTTTTTCAATTGAAACATTGACCAGAGAATGATGAAACTCTTGACTTATTATTGCTTCTACACTGAGCAATCATATGACCAAATTTATTACAAGCAAAACAATACCCATTAAAATTGTGTGCATTAGGTTGTCTTACTGGATATATTCTATTTTTATTCTATTTGAAAATCTTTTGTCTTGATCTAGAGCTTGCTCCCTTTTCATATCCAAGACCTCTCTTATCATTTCCACTCTTTTGTCCTTGAGTTAGCTCATCAAGTTTCACTGAACTAATCTTAAATTTTTCTCTGTATTCATTTGCAATGACAAGAGCATTTCTAAGAGGAACAATCTGCTTAGCAAGTTCTTCTTCACTTTTTCCATTTCTTTGTAGTTCACTTTCCAGCTAAGTGAATTCCCCTTTTATCTTACTGCATTCGTCAGATTTCTCTTTTAGGGACTATGCAAGGATTTCTTCATTTTTCTTCCTTTCTTCAATCTCTTTTTTCATATTTATCATTATGGATTCCATCTCATGTTTTAGTTTTGTATTGTCTCTAGCAAGCTTTTCACATTATTTAGTTATTTCCTTCAAAGTTTGATTCCAGTGAGAATCATCCATATTTTCACTCTCTTTTTGTTTTATCTTATGATAGAGGTCTTTCCTCTTCACCCTAGATTTCACTATCTGATCCTTCAATGACTGAATGAATTTCTCATCATCCTTGAAGTTTTCTCTCAATTCTTGAACTTCTTCTTTAGACTGATCAAGGTCATCAAGTGCTACCATAAGCTACTACTAAAGACTACCAGATTCCATCACATTCCAAGATCTACCTCAAGCTAAAAAACTTTCTTTAGAGGCATTGAGCTCTCATACCAGACTTAAGGGAACACTGAGAGGGGAGGGTGAATCGGTGTTCAACAAATTTTATGATTCATTAATCTAAAATTTAAACCATTTTGTCATGTCCTTAAATCAAAGATGTGAACATTCAAAGAAACATTCAAAACACCATAACATATATTTTTGTGTGGAAACCCTATTAGCAGGAAAACCATGGTGGAGGTTAATCCACAATTTTGAGTACTTAAAATATAATCATTTGAAAAAAGGAATGCACTTGCATTCAGGCTTACTACCTAGAGCTCACTGCTCAAGAGAAAGGTTTACTACCAAAAAAAATTTAGATTAATACCATCTAAAGGGTGAAATAAGATAGTAGCATCTATCTATGCCAAATTACAGTTCCCGTGAAGCTCATAAATTTGATTCTGGATCTGCTTTCTAATTATGTACTTCACTCCGCTCTTCTCTACTTCTTCTTCTCTTTGCAACACTTGAAACAAACTCACACTACTTCTCTACTAAATCTTGCAATTCACAATGATATATTACACTTTATCACTTCTTACACACACATACACATGTCCACATCTCCTAAATGGAGAGACCAATTTCATATATATATCCACACTTAAGGATTTATCCATCCAATAGTTGGCTTCACAAAATATTAGGTTGCTTTCATCTTGTCAACCAGATCCACCACTAAGTCATTATGCACATCCTCCAAAGTTATTTAAGACAAAAAGAGGACCCAAAAAGAACTTAATCAAGCACAAAAATGTTTAATTAATTATATCTTATACATCTACGAATACTATATTTTATGGATCGGCTTTTTAGCACAGATTATCAACAAGCTAATTTACTAGATCTTCTAGACCACGTACCAGAGATTGCACATCAAGAAAATCACTCACCAAGGTATGATAAACATCAACAAAATTTCCCTAGAGATTTGGAACTCAAAATATCTATCTAGTAGGGTGCTCAATACAACTTTAGTGCATGTAACTGGATGCTCTGTTCTTTACCTTGTTTAGTCGGTAGAAACAAAAACTATATTGTAAACCTGATAGGTTGCTTGGGTTGCCATCAATGAAAAAACTTAGAATCCATATGCTAACAATCTCACTAGCCATATTCCAACACTCTCTTGGTGGTGAGTCCAAATAAAGAACTTTGTGAATAGGGGATGGAGGTGGTGGAGTTGGTGGCAAGTGTGCCACTAGGGAAGATGGCCTAGACTCCTTAGATTGTGTACAAGTAGAAATTTTTTGTTCTATTCTCATAACATACTTTTGTATTCTTCTTGAGAAGGAATATTGTGTTTTAGGTGGTTGGTATGAAGGCCTCGCCTCAACCAAGGGGGATTTTCCCTTATCTTGAACCTTAATCTTCTCCTAGAGCTACCCCACAACTCTATCAAAATTATACAATATAGCCTCAATTCTTAGCATTAGATCATCAATATCTATATAAGTTCCCTTGAATTTTGGATCCTTTTTCCTATCTTGATTTCTATAATTTTGAAAATTCTAACCATTTCACCTTTCTATCCTCTTCCTTTTATAGGTCAAAATCATTCCTAATGACATCTCTAGGATAATCAAAGACATTTTAAAACTTACCTGACCCAATCCTTTCTTTCAAAGCTACAACAAAACCTTCAGGGTCATGATTTATTGCTCTACAAGTCTTCATATTCAAAGGTGAAATAATGTTGAGGATATTCCTTGATTCCTCCTTTATCATTAAAAAGTTTGAAAATACTAGGTTTGTAGGGAAAAGAGTTCCTTTTTTTTTTCCTATCAAAAATACATCTTCGACTTATCCAAGTTGCCACATAACATCTAAGAAACCTATTTTGAGTGGAAAAAACCTTGGTAGCACATGTGGAGCTATATGAGTACCATACACTCTCATAATAGTGCAACTAGCATGAGGAATAACACCCCCTAGTTATGATCAATTCTCAAGTCAATCCTTCTCTCCTTGGGTTTCAAAAATTCATGTAATTATTTAGGAATTCTTGGGAGATCCCTCACCAAATACCCCTTTAACTTTACAACAAAAAGATTTGAAAAAGAACACAAAACAAGAAAATGCACCCAATTTCATAGGAAATTAGACATAAAATATGTAAATTTCACTTAGTGGTGTTCAAATTACAAAAACCCTAGTTCTTGGTCACAAAAATCTTGTAATTCATAGGAAATATCTTCAAATCTCTTTAGGATGCTTTGGTAACTTGAATTAGTCAATGAACGATTAGAATAAAAACTAAGGCATAGCACTACTATGTTTTTACATAGGTTTTTAGCCCTAAAGGGAGCCCTAGTGATTGAAACCAAAAACTCTAGCCTTGAGATAACCAATGAAAGGAAATTTTTTTGAAATGTAACCATGAAAAAATAAAATATAAATTTTGATTATTGGATCTAGTTGGGGATGGTTGTTCTCTCAGAACAAAGAAAGATCTAAAGAATCTCATGGTGGAGAAAACCAAACCAAACACAAAGAAATCCAAAAAACCAAAGGATGCTAAGACAAGGAAAAAAATCTATTTACAAACCTAGACATATAATATATTGTACATGGAATAGCTCATACATTAGGAAAAGTATGTTTTCAAAAACTATCCATGTACTGGAAGCTCAAAAAATTCACGTGTCAACATTTGTAGGAAGTATGGATCTTTTCCACAAGTTTTGGTCACTAGGTAAGCACCCAACCATAAAGCTTTAAATTTTCCATGCTTGACCTTATCTTGAGATCTAGAATTCCACATCAAAACCATAATTCCTACCTGAACCTTCCTTGAAGATGCCTTCTTGTCATACAAATTCTTGACCTACAAGTACATCTTTGCATTTTTCTATTGAGCCTCTCTTCTTGTCTCATCCATTTCATTCGAGACATTTATCTTGTGTTGCATTTCATCATAGATTTCCTCATCAAACTCTTGAAATAACTTGTACATATTCATTAGGCTATTTTTTGGTAACCTTCCTTCAATTCCATACACCAAAAAAATGTAGAATGTCTAATAGCCTTCTTGATTGTAACCCTATCTACCCAAAGAGCTAGCTTCAACTTAGAGTCCCAAGCTTTCTTATTCTTTTCTATTATCCTCTTAATGATTTTCATCAATATTTTGTTGTGTGATTCATCTTTCCCGTTCCCTTGTGGATGATAAGGGGAGGAATAGGATATTTATAACTCATGTTTCTCATAAAAACCTTGTAAACTCATCAAACATGAAGCACATAGCATTATCTGATCAATTCTCTAGTACTCTAAATCTGATCAATATATTTTTCAATAGGAAATCAACTACTACCTTGTGTCTTTCTTTGTGGGGATTTCATCAATCGATTGTGTAAAATAATAAATATCCACTAGTATCCAAGAGTGTCCTCCACTATAATTTTTTGTGTTTTCCCCAATAATTTCTATCCCCCTCTGTTGGAAAGGTTCTTGGACTACAATTGGTCTAAGAGGAAAATTCCTTGAGAATTTTAATTTACCTAAAAACCTTTGGCATGCATCACATGCCTTGACCATTTTGTGTGCATCTTTTAACAAGGTAGGGCAAACAATCCTTCTCTTAAGATCTTTTTTGTTGTAGACCTGACCATATAGTGTCCACCACAAACACCACTGTGCATATATGTCAAGATTTCTAAGGCCTTTTTTCAATCAACATATTTCAGAAAAACTCCATCAAGACTACTCCACCATAATTAATTATCTACAATCACATCCTTGATGGCTTGTAGCTTCAATGTTCTCTTTTCATTATCAATTAATCCTTCAAGACATGACATATTATACAAATAATAGACTGTTTCTATACCATCGTTATGTTTGCATATCACATATTGGAGCAACATCAACACAAACAACAATATTTACTTGATTTAATTCTAGGTTTGATTCAACCATCAACATGGACAATCCTTGACCCTTGAAAAATTTGGTAATTTGTACATCAATGTTAAACTCATAAATCCCATTGACCCACCTAGCTCTTCTCGTTGTGACTTCTTTTCGGGTTAAGATGTCCTTTACTATAGCATTGGGCACCTATGCAATGAATATAGTGTCAAAAACGTATTCTAAATTTTTTATCCTTCTTTACTAAGGCATATGATATCTTCTTAGTCATGTTATATTTTAATTCAATAGATTTCAATGACTTGCTGAAATAGGCTATGGGTTGTTCAAACCCTTCATTCTTTTGCAGAAGTACTGCAACAATAATATGGAAAGAGAAAAAATAAAATAACTTAATGACTTTGAGAAGTCAGGAGACTTCAACACTGGAGCCTCCTTTATAGATTTTTTTTTTTTTGTAAGCCCCACTTGGCTCCTCACTCAAAGTTACCTTTTCTCTCATATTCATCATTTTGGAGATTGACCTTGTTATTTTTGCAAACTTTTTAACAAATCTCCTTAACAAGTTGATTTGTCCAAAGAAGGATTGAATTCCCTTTACATTCTTTGGCTACGGGATCTTATCAATATCAACCACTCTTTCTAGATAAACTCTAACTCCCTCTTTATATTCTATGTGCCCCAATAATTTACCTTCTTTGACTCCAAAGGTCCACTTTTTGGGATTGAGACATCTCCTATATTCCATGGCTCTAGAATAGATCTTCTCTAGATGTGTTTAGTGATCTTCCTCCTTAAAATAGGTAGTAAGATCATATTAATACACCACCATGAATATGTCAATGAAATCTGAGAAGTGTGCATCCATAGCCCTCTGAAAAGTGGCACCAACATTAGTTAAACCAAATGGCATAGAGACATAAATATAGGTGCCCCAAGGATTGGTGAATGCAGTCTTATACTACTCTAACTCCTTAACTTTAACTTGATTGTACCTAGAACAACCATCCATCATGGATAATAATTTGAAACCTATCTCCTTTTATAACATGGATTCCATGTTGGGTAATGGATAGATGTGTTTCAAAGATGACACATTTGAATTTTGAAATCAATATAGAGTCTTATGTCACACTTCTTGTTTTTTACTAGCACCAAATTTGAAACCCAATCTTAGTGCCTAATGGGCTTGGTAATTCTCCCATCCCTCAACTTTGTCAGCTCTTCTTACATTTTTGGTGGCAAGGTTAGATTGATAGGCCTCTATTTTTCCCTAAAAGGCCTAGAATGTGGTTTGAGAGGAATATCATGCTAAAAAATTTCATCTCTATAGCGTTTCAAGTCATCATATGACTAGGAAAAAACATGCCTTTATTTTCTCAAGAAAGAAATCAACATTTCTTTTATCTGGGGCTTCATATTTTTTCCCACATAAACCTTATTTGGAGTATTCTCTGTCCCAATATTTACCTCTTTTATGTCATCTTGATTTGTGGAATTATGCTTGAAAGTGGTTTTATCTGGGCCATAAAAAACCCTTTCTAGAGAAACTAGAACTGAAGGTATTTTGTTGGTCTTCGGTTTTATAACCTCATTTTCAAACACTATCTCTTTTCCATCAATGGTTTCAAAAAATGCCCCAAAATAAATTTCCTAGCTCTCATAGTGGTTGACACACTGCAAAATATTTAATATATCATTTTCATCATTTAAAACTTCCTAGTTTTGAATATTATCAAGAATTTTTGGCCTTGTTTGTACCACAAATTTTGAGATGCCATCAAAATTCATGTCATTAGGTCTCCCATGCTTTATTAGCTAGTAAATCTACCACAAAATTCCTACTCCTTTCCAACCATTCAATACAAAAAGCATCAAAATTTTCTATGGAATCTTAGAAACCATTTATATATTATTTCAACCTATTTTTCTTTGATAATAATTTAAAAATGACTTGGGACACAACTAATTTATAGTCACCAATAACTATCAATTTTTTAGTTCCATGCTTCTTGACTAGTCTCAACCCTAGTAGCAGAGCTTCATACTCAGCCAAATTATTTGTACATACAAATAATAGAGAATATGAAAACTTAAAAGTCTTTCCAATAGGAGATATTATAATTACCCCTGCACCATATCATTCCTTTGAACAAGCTCCTTCAAATTATTTTCCATAACCCATCATTATTAGCTTGTTTTAAAATTTCTTTTCTCCAAATCTGTAGATATCTTTTCCTTTTACTCATGTAACTGTTCTACTCTAAAATTGTCAATACTAGTGTCAAAAAAGTGTATTCTCTCATTAGGGATAATTTCTTCAATAATATGTAGGGATCTTGGCTCCCTCACAAGATTTTAATGTTCACCATCAATGGGAAAGGTGGCCAAAGACATATCACACTGCATAATTTCCCCCATTGAAGCACTCCATTTTCTAGAAAAAAGCATTCCATATGTTAGGGGAATATCCATCATTGTGATGCTCATGAAAAATTCCTTCTCAAGGAATACATCAAGAATGAAGGATACATCCTTTATGACTCCAATTAAAGGCACCTCCTTGGAATCCATGGTATAAAATTTTCCATATGCTATATTTATTTGCAATCCCGTTTGTTTCATGATATCCAATAGCATGATGTTGGATGAAGCTTTAGAGTCAACCATGTAGTTCTTCACCAACTTCCCATCAATAGTTGAAGTTACATAGAATGGATCCACCTAGCTAGGACAAGCCATACTGGTGGCACCTAAGTAAAATGAGGGATATCATTAAGTACCCCTTCTACATCACCATATTTTGATTCATTTCTACTCACTTTAGGATGAGTAGAAACCCTATTGTCATCATAGGCTATAGTTGCACCATTGATAAGGGAAACTACCTATTTTTTATGCTCATCAATCCTCATCATCTCAAGTAGAGGGACTACAAACTTGAATTGTGAAATAAACTAAAACATGTCTATAGAAGTGTGTTTAGGAAAGACATAGGATACCATACCATGCTTATCAATATTACCCTTGTTTTACTCACTCTTCTCTTCAACCTTTTATTCATCATTTTTATTTTCTTATTCAGCCTTTTTATTTTGAATATTTTCTTTCATGGCTAGATAGATAATATTTTCATCAATTTTAGTTGCCTTGCCTTTCTTGGCCTAGATCTTCATACCCTTATTTTATTTAACCTTAACCTCATCCAATTTACCCTCTATATTTGACCCCTTCTTCTCTACATTATAATCTTTGATAAACACACTATTAGCCTTACCTTGATCAACATTCACAACTCTATTTCTCAAATGATCGGTAATTTTGGCTTGTGCAACAATTACAACTATCAATAATTCTAATTATTCATCTAATTGTCTCTTAAGAAATACACTTGGTTCATCAATCTCTAAAGTACAAAAAATATGATCCTTCTCATTATCTTAATAAGAAAAAACTTGTTGGTGGTAAGAATGTAATTTTTGTCTTTGACTATCAACATCCACCTCATGTGATTCTTCATCAGAAGAAAATTCACCATCAACAAATTTTGATCTATTTATAAGCATGTGTATTGTTGGAAACACAATTGTCGTTGCACCAAAAGATCAACCTGTTAATGCCTAATACAACTGTGAGAGTTAACAAATCCGCATGAGGTGGTTAAGCCATGTTATGAGTCCTGATGGGAGCACTAACCATATGCCAATAATCTCCCCCTCAGTGTTACCTGAGGGGATTTGAACCTGACATCTTTGGCTCCAATACCAATTTTTGGAAACAAACTTTTCGTTGCACCAAAATATCGACCTGTTAATGCCCAATACAACTGTAAGAGTTAACAGATCCATGTGAGGTGGTTAAGCCATGTCATGAATTCTGAGGGGAGTTCTCACCATATGCCAACATGTATCTCCCCATCATTTTCATGGGATGAATAATAGTTACTAGGTTCATTCTATTCTTCTAAGGATATTGCTATTCCACATTGGGAAGAAGAATATGGAAGTTGACAAGCAATGCACCATGGGACCTCATCAAAAACATTTATAGAATTCTTTTGCAATGGGTTAGGATTAACATTACTTTGTATATTATTTTGGTTATTGTGGATTGGCTTACCATTATGCTAATTGGTATTGTAAGGATGTTCTTGCAATCTAGTGGGCTTTAATTTTTCTAGAAGCTATACTTCTGATTTCCCAATCCATTTTCTTGTTTGGCCAGTCTATGGTTCAAATCCTTCATAGTGCTCATTATTTTATCCAATTTATCCTCAATAGAAGATCCCTTTTTTATAGATCCCTTATCTTGTTTGGGATTATTCAAAATATTCACATTTTATCTTTTCCTCACTTTACCAACAACTCTTTTTCTACTTTCAATATGAAAATCCACTTTATAAGAATCCCTCAAGGTTTGAGGATTCTTATCCCTAAGAAGATATCCCATTTTTTAGTCAAAGGAATTTTTTTATGTTACCAAACATACAAGTTCATTTGACCTCGAGTAAGCAGGTATTCTAGACATGGCCTTCTGGAATCTTGTGTTAAAATCAAAGATCATTTCACTATGCCCTTTTGTGATGGTATTAAACTCATTTAGTATAAATATAGGATCCTTTTTATCACCATATTATTCCCTGAACACTCTCTTAAATTCTTCCCAAGATCTAATACTTTCAACTATAAAAGCTCTATACTAGTCTTAGACATCTTCAGTAAGTGACTACATAAACATATTCATCATCACATCCTCACTTTCAAGCTCAAAATCATCCATGATATTATTGAATGAAGTTAAGTGATCTTCCCAACTTATGGAATTATTACCAAAGAATCTGACTAGCACATTTCATATGTCATTTCGAAAAGGATTTGGATAACTAGGTATCCCATTAAAGCACAGTTTCCTATATTGGTCCAACTACATAGGCCTTCTAGTAAATTGGTCTCCTTGATGTGTGTGAGGTCAACCACCACCTTGCCCCCTAGTACTTTGATTTCTAGATTATGTATTCCTTCCTCCCATGTTTTTATCACCACTTCCACTAGAAATACTCCCACCAAACTAAGTTCTTTGTGGTTGGGAAAGAGGAATTGATTCACTAGAAGTAGAAGGAATATGCATTCCAGTAGTTTGGATGGTTTGTGGTTTAGAATGAGGTAGAATTTGAGAACTAGAAGGTTGGGGATCTTGAATGGATAACTTTAGGAAATCGATTTTCCTTTGCATTTCTACATTTATATCAAGGATTTGTATCCTATCCAATTCTATTTACAACTTCTCATTTTCTAACTAAATTTTTAGATTTGCAGGGTGAGGGACTATAGTTGCAAGGATAGTACTAGATGAGACACTTGTACTTATGGTTGATCCCTTAGGCTGACCTATAGTTCTTTTTCTTGTATTTGTAGGTTGAGATTTTTTAGTGGTGGTAGAAGGATTTTCAAGTCTATTTGTGACAATAGAACTAATCCATGTACATGTAGCAGTTGTCCCAATAGGAACATTGATAATAAGTTTTTCATGATTAGGAGTAAGGATATGCTAGTAAGTGGTAATGGGAGTGAGCTCTTCATCAACTATTAATTTAATTCTTTATACCCTCCTCCTTAATTGATCTCCCATACATACTATTCTTTTGTTTGTCCTCCTTCTCCTTTATATTTTTAGCTCTTAACTCATTAGGATTTATGAATTCCTCCTAAATTGCCTTCATATCTTGTATTAAGTCCTCATTTTCTAGAGTGACCTCTTAATCTAAATGTTTAGGAGTATAATTTGTAAGGTTCAAGACTTCCCTTTCTGAGAAAGGATCAAGTTTTCTACTACAAGATCTTCTATTTAGGTGAAGTCACCGAGTTTTGTGAATGGAGGTAGCTCCAAGATTTGATATCTAAGCTACTAGAGTAGGATCAAAATACCTATCCCAAAAATTCCATGGCTCAATTTTTTTTGAAACCTTAGGATTTGGACTAGGTTGACTAGTAGTAGTAGTCTCTTTTGTAATAATATTTTCATCATTATAAGGGGGCATACCATATTCATAAATATTATTTTGAACACATTCATTCAAATTTGTTGATCTTGAAGGTGGATGATTGATAAAATTACTTATTTATAAATTCTTTTGCTTCCATGATTGCTTGGTATTATGTAATAATTGTCCTTCTAGATTTTATTTAGGATGCTTCTTGGGATTACCTCTGGTTCCTCTCATGGCTTTATATGCCTCTAAAAATTATCTCTGCCTCTCTTTTCTTTAATAAGATTATAATTAATTGGCACAAGAGACTTAGAGTTGCCACCAACTAGATAAGGGTATTTAAAAATATGTGATAATTTTTTGAGAGACCTTACAATTATAGAGAGATATAAACACAACCTTACAAAAAATGAAAATGAGACTAAGGACTTTGAATCACAAAATGAAGACTTGAATTATGATGAGAATTTATATGAAATTATTATTAAGATAGAAAAGAACAATAAGATTAATGAATCTTGAATATGTAAGATCTAAAACTAGAGACTTTAAACAAGTTTATCCCTAGCAGAGTCACTAATCTGTTGGTGTTTTTTAATACCCAAGCTGATCTCTTGGATAATCTAAAGATCTTCTATTTCTAATAGTCAACTATCCTAAGTTATTGGCTATTGAATAGGTGAAAGTTTCAATAACATTACATCTACACTTTAGGCTCTGTAAAACTTGGGAGGGTCATCCCTACAATGTAATTAAGATACTCTTGTGACAATTACCTCATGCATGTAAAATAATAGATATATTCACCTATATGTTGCTTGATAGATGAGAGGATTCAAAGATCTAGTTGATCCTACACAAAATTTTGTTAAATATCCAAGATACTGAGAGGGGGGGTGAATCAGTATCTTCTTAAAATTATTGAGCAAATACCATCCAATCACTTGAATACATATAATATAAAAGATAAGTAGAAGCATTAATAACACATGAAAGCACACAACACATGAGCACCAAGATTGTTACATGGAAAACCCAATGAGGGAAAAACCACAGTGAGGATTAAATCACAATATAATATAACCGGTTATAAGATATTACAAAAGGGTGGCTCACTTCCAGGACTCATTGTCCAAAAGAGAGGCTCACTATGTACAAGAAACACAATAGAAAAAAGGCTTACAACCAAAACATGAACTAATGAAGTTACACCTCACAAGTGTAGATTTAGTTCCTTTGATGCTTAGATTATTCACATGCCAAAAAACATATACTGGCTCAAATTTTCATTCACATTCAACACACTTCTATCTCGCTCACATATATCACACACCTTCAAACTCCAAACTATCATATATATATATATATATATGAGTTGTCCACAAGCATCAGTTAGGTCATCCTAATTAGATGCAACATATATTCACCAAAAAGGTAACTGTTAGCTTCAGGAACATTCAAAAACTTCCCAAAACAAATTCAATCATGTGGCACACTACATCATGTTAGCTTGGACTTAGGATCAGTCACCCATACATCTGTAAAATATAATTAATCCATTATACTACCAGTTCTTCATTTGGCTGGTCAGAGATAGACCTAATAATAAAATATGATAGAACAATGCCAACTTCCCATATGAGCACCTGAACACATGAAATTCCGAATATGCATGCTTCGAACAATCAAAAATAATTTCCCAAAACTGCTAGCAATGATTACCAAAAAATAATTATGGAGAAAAATATTGGAGGAAACTTTTGCATACTGGTTCAGAATACCCAGTCAATATTAACTTTAAACTTGTAGTTGCAACTCATATATCATGGTGACATCAATGAAAACACAAAAGCTACATTAAGAGAATTTTTCTTCTTCATTCTTCCAACAATCTCCTCCTTTGTCATTGATGGAAACATGTACCTAGATAATTTACAAACCTCCTATATACAATTCTCTTCCCTTTTCTCCTTTTCTCTCTCCCCCTTTGACATCAAGGAATAAGGGTGGTCCACAAAAAATATGAATATACATATATACACAAATGGTCTAGAACAAGAGAATCATAAATTCTCAACTCCCCCTTAGGAGTTTAACCCAATGAATGTGTAAACAAATATATTAGCCCATGGAAGGTGAGCTTTGAAGCTCCTTGAGAATAACTTGCCAAGTTTTCTTACCATTATCCCAACTATGTTTAGTAGTTATCAACATATTATTCAAGGATTCTAATGCAATAAAAGTTTCTTCAACATCATCTAGAGTATCCAGGGTCAGATTGATCTTATCCATTTTTTTGCATCAGCCAAAGAATTGGCTACCAGAGTGTACTCCATTCTTACACTATCACAAAGTAAACCAAATTTCTTGATAATATATTGCTTCTTTATTTGTTACATGAAGAATTGTTTTGTATGTCTAGAGATGGTGCTCTAGGTTGTCCTATCTCTATCCTTTGATGTATCATAGGTAATGAAAAAAATAGTTAACTAAGACTCAATAGAGCCCATGATATCCTTAATACTCCATGTGGAATCTAGACACCTTATGCAGTAGGAAAACATAGTGTTTTATTTTGACTCACAAGCCTTCATAGTTTCTAGGCTCTCTCCAATATATATTTTTGCCAGAGCACACTTGTTGTGAATCGCCAACAACATTTTCTTTGTCAAAATTTATTTAGCTTCTTGCAATGCTTTCTCACTTAGTCCAAAGGCATACTCCTTGAAGGAGTCTAATAGAAGCTTCAAATTCTCTATTAGAGTGAGAGATGTGTCCATAGATGTATTGATTATAGCTTCTAGCTGCTTTAATAGTGTCATCAATAAGATCAATTCCCTTCTGATGCATTTCCAAAATTTATCTTCTACCAAATGCGTGCAATGCATCACCTAACACCATTTTATGTACATGAGAAGTCTTGTCCAGATCCGCATAACCTTGAGTCATAGGAATTTGAAGAATTTTTGGAGGGATCACCGACTGGAATCTAATTTTCTTAAATAATAAGCCTTTCAAAACATCATCATCAGAGGAGAATTCTTCAGAGGACTTTTGTGGTTCAACTTCCTGCCTTGTTCCTTCTTCATTCTTTCTAGCATCTCCACCTGATTCCTCATTTCTCTCTTCTTCCTCAACTTTTTCTTCTTCTATCTTCTTATCTTCTTCCTTTTCTTGTTCTTCTATCTTCTCTTCTGATTTTTATTCTTCCCTGTCACTTTCATCCTTGTCCTTTTCTTCTTTTTCTTTATCTTTTTCTTCTACAATATGTTTCGGAGGAGCCGCATCATGCACTTCTTCTTCAAAATTCTCTTCACTTTTCTTCTCAATCTCTGGAGGACCAATATTACCATTTATTTCTAGAAGGATATCTACACTACCTATTTCCAAAGGAACATTTGCATCATTTGTCTCTTGCATAATGTTTGTATTATTAGCACTAAAGGGAGTGTTTTCCTTCATCTCTGTAGAGATTGCTTCCTTTGGCTTGTGTGCATAACTAAATGGGTGTGCACCAAGCATACCATATTTCTCAGTTGTGTCTTTGATGGTGTTTATAGTTTCCTTCTTTATCTTCTTGATCTGCTTCTTGTACCTCATCATCAAAATGTTCACCCTTCTCTCCATTTGGAACATTGTTGAACAAACCTTTTTCAAGGTTTCCATATCACCAAGAGATAGAGAAGATCCAATATCCTCAAGTGAATTAGACCTTATCTTCTCTTCAATTTCAATGGCTTCTAATCTTCTTTTCATCAGAGATTCCCATAGATTATTGGGTACATTATCCTTAACATGATCCTAATTAACTTCCAAAATATTGACATACCAAATGATAGCCATCATTAATGTTTTCTTATTTTCTTTACCAACTTGATCAAAAATTTTTGTTGTGGGTTGCAACATATTATCATAATGTAACAAATAATTTACCAAATCTTCTAGTCTAAGAGGAGAACTAGGTCTTACCAGAGAAGCTTCCTGGTCTGTAGAGACCTCCTCTGCAACTTTTTCCTTCTTTTCTTTAGGATCATGAACACTCAAGTTATGTTCTTCCTCTTCTTGAGAAGAGGACACAAAATGAAATCTTCTAGAACCACCACTAGCTTCTTGAGAAGTACCTTCACTAGAGGGAATCCTTCCCCTCTTCCTTCTCACCAATTTAGTATAAGGGTCTTCCTCCTCTTCCTCTTGATCTTCAATGCTTTTTCTTTTCTTCCCCACTTAATAGGCATTGTCAGAGGAACACCTTTTCTCTTACCCGATCTTTTTGTAGGTTTGGAAAGATCTGATCCTTTGCCTTTGTGAGAATCACTAGGTTCAATCTTCACTATAGAAGGGAAAAAAACTAGCTTAGAAGGATTAATCCTACAAAATATCCTTACACCTGACAATTATCTAGATTTCTACTCTGCTAGAACCCTACTTTGTGTTATCTATTCACTGGTGAAACTAGACTTTTTTAGCATCTCATCTACCTTCTTTCTCCTTGTGGGCTTGATGTGTTCCAAGTGAAATTCCATGGACTTTTCTGTGTATGTACCAATTCAGGGTTCATTGGAATCTTTCAAAAAAATTAATAATAGTTTCACATAACCTTTAGCTTCATCCTCTTTAATTTCATATCCCAAGGGTTGAATCCATACAATCTTTGGTTCAACTACTTCAACCACACATTCATCAGAAGAGACATGGAATATAGTATCATTCTTGTATTTCTCAACAAATTTCTTTGGGATTCTTTCTCTCATTCATGTTTCTCTTAAATAAAACAAAGAATGTTGTCAAAGCATCATTGCTATTATTAAAATCATCCAATGAATGCAAATTATAAAAAATTGATGAGCAATTGGTCTCGATGGGTCCCAAAACACTACTTCATCATTTCTCAGAAGTATTCTATGAAAATATAACAACAAACAAACAATTAATGAATCGAACTTGAAAGGATATTTCTTCTCCTTCGAAATCATCAGATTGTCAAACAAATGTTGTCGAAGAAGTTCACACAAATCATAATATGCACCATTTTTTTCCATGTCATATCTGGTATAGATTGCAATAGCAGACACAAATTTCTCTCTGTTGGTGAAGTAAATCTTATATCTGATCATTATTGATGCATACTTCATAGCCAAATTAGTGATAGTATTTTTTGTAAGATCCCTTTTATCATGTGTTGCACCAGTGAGCTCCAACACCACTTCATCTTTCATATATTTCAATGATAGCACCGATTTAGTATCATAGAATCTTGTAGATGCCCTGATTGCTTCCTTAGTTATCAAATGGGGTCTGTTAGTTGACAAGAATTGATTATGAATTCTACTAATAATATATGTAATATACTTATCATCAATGGTGGAACATAAATTAGGGAAGGAGTTCCATTGATCCAACTTCTTCTCCACAATGTTCAAATGCTCAGGTTTTGCTGAGAAGTTATCCCTGTTGAGATCATTCAACCATATATCTATCAATTTATTATGATTAAATTCATCAACCTTGAATTTGATGTACATCTTATTATCCTCATTAGGAATTACACCATGAGGAATTGATGAGAAGGCATCCATAGGGTCATCTTCAAAAACCTACATTAAATACTTCCTATGGGAAGGTCTAGGTCTTTCTGATGCTTTCATTGCTACAAGAGTTGCCATTTTCAACACACCAAGATCTAATAGATTTAGAAAGAGGATTTGCACAAGCTTACAATAGTATAGAAGTGTAAATACCTTTTTCCCTCATGAAAAAACTAAAGCTATGGTTTACACATTTTGCACTTCAAATCACCTCAAGAATACACCAAATCACTCTCTACTTTTTTGAATGCACAAGTGATTAAAATTCCTTTTCAAATTCACTTTATAGATCAATGTGAAGCCCTAATTTTCATTAAATGTGATGGAACTCGAAAATATGATAAAACCCTTTTAGTTGTATTGAAAAACCCTAATCTCCTCTACAAAAGAACATGCCTACACTTTTTTTCCATTTTCTTTTGCATAACCTCTATCTAATCATTCCTTACAACATATCCTCATGCCAATATCTAACATGCCATACTTCCAAGGGGGTTCAAATAACCTTTATGCTTGTTTAATTTTTCTCCTATTAGGAGAGGACTCTCTTAGTGGTGAATCCAAATAAATAACTTTGTGAATAGTAGATAAAGGTGGTGGAGATGGTGACAAGTGTGGCACAGGGGAAGATGGCCTAGACTCCTTAGATTATGTATCAGTAGAAATTGTATATTATTTTCTCACAACCTCCTTTTATATTCTTCTTGAGAAGACATATTGTGTTTTAGGTGGTTGGTATGAAGGCCTCTCTTGAACCATGGGGAATTTCCCTTATCTTGAAATTTAATCTTCTACAAAATCTGCCACACACCTTTGTCAGAATTCTACAATATAGTCTTAATTCTTAGCATCAGATCTTCAATATGCATATAAGATCCCTTGTAATTGGGATCATTTTTCTATATTTCTTTCTCCAATTTGGAAAATTCCAACCATTTTTCATTTCTATCATCTACCTTCTATAGGTCAAGCTCATTCATGATGATATCTTCAAGATAATCAAAGACATGCCAACACTTACCTAACCTAATCTTTTCTTTCAAAGTTGAAATAGAACCTTCAAGGTCATGATTTATTTCTCTACAAGTCTTCATCTTCAAAGGTCAAATAATGTTTAGGATATTCCTCCATCCCTGTATTATCAATACAAAGTCTAAAAATATAGTGTATTTAGGAAAAATAGTTCCCTTCTTTTTCCTATCAAAAATACATCTTCAACTTTGCCAAGTTGCCACATAAGTTCTAAGAAACCTATTCTAAGTGACATAACCATTGGTAGCATATGTGGAGCTACATTAGTACCATACACTCTTAGAATCGTGCAACTAGCATGAGGAATAAAATCCACCAAGTTATGATCAATTCCCAAGTCAGGTCTTCTCTACTTATATCTCAAAAATTAATGCAATTATTTGGGAATTCTTGGGACATCCCTCACCAATACCCCTTTAATTTTACTAATTTTTT
Organism: Sequoiadendron giganteum; assembly: GCA_007115665.2. Taxonomy (NCBI): domain Eukaryota; kingdom Viridiplantae; phylum Streptophyta; class Pinopsida; order Cupressales; family Cupressaceae; genus Sequoiadendron; species Sequoiadendron giganteum. Next base: position 362,995,288 of record CM021102.1, on the reverse strand, counting down.
TAAAAAAGAAACAAAATTGGAAATGTGATCATGCTTGTCTAAATGATGAGTCAAACAGTAGATCAAAATGAAATTATTATTCTCATCTCTCAAATTCAATGGCATATATTTCCTAAACTCTTTCTTTCCCTTAGCCAAGAACATGTGGCATACTAATGAATACCACCAACATCTTACTCCAATCTCACCTTTTTTAAGGGTTACCAGGGCCTTGTGAATCTCATCAGACAAGTAAGTAGCAAAGTCATACAATTTTCTTACCATCACATGTTGGATATTGTCTGCCATATACATGTAAGCCATTGGCATTCTTTGTGGAGGGTCAAACCCTAGAATCTCACATAATTTTTGGAAATTTTTAAGAAAGTAGTATTCAAATATATCAATTGGAAATGGCTCTTTGTTAGTAGATGTGAGTTTCATTTTGATCCCTCCCTTTCCATTTATTATGGAGTTTGGAAAGATTGTTACTTTGAAGGTATTCTTGTTGGTTTCATATTCCTTTCTTAGAGATTCAATCTTGATTGGTATAGTTGCATCAGGGTTGAGGTTGAAAATATTAATAAATACTTCTCAGCTCAACTTAACCATATCAACTCCTACAATTGACCTTACAACCTTAATGTTAGGGTCATATTTTTTAGTAATGGCCTTGAGAAAGTAGATTTCCAAATAGAAATTTGGTTTGAAATCTTTCCCATGTCCAGTCTCTAACTATTGCAAGTAGGAACATTGGAATTTCTCCTCCTAAACTAGTATTTAAACAATTTTCATCCCGTGACATGTTTCAAATCAACATCCCTTATGGTGTATTATTTATCTATAATGCCATTTCCTATTCCCAGGCCTTGGAATATCATTTTAACTTGAATTTTTCCCATGGTCAAACTATAAGTCTTCAATTGGTTCAACACATCCTCATGAAGGCCTTTCTTAGAGGTAGAACTGGAGGTTTGGGCCTTTGGGGGTCACATTTCAATAATTTCACAACCTAGGGCTTTCTATAATATAGCTTAGGGATTTTTCAAGGTGGTTCAAGTGTTCTTAAATAGGAACACACAAAAAAAGAAATTTTTTAAATCAATTTGACAGAAATTTAATCAAAATGTAAAACTATAAAAGAAACCTAGCATGAATTTTAAAACATAGAAGAATAAAATGCATGCAATTTCACAAGAAATTGGACATAGAAGATGTAAATTTCACTTCCTAATTTTTGAATTACAAAAAAAATCCTATTTCTTGGTTGCTAAAAGCTCATACTTCATAGGAAAAATCTTCAAATTTCTTTAGGGTGATTTAGTAACTTGAGTTATGCTTTAGATCCTAATTTTATGATGAAAAAGTTCTTTAAATCAATAAGAAAACATCATTTCAGCCATTAATTCTCACTCCTATGAACCAAAATAACTTTATCAAACTAGTTTCACAATCTTAAATCATATTGTCTATCTTGTGATGATTTGAATCATCAAATGGCTTAGATGGATTAAATCAATTTTGAAAACTTGACTCAAATTGACTTCAACATCAAACAAATGATGAAACACCATATGGATAAGCCTTGCATTGCCATTACAAGTCCCACCTTCCTTAGAAAGGTACCGAGGATGTTGACATTTCCTTTCTACAAAATCCTACATGCATCTACTAGGAAGCAGATCAAAGGTTGCAAGATAGAAAGGAACCTACCAAATTTCTCCATGTGTCCTAACTTGCACATCCTTTAAGATCTTATATGATTTCCCATACTTAGGTGAATTCTACAATGTGCTTAATCCCTTGAGACTTGAATGGTCATGATTAAAACATCTCAAGCACCACTTTATGAGAATAGGCCACATTTACTCAAACTTATACCTTTTAGACTTTGATTTATTTCCTTAATATTCCCATAAAATATTTCTCTTGATCAAGAGTCTTTTTGATGATTAGGGTGATGCCACATAAAAACCTCTCGTAATCCCACAAGTAGAACAGATCGACTTAAATATCTTCCATGAGATGTCAGGGAATGGTTGAGCTAGGATCTATATGCTTCATATTAGGCCTTAAATGAAGGTCCCACCACTCTTTACCTCTTATAATACCATCGGGCCCATCATGAATACTGGGCATGCAACACTCTCTCACAATCCCATAAGTTTTTTCCATGAATATTTTAATAATGTGAGATAATGGGGAACCAATTACAATTGAATATATGACATATGTGGGGCGAGGACGAGTCTTTTAAAGAGTCTTTAAGCATGTTCTCTAAGTTTATAACTTAAAGAAGGGCTATCCTTAGGTCAACATAAAATTTAAGACTTAATACATCTTTGACCTAGGCTTAAACTGATTAACGTAGTGACTAAAAATTTAATGGCTGACATGACTTAGGTCTTATGCAAATATTTAATAGATGTGACCAGTATTGGTATGATAAGCGGGAGGTTTTTGAATGACAACAAGGTATTTCTTAACAAATTATGTACTGGTGATTTCAGGCCAATGAATGATTTGAAGAAAAACTAAGGCATAACACTATTAGGGTTTTAGAGAGGGTTTTATCTTTAGAGGGAACCCTAGTGAATGAAACCAAAAACCTTATCATAGAGATAATTAGTGAATGAAAAAATTTGTGAAATGTAACCATGAAACCACAAAAAAATTAAAAGTCCTATTAGCTACCAAAATAGGAAAGAGGGTGGCTCATTGCTAGAGATTTAAACTGATACAATATATCTACAATATGTTGAAGATTGTTCCAATTAAGCGCTATAAACTAACCTAACACACTTCATTATTCTCCACTTATCAACCACTTTGCACAATGCTCTACCTCAAATCTCACACACTTAATTATCTTAGATCACACATTTTACACCACACACATTACATAAGAAATTAACCTTGTATATATATACCACTTCCAACAAAAACATAAATTAGGTTAGCATAATTAATGTACCACGTATTCTCATAAGTTGTTGGATGAAAACACCAACACACAACCTAAAACATATACATAATACAAATAGGTCAGCATGAATTATAATTAATCTCATAAGTCCAAACTATACAATCTTTAATTTTGCACAACCTCAAACCCTTTAGGTTAGCACTATTGGTGAAACAATAATGGAATGAACCAACTCTTCATCCATATTTTGACATGCATACCTCCAAAGAATTTGACACCTAGAACAAAGACACTTGATACATCTATAAATACTCCTTCAAAACTACATACCATAATAATCATCTATAGTGGAATGAAAAACATTCCAATCAGGTACATTATCACTATGACTTTTCCATATCAAAAGAGATACTTTGTCAACTCCAACATCAATTGTAGAGGGCTTCAAGATGTGAAACCTTAGATTTATATTCCTCCAACATACACTAAAAATACCTTATAATTTTCTAACAAGATTCTTCTTAGTGGAGCAATGTGGACCTCAAAATTGGTTCATTGTACACTATAAACTATACTTTGGAACTTAGGCAATTCTACATTTATTTAGTTTGTTTAGGTTGTATAACTATTGTTTGCTACTATTATTGGATGTCAATATTGATGTATAACTAGTGTACAATATTGAATCTCAATACTGGATGTCAATATTGATGTATGACTAATGTTTGATGACATCCAATAATAGTAGCATCCACCAATATTGATATCCACCGTAGTAAAATCATATTTTATACATCCACCAATCTTTTCAATGACAAACCAATTTTCTAGAAATCTCCCCCTTTTTCATTAAAGGAGACATGTCCTTTAAAAAATCTCAAACTGTTGGCATATGGCTTCTGGTGTTTTCATTGATGGCAACCTAAGTCATTGATCCAGTCTGCACTTCAGTATTTGTTCATACCAAGAGACAAAGTGAAGAACAAGGTATCTGACTGAAGTTAAGTCTATCAATCCATATGTATTACTAGTTTATCAGTTTGAGTTGTGGATCTCAAGGAAGGTCATTGGGCATCTGGAATATCTTATTCTCAAGCTTTGTGTTGTTGCATCAATTAGTGTATGAGTTAGGAGATCTAGTTGATTGATTTTATTTTTAATAGTGCTAGAAGGCCGACTAAATAAATGTGGTGTGTTGCAGATGCACAATGCGAAATTGTTTGAATTTTTTTTGGGTTTGAGGATTTTATTTTGGGTCCTCACTATGTTGTGACTGACTTTGGATGGTGCACATTGAAAATAATTTATCGTTTGAGCCAACGGTTGGAAAATATATATATTTTTTTTAAAGCTGACATATTGTTTATTGAATCAATTTTTGTGGATATATATATATATGTGATCGATTATATTATTTTGACATATGTCAAGGAAGTGTGTGAAGTATGTTGCAAAATTCAAAAGGATAGTAGAGTGATTATGGACAGTTTTAGTTGTGCATAAAAGGGTTTGTAATGCAAATTAAAGCAAAGCAGAGCAGGAGAGTTGAATTAGATAGAAGGTCAAAAAATCGATTAATGTACTTAACCAGAACTGTTATCAGCCATTAGGAGATGCTATCTCTTGAGTTTAATTCTTTAGATGGATTTAATCTGAATATTTTGTAAGACAATGATTCTTCATCTCTGAGCAGTGAGCCTAAATGCAAGTGCATTCCCATTTTGTAAAACACTTATATTTGAGTACTCAAATTATGGATTGATCTCCACTGTGGTTTTTCCCCTAATAGGGTTTCCATGTAAAAATCCTTGTGTTATGTTGTTGTGTATTATTGCTTTATGTGCTTGTATCTTTCTTTTGGTTCAGTGTTGTAAGTGGTTTAAATATCAAAATTAATAAAGTTAAATTTTCAAGAACACTGATTCACCCCCCTCTTAGTGCTCCCTAATTCCAACAATTGGTATCAGAGCCTAGTTCCTTGAAAGAGGTTTAATAGCTTGAGGTGGATCTTGGAATGTAATGGACTCTAATAGTCTTCAATAGTAGCTTGTGGTTGCACTTGATGATCTTGATTACTCCAATGAACAAGTCTATGAAATGAAAGAAAATATTAAGGATACTAAGAAATTAATTGAAACATTAAAGGATCATATTATTAAGTCCAGGGAGAAGAGAAAGGATATCTATGATCAGATTAAGAAAAAAGAGAAAAAAAAATGTATGATGTTCACCTAAATAAAACCTTGAAGGAAATAGTTGAAGAATGTGAAAAGCTTTCTAGTGACAATGCTACCCTAAAGAGTGAGATGGAATCTATGGTGATGAAGCTACTATGGAGATTGAAGAGAGAAAGAAGAATGAGGAGAATCTTGCTTAGTCCTTAAAAGAAATATCTAATGAATGTAGTAGAATTAATAGAGGATTCATTCAAATGCATATTGAACTACAACAATCCTGAAAAATGAAGAGGAGCTTGAAAGATAGATTATTATTCTCAGGAATGAACTTGCTACTGCAAATGAATACAAGGAGAAGTTCAAGATTAGCTCAATTAAGCTTGATGAATTGACTCAAGGTCATAAGAATGGAAATGATAAGAGAGGTATTGGATATGAAAAGGAGAAAGTTCTAGATCTGGACAAAGGAATTTCAGGCAAGGAAATTAGATGTACAAAGAAAAAAGGAATTTGGTAAGACAACCTAATGCTAAAAAATTTAATCGATACTATTTTTCTTGCAATAAATTTGGTCATATGGCTGCTCAATGTAGAAGTAAAATAAGATTTGGTGATCCATCATTCTTCAACCAATGTTTCAATTGCAATAAGTTTGGTCATAAGTCAATTGAATGCAGAAACATGTCAAACAACTCTGTCAGTAGAAGGAATGCTAAATTTTATACCTATGGATGATTTGGGAATATTGCTAACTAGTGTAGATCAATAATAAATCAATGGAATGATTGTTCTAGACAAGGAAATGTTGTGTGCTACAATTGCAACAAATACAATCACATTGCAAGATTCTACAGAAAAAAAAAAAATGGATAGAAGGGGTCTGGTATACAAAGGAAAAAATACACAAAAAGATGATAAATGAAAAGGGAAAGTGACCATAGATGAAATAAGAGATTAGATGAAGAATACATGGGTGAATAAAAGTCCCTCTAATGTAGGAAATGAGCCAAAACTTGAATCTGGTTATGGTAATTCATATGGGAATTAGTTTAAGGCCTCTGGCCTAGTGGATTTTTTCAAGAATTTTTTTTTTCCCTTTTTCATAGTTGGTGCTGGAATACAGAGGATTGTCAATAGTTGTATTAATGATTTGCAGATGCATTGGAAAACACTCATAAATAAATTCAATCAAGTAAAGGTCTGCAAGAATAATTTTTCTCTTGCTGACTGAGAAAACAAGGTATCTAGAACACCTAGGGCAAAATAATTTATTATGAAGGGCTAAGCATGCAAGTTATAAAAAGAAAGTTGGAACCCTCACTTGCCACTTTAAATCAAAGAAAAGAAGAAGGAGAGAAAATTTCAACATAATTTCAAAAGCGTGAAGATAAGTTGACAACAAAACCCTAATCCATGAAGTACTTCAGTTGTGGTGAGAAATTTTCATTTAATTTGGTGTGCAGTCAAAGAACTTATTTGATAGAAACAAGACATGAGTGCGAAAGGTAAAATGGAAAAAGTAAAAGGATCTATAAACCTAGATGAGTTTAGTAGTGAGAATATTAGAGTTGTAAGAAACATGCTATCACTCGATGAATTGAAATGGCTAAAAGATTCAAACCACAAAAACTTGGATATTTGGAGTGAATTCCCTTATTTCGAGAACACAAAATTTTTTAAGTATATTTTGGACAGATTGAATGACAATATTATAACTATAGAAAAAACCTACCATATCTTGAAAGAAGTGATTGGAACTATAACCGAATTATGAAAATTTGGGGATGTACTAAGAAAGAAGTTAATTTGAAATAAAGAATTTGAAACCCTAACTGGAGTAATTGGAGATCAAAGGGCATTAATAATCTCAACAATTAGAGATTTAATGACAAGGTACATTACACATGTTGAACTCAAGGGAACACTAAGAGGGGGAGGTGAATCAGTGTTATACAAATCTGATACTTAAACCATTTCAGCATTAAAGCAAAGAAAGATGCAATCACAACAAGTAATAATCCACAACACCATAACACGAGGGTTTTTATGTTGAAACCTCGTTAGTGGAAAAACCACACTGGAGGTTAATCCACAATTTGAGTACTCAAATATAAGTTTTAGAAAAGGGAATGCACTTACATTCAGACACACTACCTAGAGCTCACTACTCAAAAGAGAAGGCTCATTGCCTTAAAAAATTTAGATTAAAACCATCTAAAGGATTGAACTAAAATAGTAGCATCTAATTATGCCAGGTTATAGTTATGATTAGACTATTGCATCAGATTTTGGATCTGCTTATTGATTATGCTCTTCAACTTTCTCTACTATTAACATCATAAATTCATGCACAGATGAATTCAAACCCTTATCCTGCTAAATTTTGCACCAAACACTAATATACTTTTCATCCCACACAATTAGATCATCCAAAATGATACAACCGGTCTCATATATATATCTACTATCAAGGATTTGATCATTCATATGTCGGCTTACATAAAACATAAAAATACTTTTCCACTGTCGGCTAGATCCATCACTAGTTCTTTGTGTGTATCCTCCAAATTTTGTTAAGATATAAAGAGGACCCAAAAAACATATTCAAAGATGAAAACACTTAACCAATTTCTTCTTAAACATCCGCAATGGCTAATTTCACCAAGTCAGCCTTCTAGCACAGATAACTAGAAAATTAGTGCATCGGATCTCCTAGATCGTACACTAGTGAATGCATAGCCAAAAAACTATAGAGTAATGAATTACAGATACCCGATGATCATCCTTGAGTTACACAACATGAACTAATAAACAAATAATACATATTGATCATCATTTTTACCTTTAACTAGATACTTCATTCTTCATTTTTTTCTATCAGTAAGAACCAAAACTAGATTGTGGACTGAATGAATGACTTTAGGTTTTGATCAATGACAATAATAGAAGCCATATGCCAGCAATCTCCTCCTTTGGGATTTATGGCAACACTTAGTGAAAGATGAATACGTGTCAGAACTAGTAAGAGTACGTTGCCAAACTTCAAAACTCCAAATCATTCAAGACCTAGCTCCCCCTAAGATTGATGAGGCATTTTGCACTACATTCTCTCCCCCTTTGACATAAATGAAAAATTTATGGCAACAATTAAAAAAAAATGGGTTGCTTTCTCTCACAAAAACTTAAAAATTGATTCAAAACTTTGAAAAAGAACAACTGCTTACTCAAAAAATTATCTTATGATTCTCCTTCATCTTCGGAAGGAATTTCTTGCAAGAATATATAGAAATCCCAATGATTATGATCATACTATTATTCTTGGATGTCATGTTGAAAATCTCAGTGAGGGATTCTAGAATTGTGACCACATCTTCAAGTTTTTCACCTTTCCTCAGTATCTCAACCATTTGTTCCAGTCTACCTTTAGTTAGATCCTTCACTTTCCAAAATGTGTCCACAAGTGTGTTTTTAGTGAATTGAACCTTTGAGTGCTCAGACTGTAGCTCTTGAATTCTCTTCTTAACTATGCCATCCTGATCCTAAACCATATCATATATTTTTCCAATCCCATTCAATTCTGATTCAATTTTCTCAAATTTTTCTTTGTACTTCCCAACTGCATGAAGCCAAAAGATTCAGTAGTTGTAGATGTTATTTGTTGAACTTATGCACTGCCTCAACTCAGTCATCCTCTTTTTCAACTTAGTGAGTGATAGCCTAAACTGATCCTTCAAATGAGATATTACTTCTCCTTCTTTGCTTTGAGATTCATAATCCATAGTTTCCTTACTACATTCAATCATTTCTTCAGGTAGGAAATTCTGAAAACTTTCTAATTTGATCTTGCAGTTCACAAAATTGGCATTTAGTACACTTAAGATCATATCTTGATCATATGATGGTCTGAAAAACCACAACTGAGCAATTTTTTGCATTCCACCTTCCTTGTGAATAAGATGTTGTAGCTTCTCTTTTTTCAAGTCATATTCTTCTTCAATTTCTTCAAAATTTCCTTCTCTTGTTTTGATCTAGGTGAATTTTTCTCTTTTCCCTACATTTCCTCATTGTATTTTTCATTTGGTATATCCACAGTTTCCTATTCCTTTCCTTTCCCTTCAATTTTTAGAATCTTGCATTCTGGAGGAGTACAAACAATAGTTTCTATTTCTCTTTTCTTCTTTCTATCTATCCCACCAAAAGATGAACCAACTTCAAATGCTTTTACCAAAAGAGAAATAGAAATAGAACAAAGTTTTCCTAGAAAACTCTTAAGGAAACTTTCAAACGCTTGATCATAGTTAGCCAAATTCTTAGAGTGTGTATAGATTTTCTTGTACACCGGCTCATTTTCTTCCCACACCACATTGTTTTTCATTGGTAAACAATTCAGAAAATACATTACCAGACATATGACTAGAGTACCAAACCTGAAAGGGTAATCTATTATCCTTGTTAACTACACATTCTCCATCAGTTGATCTTTTAACAATCTATACAGGTGAAAGATTTGACCTTCCATTATCATCTTATGTGAGATGTAGACCACACTAACCAAAGTTTCTCTTTCTTTGTTTCTAAAAAATATTTTATATGATATGCCATGCACAATGTACCTTGTCATAGGGTTTTTGATATTCAATATTATCAACGCCCTTTGATCTCCAATAACTCTAGTTAGGGTTTTGACCTCTTTATTCTAGATGGATTTATTTCATGGTATATCCCCGAATTTGCATAATCTAGTTATATTTTCAATTAATTCCTTCGAGATGATGTAGGGTTTGTCCAAAATCAAAGTGTCATCATTAAGTATGCTCAAAATGACTTTCATGATTTTTGCATTCTTAAAGTGGGGAAACTCATTCTGAATGTCCAAATTCTTGTGTTTGGCTTCTCTTACCCATTTCCATTCATCGAGAGATAAATTTTTTATTATGGCTCTAATATTTTTACTGTTGTATTCATCTAAATTGATTGATCCTTTAATTTTCTCCATTTTTCCCTTTGAACAACCATACACTAGAAATATATGGAATTTAAAAGAACAACTAAAATACCTGATTGATTTTGAGATTCATCAACTTATTGCCTTCACTTCTTCAAAATTCTACTTTAGACTACTTTCCTTATTTTATTCTATGATGCAAAGTGACAAATGAGAGTTACAACCTCCCTTTTATAGCTCATACACTTTTAGTAAGTGCATTTTCCCTAGGTATTTTAGATACCCTATTTTCTCAGACAGTAAGAGAAAAATTCTTCTGCAAACCTATGATTTCTCTGAGTTTCCTTGAGAGTGATTTCCAAAGCCTATGTAGATCACTAATACTCCTTTTTACAATCTTCTACCAATACAGTACTGACTTAGAAGAAGGGGATAAAATATTTTCTTGATAAACTCCCCCTGGGCCAATGGCTTGAGATCAATTTCCAGAGGAATTACCAGAAGAAGGTTCTAGTATAGAGCCACTACCAACATCTGATTCGTTCTTCCTTACCCATGCCTTCTTCATCTGATCTCTTATTTCATCCATAATCATTTTTCCTTTTTCTTTGTCATTTTTCTGTGTATTTCTATCTTTATATACTAGACCTCTTTTTTCCACATTTTTGTTCCTACAAAATCTTGTAATATGACCATTTCTATTGCAATTGTAACACACAATAGTTCTTTGTCTAGATGAATCATTCCATTGATTTATTCTTGATCTGCATTGATTAGCAATATGCCCAAATTTTCCACAAGTATAACATTCAACATTCCTTCTATTGACATAATAGTTTGACACATTTCTACATTCAACCGATTTAAGACCAAACCTTTTGCAATTGAAACACTAACCAAAGAATTATGGATTATGTGATTTCATTTTACTTATACACTAAGCAGCCATATCACCAAATTTATTGCAAGAAAAAAAATATCTATTAAAGTTTTGAGCATTAGGTTGCCTTACCGAATACTTTCCACCTTTGTTCATCTAATTTCCTTGCCTGAAATTCTTTTGTCCAAATCCTGAACTATCTCCTTTCTCATATCCAAGGCCTCGCTTGTCTTTAGAATTATTTTGTCCTTAAGTCAACTCACCAATTTTAACATAACTAATCTTAAAATTCTCCTTGTATTCATTTGCAGTAGCAAGTTCATTTCTGAGAATAATAAGTTGTTTTCGAAGCTCTTCTTCATTATTTATGGATTGTTGCAATTCACTTTTTAGTTGAATGAATTCTCCATTTACTCCTTTGCATTCATCAGATATTTCTTTTAAGGACTGGGCAGGACTCTCCTCATTCATATTCCTTTCTTCAATCTCCTTAGTTAGCTTCATCACCATGGATTCCATTTCATGCTTTAGGGTAGCATTATCTCTTGAAAGATTCTTACATTCTTTAGTTATTTCCTTTAAGGTTTGATTCAAGTGAGCATCATCCATGTTTTTTCTTTCTTTCTGCTTAATTTGATCACAAAGAACCTTCCTCTTTTCTCTAGATTTAACAATCTGATCCTTCAATGACTAAATGAATTCCTCAACATCCTTAAGATTCACTTTCAATTCCTCAACTTTTTCTTTAGACTGATCAAGGTCATCAAGTGCCACAAAAATTTGTTGCTGAAGACTACTAGAGTCCATTACATTTCAAGATATAACTCAAGCTAATAAAATTATTTAGAGGAACCAGAAGCTCTGAAACCAATTTTTGGACTCAAGGGAACACTAAGAGGGGGGGTGAATTAGTGTTCTACAAACCTAAATTTCATTATTCTAATACTTAAACCATTTCAACATTAAACCAAAGATATATGCAAGAAGAACATGAAATCATCCACAATACCATAACACAAGGGTTTTTACATGGAAAACCTATTAGGGGAAAAACCACAATGGAGGTTAATCCATAATTTGAGTACTCGAATATAAGTTTTATAAAAGGGAATGCACTTGCATTTAGGCACACTACCTAGAGCTCACTGCTCAAAAGAGAAGGCTCACTACCTTACAAAATTTAGATTAAAACCATTTAAAGGATTGAACTAAAATATTAGCATCTACTTATGCCAGATTATAAATCTGGTTAGGCTCTTGCATCGGATTTTAGATCTTCGAACTGATTCTTCTCTTCACTTTTCTTTGTTCTTCTATTCACCTCATAAATTTATGCATAGATGAATTCACACCCTTATCCTGATAAATTTCACACCACACACTAATATACTTCACATATCACACAATTCACTCATCCAAAATGATACAATTAATCTCATATATATATCCACTATCAAGGATTTGATCATCCATATTTTGGCTTACATAAAACATAAAACTACTTTCCAACTGTTGGCTAGATCCATCACTAATTTTCTATGCATATCCTCCAAAGTTGGTTAAGACATAAAGAGGACCCAAACAAACATATTTGGACATGAAAAAACTTAACCAATTTCTTCTTAAACATCTGCAATGGCTGATTTCACCAAGTTGGCCTTCTAGCACAGATAACTAGAAAATTAGTGCACCAGATCTCCCAGATCGTACACCAGTGAATGCGTATCCACAAAATTCTAGAGTAAGGAATTACAAATACCCAAAGATCATCCTTGAGGTGCACAACATAAACTGATAAACAAATAATACATATTGGTCAACATTTTTGGGCCCCTCTACAATAACCTCTCTCAATTTTTGCTATCTCGAAGGCATTTTCCTATGGTGGTGAATTTTCACTTGGGGAAAAACTTGTCAAATGCAAGCAGTTGAAAGTTGCAAAGTGGTGAAACTTTCTTTATGCAGCATGTGTGACCAAGCAGATTGTTCCAACATGTTTGAATATGTATGTTTACACTAGGCATGGTCCTCTTTCACACCCAAACACGTGAAATTGCTGAGCTACATTCAACCAAATCGATCCCTTAAGGGTCCAAAAAGTAAAATGGCTAGAAAATTTAGGATGCTATTACTTAGATATCATGATGCTTAGAAAATTCTCATCTAGTCCTATGGGATCATGTTGGGCCCCTCTACAATAACCTCTCTCGGCTTTTGTTATCTCGAAGTCATTTTACTATGGTGGCGAATTTTCACCTGGTGAGAAAGTTGTCAAATGCAAGTAGTTGAAAGTTGCAAAGTGGTACGACTTTCGTTCTATAGCTCATGTGACCAAATGGACTATTCCAACATGTCTGAATTGGTATTTTTATAATGCATGGTCCTCTTTCATAGCCAAACATGTGGAATCACTCTGAGCTACGTTCAACCGTGTCGATCCCTTAAGGGTCCAAAGTGCAAAATGGTTGTGAACTTCAGCATGCTATTACTCGGATACCATGATGCTTTGAAACTTCTCGTCTAATCCTATGGGATTATGTTGGGCCCATCTACAATAAATTTTCTCGGTTTTTCCTATCTAAGAAGCATTTTTCCATGGTGGCAAATTTTCACTTAGGGAAAAAGTTATCAAATGTAAGTAGTTGAAAGTTGCAAAGTCATGTAACTTTTGTTATATAGCTTGTGTGACCAAATGGACTATTCCAATGTGTCTGAATAGGTATTTTTATGCTAGGAATGATCCTCTTTCACACCCAAACATGCAAAATCGCTCTGAGCTACGTTCAACTAGATCGATCCCTTAAGGGTCCAAAGTGCAAAATAGTTTCCAACTTCAGCATGCTATTACTTAGATACCATGATTCTTAGGGAATTCTCATTTGATCCTATCAAATCATGTTGGGCTCCTCTACAATAACCTCTCTCAGTTTTGGCTATCTCTGAGGCATTTTCCCATGGTGGTGAATTTTCACTTGGGGAAAAAGTTGTCAAATGCAAGTAGTTGAAACTTGCAAAGTCGTGCAACTTTTTTTCTACAACTTGTGTGACCAAGTGGAATATTCCAATGCATCTAAATAGGTATTTTTATGCTATACATGGTCCTTTTTCACACCTTAACATGCAAAATCACTTCGAGCTACATTAAACCGAATCGATCCCTTAAGGGTCCAAAGTGCAAAATGGCTACAAATTTTAGCATGTTATTACTTAGATACCGTGATGCTTTGAAACTTATCATATGATCTTATGGGATTGCATTGAGGACCTCTACAATAATCTATATCATTTTTGGCTATCTCGAAGGATTTTTCCCATGGTGGTGAATTTTCACTTGGGGAAAAAGTTGTCAAATGCAAGTAGTTGAAAGTTGCAAAGTCATGCAACTTTTGTTCTACATCGCGTGTGACCAAATGGACTATTCTAATGCATCTGAATAGGTATTTTTATTCTAGGAATGGTCCTTTTTCACACCCAAACATGCGGAATCGCTTTGAGCTACGTTCAACCAGATCGATCTCTTAAGGGTCCAAAGTGCAAAATGGCTGCAAAATTCAGCATACTTTTACTCAGATACCGTAATGCCTTGGAAATTTCTCATTTGATCCTATGGAATTTTATTGGGCCCCTCTACAATAACCTCTCTCGGTTTTGGCTATTTCAAAGGCATTCTCCCATGGTAGTGAATTTTCACTTGGGGAAAAAGTTGTCAAATGCAAGTAGTTGAAAGTTGCAAAGTCATGCAACTTTTATTCTACAGCTTGTGTGACCAAATGGACTATTCCAATACATTTTATTAGGTATTTTTATGCTAGAATTGGTCCTCTTTCACACCCAAACATGCAGAATCGCTCCGAGCTATGTTCAACAGGATCAATCCCTTTAGGGTCCAAAGTGCAAAATGGCTGCAAACTTCAACATGCTATTACTCAGATACCATGATTTTTAGAAATTTCTTACCTAATCCTATGGGATCATGTTGGGCCCCTCTACAATAACCTCTCTCAGTTTTGGCTATCTCTTAGGAATTTTCCCATGGTGGCGAATTTTCACTTGGAGGAAAAGTTGTCAAATGCAAATAGTTGAAAGTTACAAAGTGGTGCAACTTTCATTCTATAGCTTGTGTGACAAAATGGACTTTTCCAATGTGTCCAAATGGGTATGTTTATTTTATTTGTGGTCCTCTTTCATACCCAAACACATAGAATCACTCTCAGCTACGTTCAACTAGATTGATCCCTTTAGGGTTCAAAGTGGAAAATGGTTTCAAAGTTCAACATGTTGTTA
This sequence comes from Sequoiadendron giganteum, assembly GCA_007115665.2. NCBI lineage: Eukaryota > Viridiplantae > Streptophyta > Pinopsida > Cupressales > Cupressaceae > Sequoiadendron > Sequoiadendron giganteum. The sequence goes on along the minus strand of CM021102.1, from coordinate 362,980,097 downwards.
CTCGAATACCATGATGCTTAGAAAGTTATCATTTGATCCTATGGTATCATGTTGGGCCTCTTTATAATAAACTCTCTCAATTTTTTCTATCTTAAAGGAATTTTCTCATGGTGGTGAATTTTCACTTGGGGAAAAAGTTGTCAAATGCAAGCAGTTGAAAGTTGCAAAGCAGTGCAACTTTCATTCTGCAGCTCATGTGACCAAAAAGACTTCTCCAACGTGTCTGAATAGGTATTTTTACACTAGGAATAGTCCCATTTCACATCCAAACATGTGGAATCACTTTGAGCTACGTTCAACTATATTGATCCCTTAAGGGTCCAAAGTGAAAAATGGTTGCAAACTTGAGCATGCAATTACTTGGATACCATGATGCTTAGAAACTTCTCATCTAATCCTATGAGATCACTTTTGGTCCCTCTACAATAACCTCTCTCTATTTTGTTACTTTGATGTCATTTTCCTGTGGTGTCAAATGCAAGTAGTGTAAAGTTGCAAAGTGGTGCAACTTTCATTTTACAACTCATGTAATCAAACAAACTGCTCCAATGCATCTCAATAGGTATGTTTACACTAGGCATGGTCCTCTTTCACACCCAAACACACAAAATTTCTCTAAGGTACGTTCAACCGAATTGATCCCTTATCATGGCATGCAAGACAATCAAAAATAGAAACATACACACAGTGGTTGAGAATTCTATGTTTTCTACACAAAAATCATATGATCATTTCAAGTCACAAAGCTCTCAAAATATTTTCATCTCATCAAAACTACATTCTTCCTTGTAGAACTACAAATTGAATCAATCAGGTGTATCTCCTTAATGAGATCCTTTCAGACCAAGACTTGAACCATTTCAAAACCCCATCAAAATATTTTTCAAAAATAGAGAAGGTGTAACTTTGGTAGGTTTTGTTTACATTTCACACAAGATGATAATGGAAGATTAGGATTTTGACCTTTGTAGTTTACTGAAAGATCAACTAATGGAGAATGCACAATTTACAAAGATGACAGATTAACCTTTCAAGTTTGGTACTTTGGTTATATATCTTGTGATTTATTTTCTACAATACTTACCATTGAACAAAAATGTAATATGGGAAGAGAGTGAACTAGTTTGAAAAAAAGAATTACATACACTCTAACAATTTGGCAAACTATGATCAAGCATATGAAATTTTCTTTAAAATTTTGCTAGGAAAGTTTGACTTAATTGATATTCCCCTTCGAGTAAGGGCACTTGAATTTGGTTCCTCCTCTGATGAGGTAGAGAGAAAATAAATTTCTCTAGCATGCAATACTCCAAGAGTTGAAGGAAAAGGAAAAGAATTGGTGATTATGGATATACTAGATGAGGAATTTGATAAGGAAACTGAGGATACTCAAATAAAGGAACTAGAGATAGTTGAACTAGAACAAGAAAAGGAAATGATAGAAGAAAGTGAAGAAGAATATGGAAGATGGAATGCAAAAAATTACAAACATATGGTCTATCAGACCTTCATATGAGTAGGACATGATTTTAAACATAATAAGTGCTCATCTTGTGCACAACCATATCAAATTAGAGAGTTTATAGGATATGTTGCCAGAAGAGATGATCGAATGTATCAAGGAAATCATGGACTCTGAGTCTCAAAATAAGGAAGAAGAAGAAGTAATTTTACACCTGAATAAGCAGTAAAAATTATCTCTCACCAAGCTAAAAAGGCACATGAATCAGCTAAGGCAATGCATAAACACAATAAACAACATCTACAATTACTATCTTCGATGGTCTCATGTAATTGGCAAGTACAAAGAAAAGTTGGAACAAATTGAAACAAAATTGAATAGCATTGGACAAGACTTTAACATGGTCTAGGATCAAGATGGTACAATTAAGAAAAGGATTCAAGAATTACAGATAGAGAATACAAATGTTCAAAACACCAAAAACAAGATTGTTGACACCTTTTGGAAAGTGAAGTATATAATAGAATGCAAACTTGAACATCTGATTGAAATACTCAGGAAAGGAGAGATATTAGAAGAAGCCATCACCATTTCGGAATCCCTCATGAAGATTATCAGCTGCAAATCTAAAAACAATATCATGATCATAATCACTAGGATTGCAATAGAAGAATGGAAGAATTTTCTTTCGAAGATGAAGGAGAAATACAAAATAATCTTTGAACACAAGTAGCAGTTGTATTTCTTCAAAATTTTGAACCAGTTTTTGAACAAGTAAGTTTTTGGTTACCCTCCAAAAAGGGATTACTATAAGATTTTTTTTGGTTTTTCATTGATGTCAAAGGGGGAGAGAGGGCAGTGAAAAATTCCTTAACAACTTTAGGGGAGTTGTGTCAGCTATGAATTTTTGAAGTCTTGAAGGATTGTAGTATGTTGGTTCTGACACTTAATCATTTTTCACTAAGTGTTGATATCAATGCCAAAGGGGGGGATTGTTGGCATATGGATTCTGGTGTTGTTATTGATGGTGACCTAAGTCATTGATTTGTTCCACACTTTAGTATTGTTCATACTAGGAGACAGAGTGAAGAACAGGGTATCCGACTGAAGTTAAGTCTATCAATCCATATGTATTACTATTTTATCAGTTTGAGTTGTGGATCTTAGGGAAGGTCATTGGGAATCTGGAATATATTATTCTTGATTTTTGTGTTATCGCATAAATCAGTGTATGAGTTAGGAGATCTAATCAATTGATTTACTATTTAACAGTGCTAGAAGGCTGACTAAGTAATTCCAAAAAGGGATTACTATAAGAATTTTTTTTGGTTTGTCACGGATATAAAAGAGGGACAGAGAGTAGTGAAAAATACCTTATCAACTTCAGGGGAGTTGTGTCGACTATGAATTTTTGAAGTCTTGAAGGATTGTAGTATGTTGGTTCTAACATTTAGTAATTTTTCACTAAGTGTTGAAATCAATACCAAAGGGGGAGATTGTTGGCATATGGATTCTAGTGTTGTCATTGATGGCAACCTAAGTAATTGATCCATTCCACACTTTCATATTTGTTCATATCAGGAGATAGAGTGAAGAACAGGGTATCTGACTGAAGTTAAGTCTGTCAATCCATATGTATTACTAGTTTATTAGTTTGAGTTTTGGATCTTAGGGAAGGTCTTTGGGAATCTAGAATATGTTACTCTTGAGTTTTTTGTTATCGCATAAATCAGTGTATGAGTTATGAGATCCGATCGATTGATTTTTTGTTTAATAGTGCTAGAAGGATGACTAAGTAAATCTGGTTGTTGCAGATGTTTAAGGAAAAATTGTTCGAAGTATTTTCAGGTTTGAGGATTTTATTTTGGTTCCTCACTATGCTATGACCAACTTTGGATGGTGCACATTGAAAATCATTTGTGGTTTGAGTTGACTGTTGGAAAATATTTTATGTTTTATTAAAGCTGACATATGGTTTATTAAATATCAAGTGTTGCAGATATATACATATGTGATTGATTATATAATGTTGACATATGTGAAGGAAGTGTGTGAAGTATGTTGTGAAATCCATAAGGATGGTAGAGTGATTATGCACAGTTTCAGTTATGCATAAAAGGGTTTGTAATGCGAATTAAAGCAGAGCAGAGTAGAAGAGAAGAATTAGACAAGAGGTCAAGAAATCGATTAATGTGCTTAATCAAAATTGTATTAGGCATTGGTAGATTATATCTCTTTAGTTCAATTCTTCATATGGATTTAATCTGAATATTTAGTAAGATAGTGAGTCTTCATCTCTGAGCAGTGAGCACTAGGTAGTGAGCCTAAATGCAAGTGCATCCCCATTTTTTAACACTTATATTTGAGTACTCAAATTATGGATTGACCTCCACCATGATTTTTCTCTAATAGGGTTTCCATGAAAAAATCCTTGTGTTATGGTGTTGTGGATGATTTCTTTATGTGCTTGTATCTTTCTTTCGGTTCAGTGTTGTAAGTGGTTTAAATATCAGATTAATTAAGTTAAATTTTTGAGAAAATTGATTCACCCCCCCTCTTAGTGTTCCCTAATTCCAACAAAATCTACCAACCCTTTGATATCAAGGGAAAAGATCTCTCAATATCAAGTTTTTCAAACCATGTCAACTATTCTTCCTTTTATAAATATACATGTATATACATGAGAATAACTCCCCCTTACAAGGTTATCCATGGAAAAGATTAAAAATGTAACACAAAATTCTCTAATACATCAACATATGTAAAAATAAATCTGAAATTGCATAAATTAATAAAAAATGTATATTATCAAATATAGGAAGGTAAAATACTTTTCTAAGACACCTTCAATTTTTCAATGTGTGCCCCCCAATCCTTCTTCCCAACATCCCAATCGTTCTATGCAAAGGAAAGCATGTAGCATTGATTCCCAAATTGCCTAAGGAGGTCTTCTCCTTCATCCAATGAATTGGGTACCAGATTCTTTATGCCAACATTTATGCACTTTCTAATACACTAGTCAAGGTCTAAGCCTAGTGCTTACGAAATATCTAAGTTGACTGTATTATACTATAATCTTCTCCTTTCTCTCTTGCAGTTAGAAAATTTATCCATGCAGATTTTCTATTGACATCCTTGTAGTACCATCTACATCATTTTTGAAATCATATGCTTTGGAGGTCTGATCAATTTATGAATCAATGGAGTCCATTTCATCCCTTATGATTTTTGTAAAATTAAGACATTTCAAATAGAATTGAAACAAATTCCTTGCTTCATCTAAACACTATTGCACATTTCTTAGATTTTATTGTAATTTTCCATGTGCAACACTACACTTGTTAGATATTTTAGTCAATCTCCTACCATATAAATTATTTTTTATATCCTTTTCAGGCCTCTCTTCCAAATTGATAGAATATTATTTGGAAGAATATAGCAATTTATTCAATTTTTATATACCGAATAGGGAATCATTAATTTTTGCACTAGGAATACCTTCTTGTAATACCTTAACTACTTCTTCAATTAAATTTTCACTCTTTCGATGGGTTTGTAATATATCCTTCCTTGTGGAGGCATGAAAACTATCACCAAGTTGTAGTTTCTATAGAGGAGAAATCTTACTCATGTCCACTTTTCCCTATTACATAGGTAGCTACAACAGTTGTGTAGATACCACAGGTTTGAATTGTAGTTTCATACCTAATAAATATTTTAAGGTATCCTACAAGCTTCAAAGGATTCACTAGTTGTTTTTACACTTTCTACTTCCTTCTTCTTGCCAGCCTTTTTCTTATCACCAACAATTTCTTTAGCTCTATCACTTTGGTCCCTATCTACACTACCATATTCTTCCTCAATATTCTTCTCTTCTTCAACTAATTTCACTTTATCTTCTTGATGAGGTATGTCTCTAGTGTTTTGTGCCTTTGAGTTCTCTATTTTTTCTTGTGTAAATTATTTTTTTTGTTTTGCACCTTTCTCTTTGTTTTGAGGGGTTTAATTTTTCTCTATTTTTAAATCCTCCTCCTGTATTTTATCATCAATTTATTCTACTACATTCTCCATCACTGTAGAGACATTACCTATAGCCACTTCTTCTTACAAATTTTCTTGTTGCTCAACCTCATGTTTCAGAGCATGCTCATTTTGTTTGTTTTTAGGTTCATTCATTTCCAAGATAGAAGTGTCATGTTCCATTTCACTTCCACTTTCCAAAGACATTCAAAAATATTTAGCTAGATTTGCAATATTTTGCAATATCTCATTTCTCAACCTCTTAATATCTTCTTTATCCTTGCTCATTAGGGTGAAAGCTCTCTTGAAGAAGGAGATTGTTAGATGTTTTCAAAGGTTCGAAACATAAGCATGAATTACATAATACTATTTGATCCAGTGTTTTCATCGATGTCAACATTGTTATGATTATCCTAGTATGATTTGGAAGTGCTACTGAAGATATATGTATAGAATAAGTTTGTCCGATAAATATGGTTGTACAGGAAATTAGCTAAGTACTTCCACTAAATATTTTGTTGTTTACTGTGTCAATTTCTTGGTTTGCACTCCACCGCACTAACTGATATCACTCTACATTTTTAACCATGGTTTTAAGCCTATCAGATTCAGGTAAAATCAAGATTTTGTGATATTTTGTGAAATATGTTGGAAGTTATGTATGAAAAAGCTTAGCTCTATGTATTGTAGTTATTTTTCTATATACAATGTTGATGTGGGAGATTTGTCTTTCCTCCAAAGATAATTACTTTTTACTACATTTCTAAAGATAAACTTGCTAATGTTAGCTAAGTGTGAATCTGAAGAAATATCAAGTCTTGAAGTCATATGTATGGAGAAGTGTGTGTATGATTGAAATTTTTGTGATTCTGTCTAATTCTTGGTTGAACTAATTCATGATATGCGTTGTGAAGATTAAATATATATTGAAATTATCTTTTAGGATCTATTCTAGGTTCATGTCAACCTAAATTAAGTACTGCACCTTTGGTTTGAGTGTAAAGAATTTTTTAAATCATGTGTAGAGCTGACAAAGCTATTTTAGATTGTTTATGGTGACATCTAATTAGGTTAAGCTAATCGATGTATGTAGATGTAATTGGGTATTTATATGTGAGAAAATTTTGATGACGATGAGATGGAATCAGCTAAAAATTAGGTGCAAGAGATGTCAAATTATGCAAACATGTGAATTAAGAGGCATGTGAGAATAATAAGAGAATAACAGTTGAGCGACTACTAAGTAGATTATTATTTTGTATTTAGAGATTTAAAGGAGCTTAAATTGGTGCAGCCATGGTAGGAGGGTCCTCAAAGAGAATAATCTAAAATATGCAGAAATATTTACACAAAAAAAGAAACAAAAAACATGGAGGAAAATGCAGATTCAAACCTTCTTATTATCAAAAATTTCAATTACATATAGTTGGCCACATCCAAGCTTATTGAATCGGCTCACAGGCCTAATACAACATGCTCAAAATATAATATTCTTATATTCTCCTTAATGCAAGCTCAAATATTACATGTCAAATCTCCAATCTTCTTAACCAACCTCCTAATGATCGATTACAATGTTTTATATCACACCTAGGGGTCTAGGATCATCTGCATCAACCAAAGATCATTACAATCTTTGATGAATAAAATGTAATGTGCATGAAATATGTCGGCCTTCAATTTGAATTTCTTCTCGATGAGTGCATAAGATGAAGTGTGGACCTAAAAATTAAGGTTGAGGACACTCCATGGAATAATTTAAATCACACTGTAAGTATCCACAAGTTATGAGAAATATCCACAAGAGATCAAACTAGTTGTTGGGCTTGAAACTGTCACTTACTCCAAAAGTCATAAATTTCCAGGAAAAGATCGAATCATCCTGAAATCTTGGAATAAGGAAAATTAACATTTCCATGATGAAAATATAGATCCATAGTATCTGGTGAGAAAATATGAAGAAATACTGAATCTTCCACTCAAACTGGACAAGAACAAGAACAAAACTAAAAGAAAATATTTATGGTTGATGGAGGATTGCAAAGAACCAAGGATGCTCCTACATCAGACATCTGGGCTTATTTGAAAAGTGAGTCCCTCACTTTGCTGGGGCTAATAGAAAACCAAGACAATTTACCATAGCCAGAAAAATTCAAGAAGAATCCTCCACTAGTTTTCCTTTACACTTCACAAGATATTATTTGTATTGTCTTCCATGCGTTTTCCTCCCATCTTTGATATCCAAAATCTCTTCTATCTCATTTGGTTTTTGTTTAGGAAGTTATTTCTCCAATTTTTCTTTACTGTCTTTACTAAATTATTCTTCATGGTACTAATGTATATCTACAATGTTGAAAATAGGTGATATACTCATGTCATCCAGTAACTCTACTTCATATGCATTTTCTAAATTTGAATTTCTTCAAAATCTTATAGGGTCCAAACTTCCTCATTTTGAGCTTATTGTATGTGCCAACTAGAATTATTTAATTCCTCAAGTACACCATCACGTCATCTCCAACCTCGAACTCCTTATGTCTCCTCGTTTCATCTGCTCGCTCCTTATACTTATGGTTCACATCTTTCAATTTTTTTTACTTGAGTATGCACTTTCTTTATATGTTCTGCAAATTCCTCTACTTCTACACTCCTTTTATCTTCCTTTCTGATGTCTCACAACTCTGATATACCTCTAGGATGAACTCTAGTAACAACCTCAAAAGGTTTCATTATAGTACTCCTATTCACTAAATTATTGTAAGAAAACTCTACTTGTGCAAGGACTAAATCCTAACTTCCAATCTTCTCTCCAACCAAACATCTCAGAAAATTCCCCAAACTCTTGTTTACTACCTCTTTGTGTCCATCAATCTGTGGGTGAAAAGTAGAACTAAACTTCAAATATATCTTTAACTTATTCCAAATTATCCTCCAAAAGTAACCAACAAACTTTGTATCTCTATCTGAAACAATACTCTTAGGTAATCCATGTAATCTGACCACCTCTTTGAAAAACAAATCTTCTACATGTATTGCATTTGTTGTCTTCTTACAAGGTATGAAATGTATCATTTTAGAAAATATATCCACCACCACAAATATAGAATCATTACATCTCAGTGTCTTTGGAAAACCAATTATGAAATCTATGTTGATATCCTCCCAAGGTCTCTCTGAAATTGTCAAAGGTTTATACAATCCAACATTCTGACTACTCCCTTTTGCAACCTGAAAAACTCTACAACTTTGCACAAATTTACTAACATCCTTATGAATTTGTGGCCAAAAATAATTCTCACTTACCAATGTTGTTGTCATATCAATTCCAAAGTGTCCTACTAATCCTCCACTATTTTTTTCTTTCACAAAGCTATCCCTCATTGAACTCCAAGGTATACACAACTGATTCCCTCTGAACAACATATCCTCTTGAATGAAATAATCCAACCACTGAATCCTATCCTCCAAGAGTGGTTCTTTACAAGCTCTCCAAGGTTCTGCAAAATTTGGGTCTTCCTCATACAAGTTCTTCAATTCATCAAAGCCTAATACCTCCACTCTCATCCCTGCCAATAAATTCCTTCTCCTACTCAAAGAATCAACAACTCTATCTGACTTTCCACTCCTATGTTTCAAAACAAAAGTAAAGCTTTGCAAGAATTCCACCCATCTCATGTGTCTCTGATTCAATTTAGCTTGACTATTCAAATACTGCAAATCCTAATGATCTGTATACAACAAAAACTCCTTAGGCATCAAGTAATGTCTCCACTTCTTCAAGGCTTGAACTATGGCATAAAAATATTCATCATACACTAAATACCTTTTCCTAGCATCATTCAATTTCTCATGAAAATAAGCTACTAGTCTTCCTTCTTGACTTAATACTACTCCAAAAGAATTTCCACTTGCATCATAGTCTACCTAAAATACCTTATTAAAGTTTGGTAAAGCCAACACAGGCTCCTCAGTCACCTTCTATTTCAACAACTCAAAACTCTTCTCTACTCCAAATATCCACCTAAAATATTTCTTATCCCCTCTCATTTTTTTGTCATAAGACTGCAAATAGAACTAAAATTCCTAACAAACTTTTGGTATAAAATAGCCAACCCATGAAATGATCTTATCTCTCCAATTCTATCAAGTGTAGGCCATTTGATAATTTCTCTTACCTTCTTAGGATCCATCTCCAATCCATCCCTAGATATAACAGCCCCAATATATACTAATTCCTCCTTCATGAAACTACACTTCTTAATGTTTATCACTAATTGATCTTCTCTGAACCTCTACAAAACTTGTCTTATATGCAACAAATGTTCTTCTCTAGTCTTACTAAAAATCAAGATGTCATTCAAATATACAATCATAAACTTACCCAAGAATTTCTTTAATACCTCATTCATCAACCTCATGAAAGTACTTAGTGCATTTGTTAGTCCAAAAGGCATCATCAAGCACTCGTACAATCCTTAATTTGTCTTGAATGTTGTCTTCCACTCATCTCCTTCTCTGATTCTGGTCTGATGATATCAACTCTTCAAATGTATCCTCGTAAAGTATTTAGCTCCACTCAAATAATCCATAATTTCATCCATCTGGGGCAAAGGAAATCTATACTTCACTGTAATTTTGTTTATGGCTCCAGAGGTTGTAGACATCCTCCATTATCCATCCTTCTTAGGTGCTAGCACAAAAATTACTACACAAGGACTTAAGCTTTCTTTGATCAAACCCTTCCTCAACAACTCTTGCACTTGTCTATTCAACTCTTCATTCTTTTCCAGTGTCATTCGATGTGCTACTTTATTAGGAAAACTATCTCTAAGAATCAGATCCATGCAATGAATAATACTCCTCACAAGTGGAAATCCATCAGGTACATTCTCTAAAATGATAGATTCATATTATACCAACTCCTTTATCCCCTATGGTTGTTATTCTACATGCTTCAAGTCTTTAGCCTTCTTAGGAAGCAAGGCATAACACATGTTCTCATGTCTCAGTCCATCTAGAAATCTCCTTCCATAAAACAAACAAATTCTAGCACTCATGCAAACCATAACTTTAGGAACATCCTAAAATGGAAACAAATTATGCATCATCCCATTAGCAACAATGGTATGTGCATTCTTCTTTCCATAATGAATAGCCTATCTATCATACTACCAAGGACTTCCCAAAAAAACATGGCATACATCCATAGGCATGATATCACACAAAACTTCATCATCATACTTTCGTATCTTCAATTTTACCAAAAAATGTTCACTTACCAGTATCTTATACTCATCTTGAATCAATTCTATCGGATAGGGCTTCGAGTGTTTCATTCTTTCCAGCTTCAACTTGGTGACCATTTCTTCTGAAACCAATTTCTTGGAGCTTCCACTATCAACAATCACTTTGCAACATTTAATAGCTACCTTGCATTTGGTCTGAAATAAATTCTTTCTCTGCAACAGTTCTTGCTCCATCTCACTTTGACATAATACTCTTTTGTTCACTAACACTTCTCCCTCTTCTAGTTTATTAGGTGATCCAACATGATCCTCATCAACAAAGTTTTTTCTTCTACTGTTATTTGTCTTTCTTCTTGCATCTCCCTAATTACATTCAAATTATCTATGTCCTTCTCCACCACACTTAAAACAATTTCAACTAAATACTCTTTTCTCTGGTCCTCTATCACTTTTTTCTATAACTGTCATTCCAGTAAAAATCATATCCTCCTCTTTGGTAATATTTTCCATCATATCTATGGTATGGATTATCATTCTTATTGACTTCCTTATATTGTTGGTGTGAATCTTGAAGGGAAAGAGATATATTTGAGAACAATTATGAATTTGGTAATAAGGTATGCTACTATGATCATCTGTCACAAAGTATGTATTCTTAGCAATGACCTTACAATTTCTACTATTGGTGTACATGTTTTTGTTGATATGGTTAAAAGAGGTATGGAATATTACTTGTGTGAATTACTTCGTATAAATATTTTGAAGAATTTAAAGGAAATCAAGAAGATTAAGAAGAATATTTTTTGGCATGGAAATTTGGTTGTCTATTTACTCCTTTACGTTTTGAGAGAATTATCGACAATAGGAAGGATAAAATTGCCAAATAAAAAGCCTATTTCCCATCAAATCAGGAACTTCATAATAAATCTTGGTAGCTCAAATGCACAAGAGACTTCCCTTTCTACATTCTTTGGAACATTTTAGATGAGAATGAATAAAAGGCTTAGAATTCCAATAAGTGTTTTTGAAAGGTACTCCAAAAGAATTAATTTTCTTGTGTCCACATATTTCTATCACATGGAAGAAGTTGAATCAAGTTTGGTTTTGATATTAGAATTAGAAAATGAATTTTTAGAGGCTAAAGTTGATAATTATGCTAGAATTATTTTGGAAAGCCCTAAGAATCTCAGTGCAGAAGGTACCTCTAATAGTGTAACTAAAATAGGGAAGAAAAGGAAGAGTGTTGTTAAGCAAGAAGTTGTAGAAGGAAGTGAGTTTGAGAGAGATCAAAATGAGAATGAACGAATACATATTCAAAGAGATTTGGAAGAATTGTAGAAGGTTATTCTTGGTGCTAATTTTGATTCATTTATTTTTGTTGTGGAGAATCTCTATGGCATGATTGATTCTTTGAAGGTCTACATATCGAGACTTGAAGTGCATGTTGTAGGAATGAAGAAAGGATTGAAGGTGTTGTCATTGATGTCAACTGATCAACTAGTTATCTACTAGTTGTTTTTGGTTGTAAATGTTGAGGATATTGAAAAAATTGTATAAAAGAAATTTTGTAGGTATTCAGTTGATGATTTGGTATTTGTCTATATGATATTCTATTTTATATATGTTGGTTATGATTGTTGAAGTTTTTAATATCCATATTTTTGGTTGTTAGTTCATTGAGAAGTTTGAGTTGTGTTCACTAGTTGTGAAATATGTTTTTCTATGTTCTGGTTGAGGTCTAGGAGAAATGTTGCTAGTTTTTATTTCTCTTTGATGAAGTCTTTTGACTTGCAGTTCTAGAGTTATGATGTTTTTGTTACATTGAAGATGTTTTTGGTTTTTGGAAGTTTTGAGCTTAATTGTTCTATGTGTTTACAATGGTTTGGCTGACCTTGTGTTAAGCACTATCTTTGAAGTTAATGAAACATGTTGGATCTATTTGCAATCCTAGTGAAGCATGTGTTTGAGTCACCCTCATTTTAATTCTATCCTAGGATGTTTGGAATTGACATAATTTGTATTTGAAATTGGATGGACAACTTTGCATATATTTCAAGGTTTGAGATAGTATAAATATAAGATGAGCTAGTAAAGAAAATTGTACAAGAGGAAATAATGAAGATAAGTGAAAGTGTAGATGCAAAATTGATGTTATTCAAAAAAATTGTGTGAGATGTGTATGGAAGATTAGTGTGAAGCTTAGTGTTGAGTTTCCAGATCTAGTGTGTAGAAGGAAAACTCTATCATTCATGCAAGTTGATCAAGTAATTGTGGTGGAATCCTTTTGTTGCATTGGGATTATAGTCTCTCTGTAACAAGTCATCTTTGGCTTCCTTGTATCTCTATGGAAGTGACCCCTCTAGGTTGTAGCCCTTTTTGACAATGAGTCCTTATTTTAAGCAATGAGCATTATCTCAGGAAGTGAGCCTTGTTTCAGGTAATGAGCATTGTTTTAGGTAGTGAGCCTATTTGTAATTGGTTTTTATATTCTCTATAGTGTGATTTAATCATCACCGTGGTTTTTCCCTCATTGGGTTTTCCATGTAAATCTAGTGTTATTATGTTTATGTGTTGGATCTGAGTTTTTGCATTGGAATTGGATGATTAATCATTCAAGTAGTTTTAAGTATTATTTTTGGTGATTGAATTAAAGGTTAATTTTTTTGAAAAATAATTCACCCCTCCTCTCAGTTGTCCCATTCAACAATTGCTATTAGAGCTTGGTTCCTTGGTGAAGAGCTTAACCACTTGAGGAAGGTTTGGGATGGCTAGCAAGGTGATCTTTTATTATCTAAGGTTTGATGGAACTAATTATGGTATCTAGAAAGTTTTGAAGGAAGAATATTTGGAGTATTACATATATGTTGTGGAGAAAGCTCACAAAAATCCTTACACTCCTCCTGCTAATGGTCTAAGTACACTTGAAGAAATCAAATTACATGAAACGAACAATAAGGTAAAGTTCATCTTGAAGAATAGTTTGGTACATTCCAAATTGATCAAGGTTCAAAATTTATAGACAAATAAGGAAGTCTTGGATGCTTTAGAAAGAGCACATGATGGTGAAGATGAAAGAGTTAAAGTGGAAAAATTGTAGAATTTGGAAACATAGTTTGATCTTATATATATGTTTGAAGATGAAAATGCTAAACCTTATGTATAGATATTGGATGAGGTAGTGGCTAGAATGCAATCTCTTAGTGCTACTATAGATGAAACTAGGATTATAAAAAATATTCTTAGACCTCTTCCTGATGATTATAATGAGAAGGTGAGTGCTATTGAGTAGACTATAGATTATAAGACTTGTACTAAGGATTTTTTGTTAGAATTTTTGACATCTTATGAAATGAGGAAGTCAATTCTAAGAAATGGAGGAAAATTAGAGACTACTTTTAAAACTAAAAAAGGTGAAGATCTAGATGAAGATAACTTTGATGAAATAGAAAAAAACTTTGTGAGAAGAATGAGAAAAGGTTTTGGTAACTATGAAGGTAATTTTCCCTTTAAATGCTTTAGTTGTGCAGAAACAAGTCATTATGCTGCAAAGTGTTTGAAAAGAGCTAAAAGAAATAAACAAAGATATGAGAAAGAAAAGAAAGGAAAGAAGATTAATAGAGCTTACTATGTGAATGAGAATGCTAGTATTTCAGACGAAGATTCAGAATATGAAGATCCAGATGAAAAGGAATGCTAGTTCTTGGTTATTAAGGATGAACCTACTTCTACTAATTTAGAAAAATAGGTAAAGGAAAGCCCTACAAAGAAGGAGAAGGAGAAAAATGAAGGTATGGTTATCTCTTCCCTACATGCTAAAAAAGAAAATAACTTTTGGGTAGTTGATAATGGTTGTTCACATCACATGACTAGTGATAATATTAATTTTGTTAAGCTTGAGAAATATGATGGATGCTTGGTTATGTTTGGCTATGATACGAGTGCTAAAATTTGTGGGATAGGTTTAGTAAGTTTTGATGGAAAGAATAATACTAAAAATGTCTACTATATTAAGGGATTAAGGAATAATTTGTTGACCATTGGTCATATGTGAAGAAAAGGATATGATATTGTGTTTAAGGATGAGAAATGTGAGACAGGAAAAGGATCTGAAACATTGATTGGTACAAGAAAGAAATATGAAGGGAATATTTATCAACTTAAGGGTGCTAATGGACGATGCTTTATGACTCAAATAAATGACAATTGGTTATGGTATAGGAGAATGTGTCACATGAATTTTGATAACTTGGAAAGGATTAGTGTTGTTCAGGCTATGAGAGATTTACCAAGAATTACGAATCTTGTTAATGCTATTTACGAGAATTGTTAGTTTGGGAAGGAAGAAATAAACCATTAAAGATCAAAGGACAAATCTACTACTAGAACACTAGATTTAGTTCATGCAGATCTCTTTGGTCCTATGAGATTTCAAATTCTACCTTGTGAAAGATAATTTATGCTTTTAATTAATGATTATTCTAGATATACATGGGTTACATTTCTTATAAAGAAATTAGATGCATTAGATAGATTCAAGGCATTCAAGGCTATCATTGAAAATGAAGTGAATTTGAGGATAAAATTCTTAAGATCTGGAAGAGGTGGAAAATTCACCTCCCATGAGATCAATATGCTTTGTGAAGTGAATGGAATAAAAAGACAATTATCTACCCCGAGAACTCCTTAGCAAAACAGAGTTGTTGAGAGGAAAAATAGAACAGTTCAAGAGGCTACTAGATCAATGATTATTGAAGCTAGTTTACTAGAATTTTACTAGAAAGAAGCTATTCATACTACTATTTATGTATTCAATCAAGTTCAAGCAAGATAAAATAGTAAAAAGACTCCCTATGAGCTATGGGATGAAATAATTCCTATAGTTAAATATTTCAAAGTATTCAAAAGAAAATGTTATATCAGAAGAGATGAGGAAACTTTGGGTAAGTTTGATGCAAGAAGTGATGAAGGAATATTTCTTGGGTATTCTAATAAAATCAAGGCATACAGATGTTTCAATAAAATACAGAGAAAAATTGTAGAGAGTGTTAATGTGAAGATTGATGAGAAAATAAAGAATTCTATTGATATTGATTCACATGTGTTTGATGAGCATGATTGTGCAAGAATAGAAGAAATTATGGAATAATAGGATAAAGATGAGCAAGAGAAGTAGGATAAATAGGATGAAAGAGAAGAAGATGCTCCAGTGATGTCCCTTAAGACATTGAAATATGTATAGAGGAATCATTTAGAAAATCAGATTATTGGAGACAAGATAAAAGATGTGTTAACTAGAAGTAAAACTACTGCTGAAGTAAGTTTGTGTCTATTACTTGAGATTGAGCTGAAGATAGTAAGCAAAGCATGTAAAGATGAACATTGGAAGGAAGTGATGAAAGAATAAATTTTGTAGATTAAGAAGAATCAGAGTTGGGAATTGGTCCTAAGACTGACAAATAAATATATCATTGGATCAAAGTGGGTATTCAGAAATAAGTTGAATTAGAATGAAGAGGTTGTTAGAAACAAAGTGAGGTTTGTGTGTAAAGGTTACTCAAAAGTAGAAGGTATAGATTTTTATTAGAATTTTTCCCCGGTAGCAAGAATGGAATCTATAAGGCTATTCTTGGCATTGGCCTCTTATAAAGATTTCAAAGTCTATCATATGGATGTCAAGTTAGCATTTCTGAATGGTGAGTTGGAAGAAGAAGTTTACATGGAACAATTGGATGGATTTCAATTAACAAATCAACCAAATATGGTGTAAATATTGAAGAAATATTTATATGGGTTGAAGCAAGCTCCTAGAGCCTAGTATGCAAGGATAGACAGGTATTTTATTCAACAGGGATTTAACAAAGGTATGACAAATAACAATTTATACTTTAAGATTGATAATGACAAAATATTGATTATCATTGTATATATTTATGATATTATTTTTTGAGGATATGAAAATATGTGCAAGATGTTTTCAAAAGAGATGTAGAAAGAATTTTAAATGTCTATGTTTGGGGAGATGAATTTATTTCTTCGGCTACAGATTAATCAAATAGAGAAAGGAATTTTCATTTCATAATCTAAGTATATGAGAGAGATGTTGAAGAAGTTTTGGATGGATGGTTCTAAACCAATATGTACTTCTATGGTGAATGGTTGAAAATTGGGTAAACATGATGATTCACCTAAGGTTGATTAGAGTAGGTATAGATCTATGATTGGTGGATTACTATATTTGACTACTACTAGACTAAATATTATGCATGTAGTTTGTCTTGTGGCTAGATTTTAGGAAGATCCGAAGGAAACACATGTTGTTGTAGTTAAAATAATATTTAGATATTTGAATGGTACTTCAGATTATTGATTTTGGTATCCTAAAGATATTAACTTTACACTTAGTGCCTATACAGATACAGATTGGACTGGATATGTAGATGATAGAAAGAGTACAAGTGGTGGTGCATTCTTTCTTAGATGCAGATTGGTGGCATGGTTTAGTAAGAAGCAAGATCTAGTCTCCTTGTCTACTACTAAATCTGAGTATATTGTTGTTGTATCTTGTTGTACATAAGTTCTATGGATTAAATAGACATTAAAGGATATCATAGTGCTATATGATGATCCCAGTTCTATCTTTTGTGATAATACAAGTTCAATTAACATTTTAAGGAATCCTGTGATGCACTCAAGGATGAAGCATATATCTATTAGATATCATTTCTTAAGAGAGAAGGTCATGGAGAATGAAGTAAAACTTGAGTATGTTCTGATGAAGGATCAAATTGTTGATATTTTCATGAAGGCTCTTCCTAAAGATACTTTTAAGTATCTCTGAGAGAAGTTATGGATTATTTCCTATCCTTTCATAAACTCAAATGCATATGGAAATCTATCAATCTAGTGGATTCATGGTTCTATCATTTGTGATTGATGTTTTGGTGGCTACCTCTCAAGGGGAGGAGGCAGTTTCAAGTGTTTTCATTGTGAGTATTTTGTTTACATGTCAAAGGAAGATTCAATGAACATATATTTTTACTTTTCCATTGATGTCAAAGGGGGAGAGAAAGCATATGAAAAGGAAAGAAAGATAATAAGAGAAAGAAGATCTTTTGAGGGGGAGAAGCAAAAAGAAAAATCCAGAGAAGTATATTCAAAACTGGTATGGTATCTTTGATGGTTTTTCACATCATCTATTGCCACCAATGACAAAGGGTGAGATTGTTACAAGAATGAAGAAAGTATTGAAGGTGTTGTCATTGATGTCAACTAGGCAAGTGGTTATCTACTAGTTGCTATTGGTTGTGTATGTTGAGGATATTGAGAAAATTGTATAAAAAAATGTTTACATGAATTAAGTTGATGATCCAGTATTTTCCCCTATGATTGTGTGGTTTAGATATGTTGGTTATGGTTGTTGAAGGTTGCTAATGCAAATTCATTTTTTCTTCTATAAGTTCCATTTTTCTTTCCTATGTTTTTGTTTCTACATGATGTTTGTGTAAAACCATAATGCCTTACCTTATACCATGACTGGGATCTATTTGGTTGTTAATTTTTGGGGAAGGGTTTTAAGACAACTTGTGACCCATTGATTCATCTTGGTTTGGCCCCCTTTTGATTTATTGTTTTATTTATTTTGCTAGAATTTATTCTTTCCCAAGTCTAGGATGGCCCCGCGCTTCCCCTTTTAAAAAATAACTTATGTCATCATTTGTCGTCGACCTAGTAATGTCCCCTTTGTTTTAACAATTTTTTTATATTTTGTATAGGGATAAATTTTCATGATCATTAATGAATCACCGTTTGATCTCGATCTTTCCTCGTTATCCCATGATGACCCCACCACATAGTTTTGGTTGATTATGATATTATGGGTGAGTGGCATGTGTCACATCTAGTGAAGCTAAAGGAATGATATAAATACTTTAATACATTAATCCAGCTTTGATACGTTATTTGGTGGGTTACTAAAGTAGTTATAAGACACACGTGTTTCAAATGGACAAAGATGTTTTAATCTCGGTAGGAAAGGTGCTCAATGTTTAATGATAGAGTTGGAAACTTTTTTGAACAAACAAGATCATTGATGATTGAAATCCATCATTGTCTGCCATCGCGTGATCAAAAGTTACAAGGCTTTTAGTGATAGTGATATCACGGGCGGGCGCCACATGGATTTCCATGGTGACGTAGAAATTCGTGGGCCATTTTCCATAATGGAGGTCATGTCAAATTGATTTTAAGGTAGTCGATCGATGATCCAACCAAAGTGAATGATCAATGGTTAATATTTGAATTTGAATCAAATGTGATTGTAGTCATTGGTGCAAAGTACAAGTGAGCTTTAATTACAGATGTGACATTTTCTGGCGTGATTTAATTGAAATAAAATGGCTATTTTCTTGTTTTATTGTATTGCAAGCATTTGAGCAGTTTTGTAGAGCACTCTTAAAGTTGAGGATGAATTCACATGTTTTTATAGTGAGGAATTAGGATTTCTGTGAGCATGAAGCTGTAAGTTGAATTCTACATCTCCTGATTAAATTGTAATATGAATTTGGGGGAATTTGTTGGAAATTGTTTTAGGGTTATAAGTTACCTAAATTGTGGGAAATTGCAAAGTATTTATTTTGTAATTTCCTAGTCTCATAAGGACCTAGCTTGTTCAAGGTCTTTAATACAAGGAAGCCCTAGTTTACTCAGGATGAAACCATTAAAACATCATTCTAGCTAGATTGAGTTTTTAAATAGAAACCTGTATGATGATTTCCTAGATCAGTTGTCGTTGTCAACAAATGATAGGAAGAAGGGACTGGTTTTAATGTGAGGAAAAATCGTAGGGGAAGGATTGGCATATAATTTCTTTAATATAGTTGATGCTAGGGTGCCACTTAAGGGTTCAAGATGCTCAGACTAGTTTGGACAGAGAAATTTTCCCCATCCTTTTTCAAATTGTTGGATGTATGACATGGGGAAATTGGTAGTTCCAAATGTGTTTCTCGATCTTGATTTGCTCAAAGCAGTGGCCACAAGGTATGATCCTATCACACGGGTGGCTAGGGATAACGATGGAAGGATTTTGCTAAGTATTAACAGAGAGGAGTTTCTACAGGTCTTTGATTTGATTGAGCCCAGTGTATTCTTGGTCCCTATTGAGCATGAAGGAATGAAACAGGAATATGGGAAGATGAAGTCCCTTTTCAAAGCTAATATGCTCTCATCTCATTTGGCTAGGGTAGGAGGTTCAAGTGTTCATATTAGCCCTAGTGACTAGGAGCCTTTCAGATTGGATTATTTTGCCAAAAATTTCTTGGCTACTTTTTACTCGTTATGCCAAATTTTAAGTTTTAGCCCTAATACAGTGATGCCTATAGATTTTATGTTCATGGGGGTGCAAATACAACACCTGAATTTCTATATAGTATATGATTTTTCTTCTTTCTTAGCTGAAAAGATACATGAAGGGTTATTGAAATTGCATAAAAATGATTCATGAACCCCCTTTTATTGGTATTCTATGTTAATGCACATGTTTTTGTTGAAGAATGTTGAGTTTTTCTCAGAGAAAATGAGATTGAAGCAATTTTTCAATGAAGAGAGGTTATCGATATAGGTGTGGACTGCTAACCTTTCATACAATAGAGAGAATGCCAACTATGTACTATTCAAAAATTGCTTTGTGTTAAGACTGAGAGCAAGATTGATGGTAAATTTACCCAGGGTTCCTAAGGATTTGCATGATTTCCTTAGGCCAAAGGGGAGGAGGACGCATTTAAAGATTTTACACAATTGGGGTGACATTATCCCATACCCAGTCAACATTGTTTTGAGGGTATATGGTTTTAAGGGGACCCCACATATATTGCCTTATAATGTGCCACCAAGAGTTGGATTTGTTGAGGTTATGTGGAAAATTGGATGTATTCATGAAAATAACCTTACAAGAAAGGGTAAGGGGGCTTTTTACCCTGATTATATGGTGGTGTCTAATTTTGTAATTTCAAAGGGAGGCTGGGTGCATTTCAAAAAATTCTTTGAAGTGTACCATTTAAGTTTTGGTCCTTGGAGGCAGTATGATCCTGAGGGTTTCTTTGCTCTTTTTAGACAAAGAATAAAGGGTGCCAACTTTTTTCATGAATTAAATTTCCCTGAGGACCTAGTCAGAAATGAATTTGATTTAAATAAGTAGGAGTTGAACAAAGAGAAATGGGTAGCTTATGATAAGATATTGTCCATTATGCACAAGATGGATCCAAAGTATGATCCATTGATGGAATTCAAACCTTACCATAAAAAGATTGATTTTTTGATGGAGAATTTCAAAGAAATCATGTGTATTCTGATGACCAAGAAAATAAATTTGGACTTGGACTTGGGCATAATTGAAAAAGCTGCAAGGCCATTTGAAGAAAGGCCAACTCACCAACCTCCAGATGGCAGGCCTATTTACAAGAGGAAAAGGGATGACAAAAATGACGAAGAAGAAGAAGATAGGAAAGGAAAGCAGATAATGAAATTGCATGAAAAAATAGGTTCACATCTCAAAAAACCTGGGGTAATAAAAATAATTTATATGGAGTGATCACCTAAGAGGAGTCCCTCACCACCACCATCAACACCAAGCCCCAAGAGGTGAAGGATTGAGCAATCCCAGGAGAACTTGGTGGATGGGATTATTATTACTGATTAGGATATTCAAATGGGCATGCCTTCTCCTCCAAGACTAGTTGGGTTGATTTTATCAGACTTGGACATGAAAGGAAAATGTCTACAAGATGCAAGAATGGAGGCTTGTAAAGAATTTTTGGATGATGATGCCTTTGTGAAAACACCAATCTTCTTGCAACTAGTATGGAGAATGAAGTTGGAATAATATTAGGAGAAGTACAAGAAAATAAGAGAACTAAGGCCTAATAGGTCAGATCAAGAGAATGATGATGAGGTAAAGGCTGAAGTAATGAATGAATTTAAGAATATCACTCCGGAGGAAGGGAGTAAGTTGGTTAATCAAGTTGGTGTCTTGATTCTACATGAGTGGGATACTATTGATGTAGTAACTTTCAATGCCATTTTGAAGTCCAAGTATCCCCTCCAAAATTTTGAAGAAGAAGTGAAGGCAACATTACAAGACTCTAACTTTAGTGAGGAGTATGAAACCTTGCCAATATGGGCTTTGGCCCCACAAGGAAGAAAGCCAAAAATTACTGATATTAACCCAAATTTGAGAGGAGGGTTAATAAATAAAAGAGATTCAGAGACCTCAACCACAGAGGCCAAAAATTTAACTTTGAATATGGCCAAATTGGCACAAAAGACTGTAGAGAGAGAGGAAGCTGAAATGAGAAGTCTTATGGAGAAGTATAATTTCATGATTGCGGAGTATAATAAGGTGCAACAAAGGAATATTGAGCTGCAAATAGAGGTGAAAAGGTCAAAATAAAGGTAGATTGCGGAAATATCAATTACTCCAGTGATTAATTCATTTCCCTCCACATCAATCAACTATTGTAGTTATAACAATGTCTAGTTTTGTTTTGGTGGTAGTCTAAGCGCAAAGTTCTTGAAGATTTGTTGCTACTGGAACAAAAAGATTCTCCAGGGAGGTTACTGTTGTAACCAAATTTTGAAATGTCATAAATCGGTCCAAGTGGCTAGTGACATGTGTGCTTTTTCACCTGATGCTTCCTTGCTCCTTCATTTTCTATAAGAAGGATTTCAAGGCCAAAGGAATGAGTTAGCAAGTTAGAAATTTTTTGTGGAGTCTAGGTGAAGTTGCAGAACAATTTTTAATACTGAATGTTATAGAGAAAATGAAAGTTAGGTTTTGAGTCATTCTATTGTAGGTTTCGAATTTGTGGAGATATGATGTTTTATGGAAATACTGGCATTTGAATTAAATTGATAATTTTGAGCTCATGTCTCTCCTATGTACAAGCATATTTGAATTTTGAATAAAATGATTAAGGGTTATGTTGTTCATCTCACTGTTGTGGTGTGTGAAATTTTTCCTTTAGCTTTAATTCAAAGAATTAATTAAAATGCTTAAATAATATTATAGGTTGATATGTTCTGTACAAGGATTTGATAAGTAGTGTTGAGTTAGGGTGCATGTTGGTGATATTGTTAGGCAATGTTATCGAAGATCTTATATGCTATGTGTTGAATTTGTTCTAAACCCTTAGATATTTGTGAATTTGAATCCTCCAATACAAATAGGGCACTAATCTAAGTTTTACTTGTTGGGGAGATTCAATATTTTGTTTGTGTTCACCTGAAGCTTGCTATAAGTTGAAAATCAATGAATATATTTTTCTTTGAAGTATTATTGTGACTATCTCACACTCCAAATGGTTGATATTATTGATGAACAACCAATTCTATTCAGTATTATCCCATTTTTTTGAGCTATTAAGTGAGATTATTTGCTATTTTTAATGTTGTTTATTATGATGGTGCATAGGTTGTAAACACATTAGGGGATCACCCTCTTGGGTCTTGCAAAGCCCAAAGTGTAGGAGGTCTTTAAAATCCTCATCAGTTGGTCTAGGTCTTTTGAGTTGCCCTTGATTGGAATTGGAAATTTCATAGGTAGATTAGAAGATCAGCCTGTTTACAGTAAAAACAACCAACAAAATGGTGACTCGACTAGGGATGTTAATCTAAATATTTCTTGTCAGTGTGTCAGTTGTCCATTTTACACATATTTTTCATAATATTTTTGTGATTTGAAGGTCAAGCCCATTGTTTTGTGTTAAGTTTGTCCATATCTTATGTTATTCAAAGTGTTTTGAGTCATTGGTGAAGTAAATTGTATTCAAGGGTCTTTTGAAATTCACCAAGTATTTCTAGATATTTGGTATTCCCAAGATAATTGGGTGGTGACTCTGAAGTCTTTGCACTAGTGTGCATCTTATTTTGAAGATTTTATATAAGTTGAAGGATCTTTTGGGCAAGTATGAAAAATTAAGAACACTAGGGTTTTCATGAAAAATCATCCAAGAAAGACATTAGAGAATGAACTTCCTAAAACTAAGAAGAAGGACTGGATAAATAAAAAACCAAAATCTAGTCATGTTGCTCCCATACTAAAAAACCTTGTACAACAAAGTACAAGTAAGTGTTTATATCCTATCCCTAAAACTTTTGAAAAGGTGTCTAAAAGTTCAGAGTCAGATAGCTATGGATTTTTTGATCCATTATTTAATACACCAAACCAAGAGGATGTAACATGTCAAAATAAAGCACTTGTTAGTGTTCAATAATCTAAAAAGAGATGTAGGAGTAGAAGTTGAAGACATCACAGAGAAAGCACCAGTGATGTGACTCCTCCTCCTGCTAAGGATGATGGAACTCCTTTATTATCTTGACATGTACTTGAAGAAGTAAAACTAATAGATCTAAGTGATACTTTGAGTTATGAGATGACCTTGCCTGACCTTGAAGTTATTTTTGGAGACATTAATTCCTTAAGGTAGGAGATCCAAAAACAAGCTGAGCTCAAGAGGAAAAGAGAAAAGGAGAGAGAAACATAATTGATACATGTTGTGATTGAAAGAGATAAGTTGATTAGATAGTTGGCAACAATGAAAGCCTTGAACCAAGAAAAAACTGAGCCAAGTGTTGAGGGTCCTATTGTACATGAAGTGTTTGATAAGGAGATAAAGTCTACATCTAAGGTAGGTCCTATAGGTCAAGTTGATACCCAATCAAAACTCTCAGACCCTGTCAAGCATCAACCAAGTGATCCCAATCCTAGACCCATTCTAGACAAGGGAAAACAAAAGGCTGAGGGGATTAAAATAAGTGATACGGTGATTTCCCACCCTCCTAAACGAGACCTACTGCCACATGTACCATTATAAGCTAAAACTACCTAAGAAAAGGTTAGAAGGGAGGGTGAGGCTCTCGCTGAGGAATTGGAGAGGAAAAAAATTGAGGTTGCAAATGTAGAAATGAAAAGAAAAATAAGTTTCCTAAAGATGTCAAGCATGGATGAGGCTACACAAGCTGCAACCTCATCAAGTCACCAAGATGCCTCAATATCTAGTCCTAAGATAAATACCAACACAAACAAATCTTGACCAAAATCCCATGCTACTAAGTTTATAAATCTAAATCAAGATGGCCCTAGGGTGCAAAATATAGGATATGGTGTTGACTCTCAGAAGATTGAAGGATTACTTCAAAGAAGACCTATACATTTGGAAAGATATACACATTTATACTTTGATGGTATTCCATGTTATCCAAATCCCATCCCTGATGATTTGAGAGAAAAGATGAGTAAATTTGTTGGCAACAATGTTGTGACAACAAAGGAACATTTAAAAGCTTTTATGGATATGCTGAATGATTGTGAGGTAGAGGATGAAGATGTCATAATGAAATTGTTTGTACAATCCTTGGTAGAAGATGCAAAGGATTGATACAAAGTTCTACCTAATGCTAGTATTGGTTCATGGGATGAATTTGAAAAATGTGTAAAGGAAAAATAAGGTGATAAAACCAATGCTAGTTTCATGTTGAATGAATTCAACAATATCAAGAAGTCACTAAATGAGCCTATAACAGAGTTTAATTTATGGTTTCAAACATCAATGCATAAATTGTTCCAGGTATTGAGGCTTTATGAGAAAGTCTATCTAACCACATATTTCAATACTTTTGATGCTAAAATGACATATCACCTAAAATATAAAGACCCTCAGACTATGAGGGATGCTTTTAGGGTGGATATAAAAATTGAGATTAATAGGTGAGCTTTTGGGAAATATGCTAGGAGAGAAGAGACCACAATTTTAAAAAATCCCAAGGATAGGGTTGTTAAGGTTTCTGCTTCAAAGCCTAAGGATGATGAGAAATGGGATAAGGTCTTGAGCACTTTGAAAGACATAAAATATAATGTTTCCAAGAAAGAAAAGGGT
Source organism: Sequoiadendron giganteum (assembly GCA_007115665.2). NCBI lineage: Eukaryota > Viridiplantae > Streptophyta > Pinopsida > Cupressales > Cupressaceae > Sequoiadendron > Sequoiadendron giganteum. The sequence goes on along the minus strand of CM021102.1, from coordinate 362,954,442 downwards.
ATAGGAAATGAAAATAAACAATATAATAAGAATGAAAGATATACTAGGTTTGCAAAATTACCCTTATAATACAAATTAGAAAGATGGGAAACCAATCTTGCCCAGCTAGAAGCCCAAACATGATCAATATACACCAGACCACCTAAAAAAGCATTCAGTAAATTTGGTACAAGATAGACCATGGTTTGAGGTGTATGAACATCCACATGATCATAATTATTGTGGTATTGCTTAGTTGCTTGTTGCTAAGGCAATAGAGTAGGACACTCATGAGCAGACTCCTAGAAGTGAGCAAGGTGATGTAGATGTTTGTATGGATAGGTCATACATTGATGAGGCAGAGTGTTCTTCTAATGATGAATCATAGGGAGTTGATGTGGATGATCAGAGACAAAGAATTGAGATATACCATCAACAGGTCTTCTCTGATGGGGAAGGTGATTTTGACCATAATGATTGCAATATGGAGCTAGGTGAAGATTCAATGTCCCTAAGGAGACCCTCAGAAGAAGAGATTGCAAGGTTTACTAAGGAAATGATAGCCCAAATGAGAAGCTCACTTCAGCTGAGAAACAAAATTGTGGGTGGTGAACATGGTAAACCTATTGGCTTATTTATTAAAGAACAAAAGGACAAAAATAAGGGTGTTAAAGTTGATAACAAGAAAGGTGTTGTCAAAGTTAAAGAGGTTAAAAGTGATAAGGTTTGGGTGAAAAATAACGAAATTACAAAGCCTCAAGAAGATATAGCTTCATCATTGGTGAAAACTAAAGTGATTACAAATTTTACTGAACCTACTTTAGAGGTTAGGAGGCAAAAGAAACTTGAGGAAAGCAAGCAACAAGAGAAAGGGGAAAATGATGAAGGTATGGTGTCTGACTTGCCAAAATATACACCCATAGATATGTTTTAAGTGCTTTCTCAAGTTAAAGTTAATGTACCTTTGCTAGAAGTGATGAGAATAGATGAACGTAAGGAAAAGACAATAGCCTTGATCACAAGTGTTATTGTTAATATGATTAAACAAGGCAGTTGTAAAGAAGCACAGGATGAAGGTGAAAGAAAAGAGAAATAAGTGGAGGGAATTGTGTCACAAATTCCCCCTGTATATTTAGGGAGTTCTATTAATATGTGTCTTGAAAACATAAACCCCTTTTTCTTAAGTGTTGTTATAAATGGGAAGACTTTAAGGAATTATATGATAGCTTTAGGAGCATCAAACAATGTTATTCTAGTTAAGATCATTGAGGCAATGGGCTTGACAATGGATACTACTCAAGGTAAATGCTTTGCAATGGATTCAAGGGAGGTGCTAGTTATTGGGACTATCAAAGAATTAACTTATAAATTGACTCAGTATCCTGAGAAGGACTTAGCCATGACTGTACTAGTTGCAGACATCCCACCACATTTTGGGATGCTATTGTCAAGAAAGTGGAGTGCATCAATGGGGGGTAACATGCAATGTGACCTGTCATTTGCTACTTGTTCCATTGATGGAAATAATGTCAAGATTGAGAGAGAATAAAAAGTGCCCCATATGATTGAGCATGATCCAACTAAAAATATGAAATGTTTTATTGACAATGGCATAAATGAATTCAGAGTTGAGGAATTCCCTAGAAATCGTGATAAGCCCATTGCATTGATCGACACAAAATTAAAGCAATTGTCCAAGTGTGATGACTTGTGGACTATGTACTTTGATGGTGCAAGCTCAAAAGAGGGATCAGGTGTAGGTGTTTTGTTAAGATCACCAAGGTGAAAGACATTTATGTTCTCTTTCACTCTGTCATTTTATTGCACCAATAATGTGGCAGAATGTGAGGCATTGTTATTGGGATTGAGATTGACTGAAAAGCATGGGATTAAGAAGCTCAAGGTAATTGGAGATTTTGAGCTTGTGGTTTCCCAAGTTAGAGGTAGGTATGTATCAAAGAATAAGAGGTTGAAATAGTATAGGAATGTTGTTTGGGATAAGCTAGAAAACTTTGATGCATTTGGCATGGGTTGGATGGAGAGAGACCACAAAAAAGTGGTAGATTTATTAGAAAAAAATGTGCTCAAACTAGATGATGTAACCTTTGCTAGGATCTCAAAGGTTGAAGAGAAAACTAGGCCATCAGTTCTTGATAATATAAAAAACTAGCAAGTTTTTCATAATGATGATGATATACTAAGATTCCTGAATTGTTTGGATGAATATTAAAGTCAATAAATTGACTTTGGAGCTTTTGTAGAAATAATTGATGGTAAAGATATTGTATTTGGAAATAAGGTAATTCAATTAAAAATAAATACAATTCCTAAGGGTTTAGTTGTATTAGAAAGAGTATTTGACAATCAATATAGGACAAAGGCTAATCATACTACTTCGCATCCTGATGACTTGGAAGAGATAAATCTTGGAACAAAAGCATTGCCAAAAAAGGTATATATTGGAAAGAAAATGTCACCAAAGGTGAGAAGGATGCTAATTGACTTATTGAGGAAGTTTAGAAATGTGTTTGCATGGTCCTATGATGATCTTAAGGCATACATCAAGGATCTGTTCCAACATGATATTCCCTTGAGTGATGGTGCCAAGCCATTTAGGCAAAAACAAAGGCCTATTAATCCTACCTTAACCCCCAAAATACAAAAAGAGTTAATAAAGCTAAGGGATGCAGGGATCAATAAGAAAATCAAACATTCATCCTAGGTGTCAAACTTGGTACCAGTAAGAATGAAAAATGGAGACATCAAGTTATGTGTAGACTTCAGAAATTTGAATGTGTCTTCATTAAAAGAAAACTATCTATTACCAAATATGGAAGCCATGTTGCAAAGGGTGACAGGCTGTGAATTGATGTCTATGATGGATGGGTTTGCAGGTTATAGCCAGCTCATGGTCAAGGAGTCTCAGAAATATAAAAAAGCATTCACTACACCCTGAGGAACATATGTTTATTTGAGAATGCCTTTAGGTCTAACAAATGTAGGGGCTACTTTTCAAAGAGCCATGGATGTGGAATTTTTTAGACTTCATTAACTTGTTTTTGGTGATATACCAAGATGACTTGACAACATACTCCAAGAAGGAAGAGGATCATTTTGAGCATTTGGAGAAGGTATTTAGTAGAGCATTGGAGTATGGTATCTCTTTGAATATGAAGAAATATTCATTTTGGGTAAGAGAGGGGAAATTGTTGGGACATATTGTTTCCAAGGATGGAGTCAAAATTGATCTAGAGAGGGTAATTGCAATAGATAAAATCTCACAACCCTGCAATGTCAAAGGCATACAATCTTTCTATCGAAAAATAAACTTCCTAAGAAGGTTTGTGAAATTTTTTGCTAAGACAGTTAGCCCGATTTCCAAGATTCTTGAGAAGGGAGCTAAGGTTGAATGGGGAGAGGAGTTTATACAGGCCTTCCAATCCATTAAGCAAGCAATAAAGGAGGCTCCTGTATTGAAAACCCCTAATTTTTCTAAACCCTTACATATCTTTTCATTTTCTTATTTCTACACAATTGCAGTTGCGTTGTTGCAAAAGAATGCAGAAGGTTTTGAACAACCTATAAGGTTTTTCAGTAAATATTTACAAGCTATGGAAATCAAGTATGATATTAATGATATATAGGCATATGCATTGGTAAAGGTAGTAAAAGCCTTTAGGCCTTATTTGATGGGATCTACTGTGGTTGCATATGTACCTAGTGTTGTTGTCAAAGATATCTTCACATAGCAGGAAGTGTTAGGAAGACAGTGTAGATGGATCAATAAGATCCAGGAATTCAATATTGAGATCTAGATTACTAAGTTGGTAAGAGTACAAGGATTGGCCAAGCTTATGGCCCAAAGTAGTTTGGAAGAAAATCAGATAAATTTTCAAGAAGATGAGAATAGATCACACATATGTGATATGGAACATTCTAAATGGTATAAAGGTGTGATTTATTATTTGCAAAAAGATGAAGTGTCCTGATAACTTGAGTGAAAATGAAAAAAAGGACATTGAAACTACATGCTATCAGGTATGTTATTGTAGTTGGTAAGCTTTGGTGGACAAATGGGGAAGGTGCCATGCTAAAGTGTGTAGATCAAAGTCAAGCACAAGAAATTTTGATTGAGATGCATAATGGAGTTTGTGGAGGGCATTACATGGCTAAAACAACTACACATAAGATACTGAGGGCTGTATTTTGGTGGCCTACTAATTTTAAAGATGCACACCAATTGGTAAAGACATGTGATGCTTGTCAGCATTTCTCTGGTAAGTTAAAATTCTCTGGTAACTTGCCTATAAAGCGAGTTACAGGGCAATCTCCATTTCAGCAATGGGGTATTGACTTGTGGGAGAGATAGCGTGTAAGTCTAGTGGAGGCCACTCATGGATATTGGTGGCCATTGATTATTTTACCAAGTGGGTGGAAGCAATTCCAACAAAGAGAGCAACTAGTAAAGTGGTAATTGACTTCTTGATGAGCAACATATTGACTAGGTTTGGATGTCTAGAAAGGATTGTTTCAGATAATGCAATGTGTTTAAGATCTAAAGAATACACAAAATTTTGTGAGAAGCATGGGATCCAAATTTATTACTCATCACCATATCACCCATAAGGAAATGGAAAAGATAAATCAAGCAATAAAAGCTTGATGAAAATAATCAAGAGAATCTTGGATAAAAATAAGAAGGCATGGGATTCTAAGTTGAGATTTATAGTTTGGGTAGATAGGGTAACTGTGAAGAAAGCAATAGGTTGTGCCCCATTTGACTTGGTCTATGAGATAAATGAAAGGTTTCCCCAAAATAATCAAATGGATATGTATAAGTTTGTCCAGACATATGACAATGAAATTAATGATGAAATGCAATCGAGAGTAGAAGTTCTCATAGAATTTGATGAAACTAGGAGGGAGGCTCAAATTCAAAATGAAAAATTGCAGTTGCAAGTAAAGAATTTGTATGATAAAAAGGAAATTGAAAGGAGCTTCCAAGATGGAGATTTGGTCCTAATGTGGAATGCTAGATTAGACGATAAAGGAAAACATGGGAAAATTGATACAATCTGGTTGGGTCAATTTTTGATCAACAGTAAGTGGGGTTAACATTCATACTTCCTCCAAGAGATGACAGGGGATATTCTTGAACTTCCAGTTCATGGATAGTTCTAGAAGTTATACTTCACTCAAAGTATGTTTTTCCATGAATAGTAATTTAGGTTTGTGTACATGTTAGTGGTAGGTTTCTTTCCTATTGGGTTGTTTGGGCTGGACAACCCCTTTTGGTCATCTCTGCAATTTTCTTGCTCAACCTAAGGTTCTATGATATCACTTCATTCTAGTGGAATGAATGTCCCCAACTAGAGCCATTGATGGAACTTCATTATTTGTTCTATAAGTTCCATTTGTCTTGCAAATGTTTTTATTTCTACATGATGTTTGTGTAAAACCCTAATGTCTTACCATATACCATGATTGGGATCTACTTGGTGGTTAATTTTTGGGGGAGGGTTTTAAGATGACTTGTGTCCCATTGATTCATCTAGGTTTGACCCCCTTTTGATCTTTCATTTTATTTCTTTTGCTAGACTTTATTCTTTCCTAACTCTAGGATGGCCCCACGCTTCCCCTTTTAAAAAGAAACTTATGTCATCTTTTTCGTCGACCTAGTAAGGTCCCTTTGTTTTAACAAATGTTTTATATTTTGTAGAGGGATAATTTTTCATGACCATTGATGAATCGCCATTTGATCTCAGTTGTTCCTTGTTATCTTGTAATGACCCCACCACATAGTTTTGGCTAATTGTAATATCACGGGCGAGTGACACGTGTCACATCTGGTGAAGCGGAAGGAATGATAGGAATACTTTAATACATTAATCCAACTTTGATACATTTTCTCACGGGTTACTAAAGTAGTTATAAGACACACGTGTTTAAAATGGATGAAGGTTTTTTAATATTGATAGTGAAGGTGCTCGATGTTTTGAATGAATAGGATCATTGATGATTGAGATCCATGGTTGTCCGCTATCACATGATCGAAAGTTGTAAGGTTTTTACCGATTGCGATATCATGGGCGAGTGCCACATGGATTTCCATGGTGACCCAAAAAGTGGTGGGACATTTGTTGTAACGCCCCACTATAGAACCTAGGAAACGTTACACATAACATCAGAATAATTTTTTTTTTAAACAATTAACAACTTGTGCTAAACATTTAAACATAAACGTTCTAGGGTTACACAACCACGCTACTAAATTACAAAAATAAACACAAGGCAACAAGAACTATAAAAATCAAAACAAGAGAATAGTCACATCCAAAAATATTACTTCAAGAGTTACATTACAATAAGTGAGATTGCGACAAATCTCAAAACATTACAAGAATCAATACAATAAAACCTCATGGAATAACATGAGTGTGAACAATGAAGAATAAGATCCACAGTAGATGACAACCACATCCACAAACTTGTCCAAAGAACCAATCTCCGTGAACAAAGAGTATCCAGGACCCTACCAAGAACAATACATGTCTCGAACAATATTACCTATAGGGGACCTAATGGAAGATGTGGCATATTCCTCCCAACCGTGTGGAGCTTGAAAGCCCACCCCCCATGTTAGGAGATAGAACAATTCCTCAAGTAAAACATACAACAAGTAGAACATCACACATAACATTGTTTATATACGTGACATCATAATGACAAGACACTAACATACTCCCAGAGGAAACTCACAATCACAAGTGACTCAACACAAGAGAACCAACAAGTGTACAAGGACAGGAGTGTCATCACACAAGTTCAACATGGGTTACCCAATGGGATCTTCATACATTACCGGCCCCCTCACTTGGTTAAACCCTGGCAACCTCAACCAATCCTTGACCCCCACTCTTACTCATACGAAATCAACATACCTTTCGAAGGGACAAGATAGTTGATATTTTCCATTCCAGGCCTTCCCACTCATCCCAAGCCCAAATGAGCACTTGAGTCATGAATGAGGTTAATTTATCTGTATTAATATGAGATGCTACCCGAAACCCCTAAAAACTTAATCAAGTTATCACTTGGTTTACCAACTTCTAATAGGTTACCCATGCAACCACTTGCAGGTTCAGCCCCTAATGGAAGCCACTCCTCCTAAAGTAAAAATTCTCAAAAATACTCAACAATAAAGCCAACATGCATGTAATGGAAAACTCCCTTAAACAAAGAATCAAGGTCATCAGAAGTAAACAATCACATTAAATATCTTAAGATGAACCACAAGACATGCATGGAAAAGCTTTTTGAAAAAATGCACTTCCATATCAAAGAATCCAATTGTATGGAATAAAATCTCAAGAACACTAAACGTACATGGCTCATGTTTTAATATTAAAATAAAGACAAGGTACCTTCATAATAAACAAGCCATGTTTCACCTCAAAAGAACAACAATTCCAAGCCTCTGGAAGTCTTCACAAAACAAAACTATACCAACAGAACTACAAAGAAATTTAAACCAAGATCAATACAATAATCCATAATTACTTTATATACAATATCCAAGACTTATTCTTCCTTAGAAATCTACTAATCAATTACCTTCATCACAAACGGTTTATTCACCCTATTTGAACTATTTTCTAAAGCATATTTATTTCACTCCACAAATTTGAATTGACACTCCTTCTTAGGAAAAATGCATAAAATGCATTACCTCCACACCTTTTTATCATATTTTTTTAAAAAGTAAAATAAGGAATGATGTGAACAAAATGTAATCTCTTTCCGAATACATAATGACTATAGCGTCCAAACAAAGTAATTCCGCATTGTATATAATGAATGCCATATAAACATAAATTAATAAACAATTTCATTAATCAACACATTTGTATTAAAGTTACCCATCTATCTCATAAATTTAAGAGGAAATTTAAAATAAAATACCTATTTAGCTAAGCCTCTATTTTATCAAAGTAGGATTAATATAAATAACATATTGACAATATATATATATATATTTCCCCATATATAACTACTACAATCCATTATTGTGCGATCAGTGAATAATACTTCAATGCCAATATCCATAATTATTCAATGTAACTAATTAAAGTTAATTTCATCAATTCTAAATCTATCAATGCATATATACATATATATTCTATATATTCTACCCTTCTCTTGAAATCTTAAAAGAGATATAAATATAATTACCCAAATACGAAAATTTGATGCTAATCAATAATGAACTATAGTTAAAAGATAAAAGAGATCACAACTTCTCTTTTAATAGTGGACAAGGTACCTACTATCATCATATCCCTATATACACTACACAAGTCGGTTGGTAGACAAACCATACAGGTAATTCGCATGTGCATGCATACACTCAAAACTCATGATAATCAAAACCTCAAATTGCAGTCGACCACGTATGTACTAGAACAAGATTTCTAGAATAAAAAGATATGAAAACGATGCTCAGGAGTATGAAGGAAAAAGGAGTAAGGAATATATCCAATTATACGAAGAGATTAATTTCACAGCCTAACAGAAAACAATGAACACCAGTAACATATTTGTTTATATAGCAGGGCGCATCACATGCAAAGCATGTTCCAAAACAAGGCGAATACATACATTCAAACAGTGGTGATTCCAAGGAGAAGACTTTGACTAATGAACATGCATAATCCAAGACTTCATGCGGGTAAAGAAACACACAAAAAGGAGGATGAGAGTTGTAACTACCAGATCTGAACAGATTTTAAGACAACCAATAGAAGTCTGATTCAAAAAACAATTACTTATATGTCGGGTAAATTCATCCTTTAGTTCTTTATCAACAATGATAAACCTGCGACAACTATCATCAGGAACTTGTGATAATATCAAATGTTATATTGACATAGAGAGAAAACCATCAGATACTTAAAAATAGAAAACAACACCAAGTTGTCAGCCACATTCACTCGGAGTCACACAATTGATAAGATAGAGAATTGCATACAATACACATTCATCTACAAAGAATCAGTTAACAAACATAACTTTCAACATGTTTTCCTGAAGCAACGAAATGTCTCTAATACTTTTATTTCCTATCAAAAGGGTAACTAAACACTACCATAATCGTTTCCATCTAACTGAAGTTCTTAACCACCATGGCACTCAGGAAAAGCATGCGGTCTAAAACATAGATCACACAGCATGCAATTTTATTGCATGGCGACAACCTACGAGCTTCAGAGGCCGAACTAATATAACCATAAATTGCACAAAGAAAGAAGAGAATTGAGGTATCCAGCAGGAGACACCCAAATCGAGAGATGGATCAACTCGGAGATAGACATAGTCTTGATACACTGCCTATAAACAAACCCATGGGAAGGATATCAATAGATCCAGCCCAAGTATATTCTTTGTACACTGGCAGGTACTTTGCTAACTAAGATAGGCTTGAGTGAAAAAGAATTCTGAAGCAAGGTAACTAATTAAAATCCCTTGGAGGCGTAATAAACTTATTGAAAATTGAGTTAGATACCACCACCGACACACAAAACATGAAGTTGCAAAGAGTAAAGTTATCCAGCGCAATCAAAAGTCTCAGTACAACTAACTAAAGTGGTGGATTTTACAAGGTAGAAGATACAAATAACAAGAAAATTACGAACTTACACAATCATTTCACACAACAGACCATGCATTTGCACAAAAGAGATTCTTCCTAGAGGCAGAAGAAAAATTCCTTAGTCTCGTGCGCGGGTGGGGAAAGGAATCCAGAAGACAGTGTTTCAACAATAGATAAACATATATATACAAAGATACGCCCAACTGCAGGTTATTAAAAAGAAAACAAATTGAATTGGCGGTATCAACACTCAAGCATGTGTACGTGAGTTTTAAGGAAATATTTCATGTATTCGACATTCTGTACACACAACTCTCATTGCGAATAGAGATGACTAGCCAACTTTATTACTAGCAATCCCTCCCTCATGGATGGCCAACACTAGTGGGTTTTTTTTGGAGAACATCAGCTAACAAGAATGGAATGCAAACACATATAACTAATCCTGCAAATCAAGAGTTCATAAAACAAATTAGGATAAGAAATTCTTTTAACACTACATCCTCACCAAATTTCAAGATAAAGGTTCTTAAGAACAACGAAGAACCTATCAATAGGTCTAGTGAATAAAAAAACCCAGCGAATAAGAGGGAACAATAAAAACCACCGGTATGATCCAAGATAAGGGAATTAAATAGTAAACAAAAGAGAGAATGTGCTTCGCACAACATGCAAACGTAGGCCATGACCGGTATAGCATCCGACCACTACACTAAAACCACAAATAGAGTAATAACAAACATTGACAGGAAACAGGCTACGCCATGACTAAAACGAGAATAAATATATATACACATAGAGACCTACAAAGGTAGTATCCTCATCTCATTTCCTAGATAGCCTTATGACGCACCCCATGGAAGTAAAAATCATGAAACACAAACCCGTGTTAGGTCCATTCCCTTATAAGACCATCAAAAGAAAGAGTGTCACGAAGAGGTAAACCATTATAGGCGGCAGATCCAGAATTAATTCGCATTTCCCATATTTCTAGAAAGATATTTATATATATTTATAATTACAACTTGTACCATTGACTACACTTCAAATTGCAATAATGATTTTCTACAAAAAGCATTTCTATTAACGTTTTTTTTTTTTTTCTGTTATCTGTGCAAGTTTTCCAATCAAGCAATCTCAACCTAATGAGACAATAACAATAATTTTTGTTTTCAAGTTTCAAAATTCGGAAACAACAATTAACAAGAAGAAGAACCTGTTTATGCTCCCAGATTGACGAAGAACAGATTCAGACGCTGCACAACAATAATCACAAAGCCTTTCCCAAAACTCAGACTACAAAATTTCTAACAATATCACAAAAATAATGAACTTGCATCCTTTCAACAAAATTTTTGTCCAACTTTTTCAGAGAAAATCCAAATCCCTCCTAAAACTCCTCATTTTCCCAAAGTTATATCTTTTTTTTCTTTTAGGTCATAGTACAATCCCCATTTATCTCATTGTTTGCATGCAATTAAAGCAACCAGTTCAAAATTTTGAACATGAAGATAAAAACAAGATATTTTTCAACCTTAAATCGCAACTACTAGTTAAACTTTGTTAATTTCGAAAACATCAGGATTGTGCATTCATATCAGTTTCAACTAATTATTCATCCACTAATAATATATTTTAATATTTCTCAATAAATTGATTCCTCAACATTCTAAAATAACCTTTCAAATAAAATAAGGAAATTAATAATTGATCATTTCAATACCTTCTATTTAAATCATTAAATTAATCTAAGCAATACCTTATAAAACATGACAAACATAACATGACGAGAAAACATCGAACAATATGAAAAACAAATGACAACAAGACATAAAGGTGACAAATTGATACTCGTTCTTTCAGAATGATGGTTCATGATAGAGGACAAGTCTATCTCCCTTCAACGATTCCATTGGGCCATGGCACACTCAGACCTGACAAGCAAGTGGAGTCGATGCTTGTACCTGAAAGTTGCATCACACTACTCGGTCAAATAAACATGTATATATATGAAAACACACCATGAAGAAGAATCATGATTTAGCGGGGTACACATGAATGAGTACTGCTAAACCATCTCCTTGACCAAACTGATGTAAGACATAGCATCTGCAATCAATCACATCGTAGTACCATCATAATTATTATAGAAAAACATATACACCATAATACTATTATCTCATGAAAATAAACATCACATCATAAGGTAAAGTGTATCATTAAAAAAATATCACAACTGGTCATGTAAACCACGACATAAAGCATTAAAATAATATAATTTCAAACACCAACTGCTAACAACAACTCACAACAACTAAAATAAAAATGTCATCAGGAGGGTCACTACATTTGCCATGGTGGACATCATGTCCAATTGATTTAAAGGAAGTCATTTGATGATCTAGCCAAAGTGAACAATCAATAGGTAATATTTGAATCTGCATCAAATCTGATTGGAGTCATTGGTGTAGTGTTCAAGTGAGCTTTAATGGCAGATGATATGTTTTTTGGTGTGATTTAATTGAAATAAAGTGGCTATTTTCCTGTTCTATTGTATCACAAGCATTCAAGCAATTTCGTGGAGCACTCTTAATGCTAAGCATGAAGAGCTATTATAGTGAAGAATTAGGGTTTCTGTGAGCACAAATCTATAAGTTGAATTTTGCATCTCCTAGTCAAATTGTAATTTGAATTTGGGGGAATTTTTTGTGTGGTTGCTGGGAAGCTTGTTGAAAATCATTTTAGGGCTATAGGTGAGCTAAATTTTGGGAAATTGCAAAGTATTTGTTTTGTAATTTCATAGTCTTGTAAGGCCCTAGCTTGTTCAAGGTCTTTAATACAAGGAAGCCCTAGTTTTCTCAGGATGGCACCATTAAAACATCATTTTAGGTAGATTAAATTTTTGAATAGAAACCTATATGATGATTTCCAAGATCAATTGTTGTTTTCAACAAATGATAGGAAGAAGGGATTGGTTTTAATGTGAGGAAAAACCCTAGGGGAAGTATTAGTGTATAATTTCTTTAATATAGCTGATGCTAGGATGCCACTTAAGGGTTTGGAGATATTTAGACTATGGTTTGGATAAATAAATTTTCCCCATCCTTTTCTAAATGGTTGGATGTATGACATGGGGAATTTGTAGCTCCAAATGTGTTTCTTGATGTTGATTTCATCAAGGCAGTGGCCACAAGTTATGATCTTGCCACATGGGTGGTTAGGGATAATGATGGAAGGGTTTTGCTAAGTATTAATAGAGAGGAGCTTCAAGAGTTCTTTGATTTGAGTGAGCCCAGTGTATTCTTGGTCCCATTGAGCTTGAAAGAATGAAACAGGAATATGGGAAGAGAATTCCCTTTTTAGAGCTAAGATACTCCCACCTCATTTGGCTAGGGCAGGAGGTTCAAGTGTTCAAATTAGCCCTAGTGACTAGGAGCCTTTCAAATTCTATTGTTTTTCCAAGCATTTCCTGGCTACTTTTTATTCATTATGCCAAATTTTAGGTTTTAGTCATAATACAATGATTCCTATAGCTTTTATGTTCATGGGGGTGCAAATAAAACCCTCAAATTTCTCTATAGTATATGATTTTGCTTCTTTCTTGGCTGAAAAGATATGTGAAGGGTTATTGAAACTACAGAAAAATGATACTAGCAACCCCTTTTACTGGTATTCTATGTTAATGCACATGTTTTTGCTCAATAATGTTGAGTTTTTCTCCTAGAAGATGAGATGGAAGCAATTTGTCAATGAAGAGAGGTTGTTGCTACAGGTGTGGACTGTTGACCTTTCATACAATAGAGAGAATGCCAACTATGTAATGTTCAACAATTGCTTTACATCAAGACTGAGAACCAGATTGATGTAAAATTTACCTAGGGTTCCTGTGTAGTTGCATGATTTCCTTAGGCCAAAGGTGACGAGGCCAGATTTGAAGATTTTCCACAATTGGGGTGACATTATCCGATACCCAGTGAACACTGTTTTGATGGTATATGGCTTTCAAGGAACCCCGCATATATTTCCTTATAGTGTGCCACCAAGGGTTGGATTTGTTAAGGTTATGTGGAAAATTGGATGTATTCATGAAGATAACCTTACAGGAAAGGGTAAGGGGACTTTTTACCCTGATTATATGGTGGTGTTTGATTTTATAATTTCAAAGGGAGACTGGGTGCATTTCAAAAAATTCTTTGAAGTGTACCATTTAAGTTTTGGTCATAGGAGGCAGTATGATCTTGAGGGTTTCTTTGCTCTTTTTAGAAAAAGAATAAAGGGTGCCAAATTTTTTTATGAATTCAATTTCCCTGAGGACCTGGTAAGAAATGAATTTGATTTAAATAAGAAGGTGTTAAACAAAGAGAAATGGGTAGCTTATGATAAGTTATTGGCCATTGTGCACAAGATGCATCCAAAGTATGTTCCATTGAAGGAATTCAGTCCTTACCATAATAATATTAATTGTTTTATGGTGAATTTCAAAGAAATCATAAGTATTCTGATGACCAAGAAAATAAATCTACAGTTGTACTTGGGCATTTAGGAACAAGTTGCAAGGCCTTTTGAAGAAAGGCCAACTTATAAACCTCTAGATGATTGGCCTATTTACAGGATGAAAAGGGATGAAAATAGTGATGAAGAAGAAGAAGATAGAAAAGGAAAGTGGATAATGAAATTGCATGAAAAATTAGGTTCACATCTCAAAACACCTGGGGCAATAAAAATAATTGATTTGGAGTCATCACTTCAGAGGAGTCCCTCACCACCACCATCAGTGCCAAGCCCCAAGAGGCAAAGTATTGAGCAATCCTAGGAGGACTTGGTGGATGAGATTACTGTTACTGATCAGGATATGCAAATGGGCATGCCTTCTCCTCCAAGACCATTTGAGTTGATTTTATCAGACCTAGACATGAAAGGAAAATGTGTACAGGATGCAAGAATGGAGGCTTGTAAAGAATTTTTGGATGATGATGCCTTTGTGAAAACACAAGTCTTCTTGCAACTTGTATGGATAATGAATTTGGAAGAATAATAAGGAGAATTGCAAGAAAAGAAGAGAACTAAGGCATGATAGGTCAGATTAGGAGAATGATGATGAGCTAAAGGCTGAAGTAATGAATGAATTTAAGAATATTACTCCGGAGGAAGGGAGAAAATTGGTTAATCAAGCTAGTGTCTTGATTCTACTTGAGTGGGATATTGTTGATGCAGTAGCTTTCAATGTTATTTTGAAGTCCAAGCATCCCCTCCAGAATTTTGAAGAATTCAAGGTAGCATTGCAAGACTCTACCTTTAGTGAGGAGTATTAAACCTTTGCAATATGGGCTTTGGTCCCACAAGGAAGAAAGATAAATGTTACTGATATTAACCCAAATTTGAGAGGAGGGTTAATAATTAAAAGAGCTTCAGAGACCTCAACCATAGAGGCCACAAATTTAACTGTGAATGTGGCCAAATAGACATAAAAGACTATAGAGAGAGAGGAATCTAAAAATAGGAGTCTTATGGAGAAGTATAATTTCATGATTGGGGAGTATAATAAGGTGCAACAAAGGAATATTGAGCTACAAACAGAGGTGGAAAAGTCAAAATAGAGGAAGATTGGGGAAACATCAATTGCTCCAGTGATTAAGTCATTGCCCTCCACATCAGGGTCATTGTTTCCACACTGAGGTCTCTTTGTCAGACTCCTTCCCTCAGCGCTACATTGGAACCAATTGAGGAAGAGTTAGAATGTTTTGTTGATCCAACAAAGAAGTAGTTAATGCATAAAATCATAAAGCTACAGGCATCTCTGAAGGTAATTGGGGATAGGGTATTTTCAATACAAAAGGAGATTGTTACTACTACCTTGTGGCATTTAAACAAGAAGGTTGATGGTAGATTTTCAGTTGTATATATTATTAGGTGCAATAAAAAAAATTGATAGGGATCAGGAGGTAGCAATACCATTAGTTGAGAAGTGGATCCCTAGGGCCAATGATTTAGATGTAAATAATATGCCACTATCATTAAGACCTACTCAAGTGTTGGTTAAATCATTGCAAGGTTTTCAAGCCTTACCAGATGACTTGAGTAGGAAGATCAAATAATTGGTAAAGAATTTTGATGATTGGAGTGACACACTATTGCTTCACATAATTGATGAGCAGGGTAATATCAGGTCGCTTCAACAATGGCAAGATCAAGCTAATGAGGTCATAAATGCGCAAATTACTTTAATTTGTGATGACTTAGATTTTGATTTTTTAGTGAGCTGCATGGATAAAAATATCAGCACCAGATCATTCCTTGAGTCTTTTGAACAAGAGGCAAACCAAGTGGTAGTTAAATATACACCTTAAAGTATCAAAGTAAGTGAGTAATCAAATTTAATTGGAAAAGTGATGAAGAGTATCAAAAATGGGTAAATACATATTTAATTGAAGAGGAGTAAAGGCGGGAGTTGGCTACTAACAATTAATCAATCAACTGTTGCAGTTATAAAAATTTCCAGTTTTGCTTTGGTGGTAGTCTAAGCATGAAGTTCTTGAAGATTTGTTGCTGTTGGAACAAGAAGATTATCCGGGGAGGTTGCTATTGTAACACAAATTTTAAATGTCACAAAGTGGTCCAAGTGGCTAGTGGAATGTGTGCTTTCTGGCCCGATGCTTGTTTGCTCCTTCATTTTCTATAAGAAGTATTTCAAGGCCAGAAGTACGGGTTATCACATTAGAAAGTTTTGGTCGAGTCTAGGTGAAGTTGTAGAGTAATTGTAAATTCTGATAGTTATAGAGAAAATGCAAGTTAGGTTTTGATTCATTCTATTGTAGGTTTCAAATTCATGGAGATATGATGTTTTAAGATAGTACTAACATTTGAATTAAACTGATA
>CM021102.1:362854593-362935212 GCA_007115665.2 Sequoiadendron giganteum | reverse complement strand
GAGGTGGTCCTAGATTGTGTATCTTTAGGAAAAATTCTTCTCTACAAGATCAAAGGACATATGTTATCAAGAGGTTTTTGGCACTCAGATACATGATTAAACTCAAGCACACTTTTTTTCTAGTGCTCTTGGCTATATTGGTGAATTATCAAAGATTAATCTTAGTCCCAATACTTTAGCAGATGGTGTAGAGTCCTTAACTAAGCTTGAGCTATTACAAAAGAATCTTTTAAGTGAAAAAGGTTCATGGGAAGAAGGAAAAGTGTCATGGAAGGTCATCCTAGAGAGTCTTAGAGGTTCTTCTTCTAGTTAATTCAATTTTGTGTTCATATCTTTTTGGTTATATTTGTATGCATATATAGATATATACCAAACCCCAACCTTTGTCTGTGATGTCAAAGAGGGAGAGATTGACAGATGAAGAGATAAAGGTTAATAGTGGAAATTTTTTTTAGATGAAAAGATGAAAAATAGTTTTGATAGGGGGAGTATTCAAAGTATTGAGTTGCAATATATTGGAAACTTTTTTTGTCATACATCTTGCCATCAATGCCAAAGGGGGAGATTGTTGGGATTATGGAGCCTTGCAAATGAGCATGAAGTATGGATGGTTTGTGTTGGTTGTTCCTATGTTTTCATTGATGTCAACATGGTGATAACCATATGAGAAGTCTACTTCATTTACCGAAAGTTGTTCTTTGTTAGAAATAGTATTTTGTAATGGATCAATGTGTTGGTATTTGATTCTAGAATTCACCGCAAGATTTGATATGAATTTAGTCTCTTAACCATGTTATCATGAATCATTCAAATAGTTGCATCCTAGATCTTGAGATGTTTTTGGTTGTGAGTAGAAAGTCATCTCTAATAGAGTTCAACTCTTTATTCTACTTTTGTTCCTTGCTTGGCATACTATGTAGGGGACTCTACATTTTAGCAAGTTGAAAATTCTTATCTTGTGGTTTTTTTGATAGTCTCTATGTTCATAGTATGATGGTAAATTAATGTATTCTAATATTTGCAAGGTGTTTTCTTTGAGGCTTGTTTATTGGTTTTGAGAATTATGTTCTAGTCTTGGTCGACTTAGCATATAAGATGCATTATGGATACTTGCTATGTTTTATGGATGTTAGTGTACTTGGTATAATGTACTACATGGGTAAAAAATTTAAATCATATATGGTACCAACAAAGAAAGTTTTGATTATTCTATTTTCATCTAATCAGGCTGACCTAATTGATGAATAAGATATACTTGTATATATAAGATGTTTTGAAGAAGTGAAAAGAGGAGAGAGTGAAGGTGGTGTGTGCAAGCAGAAGAAGAGGTGAAAAAAGGATTAAGGGTTCTGTGAAGATCTGAGCCTAAATGCTTTATCAATTGTGGATTAGTGTAGATTAGTTGAGTGATTACTGTGTGAGGTAATACTTCATATTCTAAGCTTCATTGGAACTAAGCCCTGCACATTGAAGGTGTATCCTATTAGTTCAATGTTTTGGCAATGAGCCACTATCTTTGCATCTTTGTGGTTAGCCTTCTTTTTTACTCAGGCAGTGAGCCTTTTTAAGTACAGTGAGTCCTAGCAGTGATCCCTATAATATTTTTTACTCGGGTATAATATATTACGAGTGAATCCTCACCATGGTTTTTTCCTTTTTGGTTTTTCCAAGTAAAAATCCTAGTGTTCATGTGTATGCTTGCATTGATTTTTTTTTATGTTCGTTCTTTTTTATTTAGTCATAATTTTGATAATGATAAGATGGATTTTATTATGGTTTTATGGAATACTGATTCATGCCCCCTCTCAGTATTTTACATGTTCAACAACTTGGACACATTTCAATAGTTTGCAAAAGAAAACACAAGAGACAATCTACTCTAGTAAAGAGGAATGAGCCAGTGAAGGAAGTTAATCCTACTAAGGTTCAAAAGGAAATGGAGAAGGTATGAATAACGAAAGAATAATCTAAGAAAAAAGATGAATCTAGAACTTCAAATACATATGTGCCTCCCTCTATTGCAGATAATTTTCATGGAAATTAAACCTAGGCATGAGCTTAGGGGAGCAATAATAGAAAGTTCTAATGGCCCTATGGAAATATGAGGTGTTAAGATGTGGCATAAAGATATATCATGGAAGATGAAATTATGAAGCTATAGAAGGAAGTTGTGGAAGAAAATATTGCAATGCAAAAATTTGTGGAGCATGGGAATATGTCTATGCACACAATTTTAGGAACATCATATTTTTGGTTTGAAAAATTTATTGTTGGGGTTAGGTGAAATTACAGAGTTAAATATGTTTGTGCGAAGGAAAATCTATTTATTTGAAGGCATTCGAAGAAGAAACAAAGGAAAAAGAGGTGTAGAAGGGCTCAAAGCATCTTGCAAAAGCTAAACATCATGACCCTAGTTCTTTAAGAGGTATTTTTTATTTTCCACATTATTTTCTCTTTCAAAATAATTCACATAAAGAAATTTAAATATAATGGAACTACTAAAAGTAGTAGAAAATTCACAAGGACCACAATGAATGCTTAAAAGGAATTCTGCTAAAGTGTTGTCAATTGATCCCTTGGTTACATTCTTTGGAACTCCTATTGGGGTTTTAGATAATAGAAGATATTAAGGCATATATTCATGGGAAAATAAAAGTATCACCTAGTAGGTTATCTATTATATGGAAAAATGACCTAGGTGAGAATGAAGAAACCATAAAACCTGAGTGCAAAATCCTAAGTGATAAGAGATTGGATGTACGGAAAAACTTTCTAAATTTTGAAAATTAGGAGAAGTATATAAGAATAGTATTTCACAGAATTCATAGCCAATCCATATGAATTGATGACCCTCACTTAATTACAAAGGAATTAATTAAGAATGTAACTGGTTTGTGGTCCACTAGACGAGTTCTAGAGCAAAATATAGTTGAACAAAGGATATAATGGAGAAAACTGGTGCCACTCTTAAACAAAAGGAAATTGCAGTGAACTCTATTACAAACCTAGTAGTTAGATTTGTAGTCATACTTATTCGTCAAAACAATTACGGGTCAAATAGTGTAAGCTTTGTCCCTCCTATTTCAATTCATACGACCCTTGATATAATTAAAATTAATGTTGACTAGAACCTTTTTGAGTTGCTTTGGTAACAATGGATGGAGAACCTAAGAGACATTAAGAAAAGGAAGAAGTGTGCATTCCTATATGGAACCCTAGTAATTTTCCTATTTCTCTACTTCTTGAAAGAAGTACTGGTGGTTGGAAGGGTAAATCTGACAAATGTGGAGCCAATTTCTCATCAAATAGCATAGTACATGAGAAAAATTAGAATTTTGGATTCCCAAGAATATGACCTTGCAACATTCTTTGGAATATTTCAGAGTAGGATGAATAAGAAAATTATAATTCCTAGAGAATTTGTGAGAAGATATTCAAAAGATATTAACTTTATTAAAGGTAGTAAACCTAGAACCATTTGGATCTTAGAATTGGATTTTGAAGTATTAGAGGTTGAAATAGTTAGCTATGTAGAAGCCCTTCTTGGAAGTACTAAATATACTAGAAGAACAAAGGTAAGTGAAAAGGCCTTCGATAGCTCCAAGAGAGCTTGTAAAAAGAGGAAAGTCACACACAGTCATTTGATTGCTATTAGAATCAAACAAGGAAATGTTGATATTGAAAGAGTTCAGGATTCTCAACATAAGCATGAGATCAGAGTTAGGTTTACGCAAGTACAAGGTTTGGATACAGCAGTTAAATACCTATAAGAGGTAATTGTAGGTACAAGTATTGATGTGTTATTATGTACTATAGAAAATCTCAATCTATTAGTCAAATCCCTTAAAGATTATTTCCTAGGATTAAAAAGTCAAATTGAAGCTGAAATTGAGACATGGATTGTAAGAAATAATCTGGTGAATATCACAAGACAATGCACAACACATCAAAAGGTTACAAAATTCTCTAGAAAAGTCCAAGACTATGTGAAAGAAGAAAGGAACATACTATCATACTACATGAAATGGCCAAAAATCAGTCAAAGTATAAAGGATGACATGAGTACAATTGAGACTCAGATAAACATTATTGCATAGTCTTATGATCTAATGAAAGACATGGAAGATCAAACTTGGATCTCCATAGTGGAGCTTCATGAAAAATTATTCACCTTACAAAGTCAAATAGATGAAATGATCATGAAGCTTATAAAGTTAAGGGATTTAGTTATGTCAAAGTATATACTGGTCTCGAGTGCTATTGGAAGTACTAATAATCTCTCAGAGATAAACCTTGATCTCAGTACTCCAAAACAAAGAGGAAAAACTCTACTATAACTTGAACTTCTATATAAGAAACTTACTATAGCTAATAAATAGTGGGAAGAAGGAAACTATGAGTGGCTAGAAATTTTTCAGAAGCTTCAAGTTTCTACATCCTCAGGGTTACTATTTATCATGATCTACAAAGTTTTTCATATTTTGATATATACATATATAAATAAGTCAAACAAATTTTGGGTTGACCTCCTAAGGAGGAGCTTATTAAGTTTTGGCACACCCTTTGCTATTTATTTTAAAGGGGAAAAGAGATGTGAAAAGGGAAGTGAATAAATGATATTTCTTATTCATATTATGCATGTTTCCATCAATGACAAATGAGGAGATTGTTGCAAGAAGGAGAAGAAGGAGATTATTAGAAGTTTTGGAAGGTTGGAAATATGAGCGTGAATTGCATAATACTACTTGATCTAGTGTTTTCATTCATGTCAACATTGTTATGATTAGCCTAGTATGATTTGTAAGTGCTATTGAAGATATGTGTATAGAATAAGTTGGTCTAGTAAACATGGTTGTACACGAAATTAGTTCAATACTTCCACTGACTATTTTGTGGTTCAGTGCATTAGTTTTTGGGTCTGCACTCCACCACACTAAGTGATCCGACTCTACATTTTTAACCATGGTTTGAATCCTATCAGATTTAGGTAAAATCAAGATTTTGTGATGTTTTATGAAATATGTTGGAAGTTATGTATGAAAGATCTTAGCTTTGTGTATTGTAGTTATTTCTCTATATAGCATCTCAATCTAGGAGATTTTTTTGTCCTTCATGGATAATTATTTTGTGTTGTTGTTATAAAGATAAAGTAACTGATTTCGGCTAAGTGTGAATCCAATGAAATATCGAGTCTTGAAGTTTCTTGTATGGAGAAGTGTGTGTATGATTGAAAGTTTTGTTATTAGGTCTAATTCCTGGCCGACCTAATACATGATATGTGTTGTGAAGATTAAATATATATTGTGAATTTTTTTAGGATCTATTTTAGGTCCATGCTGACCTAAATTAAGTATTGTATATTTGGTCTGAGTGAGAAGAAGTTTTAAATCATGTCTAGAGCCGAAAAAGAAATTTTGAATTATTTTTGGTGACATCTAATTAGGACAACCTAATTTATGTATGTAGATGTAATTGGGTATTTATATGAGAAAATTTTGATTTTTGATGTGGATGTGATGTAATAAGTTGAAAATTAGGTGCGAGAGGTCTCATATTGTGAAAACATGTGAATTCAAAGGTGTGATAGAAGAATAAGAGCAGGATAGTTGAGTGACTACTAAGAAAAGCTTTATTTTGTATTCAGAGTTTCAAAGGAATTGAAATTCAACACAAGGAAGGTGTACTTTGTATCAGTTCACATTTTGGCTAGTAGCCATCTTTTTTTATCTCTCTGGTTATGAGCCTTATATGGATAGTATGTCCTAGGAGTGAGCCCTTGTAATATACTATATCTAGATATAATATATTATGAGCTAATACTCACCATGGTTTCTCCCTTTCTAGGTTTTCCACATAAAAATCCTTATGTTCATGTGGTATGTGGTCTTGTCAATGTTTCATGTTTTCATTCTTTATTTTTGTTAATATATTTTGGTGATCAAGGATAAGCGATGTTCAAAAGTTTAATAGAATATTGATTCACCCCCCTCTCAGCATTCTAGGTGTTCAATAGTTTTGTCCTAAATTCTTTGTTATATATTTGATCGAATTTAGCTCTGTCCTAATCAGTGAGAGAAGAATCAATCTTCTCCAAGGAAAAAGTTCTTATTTTTGCATCCTCATCAAATTATTCTTTCCTTCTTTCATATAACACACATTTTAAATCTTCAAGAAATTGATCCTCTATATCTTTCATTCCAACATCTAATGCTACAATGTACCTTGCAATGGAATTTTCTATGGTTGTCTTGGAAGTATCATTTGTAGTGGGATATAGTGTTGTTGTTTCTTCTAGATTCCAAAAATTCGCAATACTGCTAACCAATGCTTCAAGTTTCATTGGGATTTGTTTCCGAACAAGAGGAGATTTATCCTCCTTCTTTCCTTTTCCTTTCAAATGCTTTTCTCCTTCATCGATATTCTTTTCTCTTTTCTGAATAATGAATGCTTTCTTTTGCTTCTCTACATCTTCCCCACTTTCAGTATCCATAATATCAACCTTTAATTTCTTTACACTTTCCTCTTCTTTGGAGACTTGAGGAATTCTCTTGTTTTGGACCAATTTAGTTCCTTCTTATTCTTCATCATCATACCTAAAATACCTTTCTCTTGTGGATTTTTCTTTCCTTATCCTCTAAAGAGGATTAGGTTCTTTCACAAGGGTATTAGCTGAATCTTTTATCTTAGCTCCAACAAGAGATTTAGTCCCAAAGGACTTAAGAGCAACTGAGGAAGTGGTAAAGATCCTATCCAACCTTCTAATACTTGGAGTTCCTACTAGAGGGGTAGATATACCTTTGTATTTCTCCACAAGGCCTTTTGATAAACCCATCATTTTCACTAATTGAGCCTTCATCCTCTTCATATTCTTTCAAATTTCCTTCCTTTTGTGATCCATGTGTATAGGACTAGATTTTTCTTCATATGTGTCATATCTTTCTTCTTTAGGATATCTAGACATACTCAACATGTTTTCTACCAGATCAATAATCACATCCTTTGCTACCTCATATCTCATTTAAAGGATCCATAGTATCCTTGGTTAATTAGCTTTCATAATTCATCGGTCTTTATTGACCATGAAGATGATATAATTTTTATACTTCTCAACAACTCTTTTGGTTATCCTTTCCCTTGCTTGCATGTTTTCTTGAAAAGTTTTAATGTAATCCCACAGTATAGATTTTTGAGTATCTACATTTCCTATTCTTCTCAAATGGTCTCTAATTTGAATTGTAACTAGAATATCCTTCAATCATACAATGTTATTTGTTCTAGGAATTTCTTTGAGAAAGTATAATAATAAACATATGATTAGTCTACCATATTGGAAAGGGTACCAAGGCTCTTTCGTCTTCTTTACATTTTCCAATAATTGTTGCCTTAACAACTTGCACAAGTCCAAATAAATTACTTTCTTCATAATATCATAAAAACTATTAATTTTTGTCACAAAAAAAAAGTTTTCTTTATTTGTGAAAAATATATTGTATCCAATCATCATAGAAGCATATTTCATAGCTGGTTCTTTAATATCTTTAATTGTTAGGACATGTTTATCAAATTTTGCACTAGTTAAATTTATTACTATGTCATTCCTCACATATTTAAGAGTCAGAAGTAGTCTTTTTGAGTGTAACCATTGTTGAGAAGTTATTGATTTGGCATTATTGTCAAAACCTATGATCCAGAAGGTTGTGCTCTAGTTGATATACAAAAATGATATATCCTATGATATGCTATAATGTTGCATAGTGTGGATGTTATCCTTGATCATGATATGGTAGTACTTCTTTTTGGGACATTTTTGGAAGATAATTAATGCATAATAATGAGGACTAATCCTTTGATATTGGTTTTTGTGTCTAAATATTTTTTCGGGTATCCTTTCTATCCAAACATTCATGTAGCATGTTATAAGTTTTGGTGCGTCTGATTGCATTCCTCTGGTTGGTACTGAAATTGATGTTGACCAAGATTTGGTCTTGCTTGTGTTGTTCCTATCAATTGATGATGATCAAGATTTGGTCTTTGTTGTGGCATTCCTATCAGCTCCGGAATATATATCATGTAATTCAAAGTTTTCTATCTTTTGGTAATTATGCTATGTGATGAACTTATCTTTTGTATGACCTATTTATAGGTCCCGTCGTAATGTGGTAACAAGATCTTTATGTGTGACCTATCCTTTGGGTCTAGTGCTATTGTACCAAGCCTTATTGAATATTTCAAGTTTGTTCTTCGAGTTGAAATGTTTTGTTAGGTCGACTCATTTTGTTCTTCGGGTATATATATGTGTAGAAAATATATTTTATACGAGAAGATGAATTGTTATGCATGTGAACAATGATAAGGGTGTGAAGGATTGTGTGACAAGAAATAGAGTAGGAAGTGAAGGAACGTGTTAGGAAGAATTAATCTGTATTGCATAGGTTGTGCAAGGAAGTTGTGCAAAAGATTCTCGAATGGATCTGTTACAGAAAAATATTGTTCTCCTAACTAGAACTGAATCTATGGGTAAAAACACTATAGTGTGTCACACTTTCGACCAAATAAATGGTTCTGAGTGAGTTATTTCTAGTTGGAAGGTTTTTGGCATAGAGTGAATTTCATCTAAAACCACATGGAAGTGACTTGGTGTCGATGTGTCAGTACCCTTCCAATCGAAAGGGTTTCAGCATAAAGTCACTCGGTCAAAAATCTTCTAACTAGAAACATGAATAATAAAATAAATAAAGGGGTCAGACCATTTTCTATGCTCAAGAAAAAGTGTTTCATAGCAAGAGGAGCTCGACCAAACAAGGGATTGTAAGTGTCCAAATATAGCAACAAGACTTGTATTGAGAGCGCCCTTCTCAGGTTCTCATCTACGTGTTTGCTTCATGTTTGCTTGGTGGGTAAAACCTTAATATTTGAGATTTGGGAAAATTTTGTAGCACTAAAGGATATTTGTTCAATTTTTATTGGGTGTATGCTTGGTCAATATGGAATTTTGTGATTTATATGAAATAAATGTATGTGTTAATCCATTAATGGTGAACTGTGTATTTGGGGTTTTCAGTTTTGGGTTATAATAGAAATGAAAATTTAGGGTTTTTGATTTAGGGTTTTCTGTTTTGGGTTTTACATATGTTAAAATATGATAAAAAAGGGTAGTAGGTTACATAATTTAGTATTCATTGATAAATTCCCTACCATGATTTAAAGTTTCCATTTTGGCAAAGGCTATGGAATTCGACTTTAAGCTTGCATGTTAAATTTACTTGAAAGATTCTAAAGTATTTTCAATGAATCAAATTTGGATTTATACTTGCACATTGCAATCATAGTGATAAATGATACTACGTTTATTTGAGGAATTTTGGAAAATGCTTCAGATGCCTGTCTATGATTTTGAATTTTTTATACAGGACTATTGGTCTGATATTTGATTGTACACCTATGGATTGCTTTTACACGGTAGTGTCTTAAACCTCTTCAATAAGTCCTTTTTGTGCATATCCTACAACAAGCCTTGTCTATGCGCCCACGTGTTGCATGCATATACTCCAAGGAAATTTACACAATACCACCTATCCTTTTTGCACAGAATGATACAATACTTCATTTTGATTTTACAACCTTACTCTAAATTGAAATAAAGCACCATATTTACTACCCAATAGAAAGCATAAAATTTGATAATAAGGAGGGGGTTTCCTAAGACTTTTCAAGATGTAAATAAGTTATTCATTCCCTCCTTGGGATATTGTCTGTGATTTAACAACATATGAATGAAATAGTCAAATCTATTTGGCAATGAAATAGAACACAAAATCATATTTACACCCTCATTTCTAGCATAATTGTAAACCAATTTACATATGAATTTTGGCAACGATGATTTTATGAAGATTTATCATTTGTTTCAATAAAAATAGAGTCCTATATATTCCTTTTTAAATTATTTTAAATGAAACCAAGAGTTTGACAGTCTATCGAGATCAACCAACTTCTTTTCTTTTATTTCAATTATTCATTACACATATATGCAACTCAATTCCTTAAACTTGATGTAATTGAATGCACATGATTCCTTCTAGTCTATGTGGTAACTAGATCTAAAAGTGTGGTCCATGAACATATATATAGCATCAAAGAAAATAACCAATAGTCAAAGAATAATTTCTAAAAAAGTTGTACATGCTCAAAAAGTATCACAATATATGCATGAAAATTTTTGAATTAATGAGGAAACATGAGAAAGCAGAATTTTAAGGAAAAGATCATAAAATTTTGAGTACTTTAAACAAAAGTCTAATAAATATAAGCATGCAAAACATAACACAGAAAAATAATATATACATATAAAAGATAAGTCCAAGTTGGAAATAAAAGTAAAGGCAAAGGTAAATTTAATAAAACATAGGTATAAGGAGGATGTAAGAACAAGAATGAAAGAACATATAATTGGTGATCAATAATAATGAAATCTAAGAATTTAATTAGTGAAAAGAAACTTCGAATGCATTCATGAAAATAAAGACATAATAAATTAAATAAGTTGAAGATCAATGTACCTTCAAATATAGCTCTCCTATTGTCTAAATACATTTTATTTTGTCAAAATAAGTCTTCTAAATTGTCAAAATAAACCTTTTGTTGAAATAAATCTTCTAAATTATCAAAGAAAACCTTCTAAAATGTCAAAATAAGTCTTCTAAATTGTTGATATAAACCTTATTTTATCAAAATAAGCATTCCTTAGTCGAAATAAGCCTTCTTGGTTGAAATATGTATTTTATTGAATTTACTTGAGTTGAATTTTTTTTTTAAAATTATATCAACCATTTTCGGCCAAGTACCTGTCGACCGGTTATGTCTTGGCCGAGTAGTTTTCAGCCGATCTATTCTCAGATGAGTAGGTTTCACCTGAAACATACTCAGCTGAAACATGCTCAGCCAAACATGTCTAGTTGGCATCCTACATGGTAGCCAACTCACCTTTTTTTCCAATTTTCTGTAACATTCAACTTTGACAGAGTATTTCTCTAGTTAGAATAAATTTTCTATAAAAAACCAAAATACCCTTTTGTAGAGCTTGGAGTGGTGAATCCAAATATATAATTTTTTAATATTTTGATTAGTTTTAATATGTTATTTTTAAACTAATGCAAGCAGGTTGTTAAAATTAAAAAAGATTCTAATTACAAATTAAAAACAAAATATTAAAACATATTAAAAAAGTTTAAAACTTATATGGGGCACAAGAGGAGAGAGCCTTCTTCAAAAGGTTATAATTTGCTTTATAAAAGTGATTAAATTTTTTGAAAATAGTTGACGACCCATGAAAACTGTCAAATTATGACATGTTTGACTTTAAAACGTTATTACAAGAAAATATATAAATCATAATTTGATTTTTTTTCCATGCACAAGACATTGAAGTTACCTATTTGGAGAAAAAAAAAGGGAGAAATGAAGCTTTTTTCAATTTTTTTCTTGGCAGCCTGTGAAGTCACTCTTTTATGAAATTTTTAGCATTCCAAAATTCATCCTTAAATTGATAAAAACATAATAATTTTTATTTTTTTTAAATTTAAGAAATTACAGGAATAAACTTCATCAAAAATTCTACATTTCATTAGTTTACACCATTTTGAAATTCAAAACATAAAGACTAATTTTATGTGGTCGAAGTTCAATTTTTTTTGCTATTGGTTGATTCCTTTATAAAGTGTGACACATGTTTGTGATTTTACCCCCACGCATATGTAGATGCAGCTTCATCAGTTCATGTTTTGCCTATTTTGTAATTATATGTTTCTATATTAATCGGGAAGTGAGCCCTGATGGTGTTTTTTAAAACCCAAATGGATTCCTTAAAACTTCTATGAATTTTCCATGTTCAATAATGAAAGCCTAGGAAATGATTGGCGATCAAAAGAAGCAATAATACTTACTCTCCTACACTTTGGGCTCTGCAAGACCCGAGAGGGTGATCCCACAATGTGTCTTTGCACGTAACTAGACAATTTTAAAAGCATAATGCATAACAACAGATAAGTTCCCCATCAACATTGAATAGATGAAATCCTTCAAGAAATTGGCAATTCATTCAAAGATCCAACTCCTATCGGTAAATAACTTCAAATACAACAAAGATAGATTGATATGAAGATTATTATGAATAAATGTTCTAAAATCAAATGCTAGAGACATGGGAGATACAACCACTACATCAGTATCAGTGTCATATCCTAAAGTATGGAGTCAAATGAGAAAGAATTGAACTAGAAGGAAAATTTAGTCCTAAACAGTCAAGATCTATATGAATTGCATTATAATTCATGTATATGCATTTGAAATCTATCACTACTTATAAATCTAGCTACCAACCTACATGAACTTACACAATAACTAAAGCATTTAATTGATCCTTTGAATCGGAGCCACAATTATAGTAAATTCATAGTAAAGAATAATGAAAATCAATGAAACCAGTCTTTGACCAATCCTTCATTCATAACTCATGCCAGGTATAACAATTGGAGAGAAAATAGACTCAAAATATTGTCATATTTGACAAAAAAATGCATAAGAACCCCATAATTGACCAAATTCCCCTATCTGACTCTAAAATTTAAAAAATAGACTCAATTATATGCACTATTTGTATTACAATTTTCCACTCTCAAATCTTAGATTCAACAAAAGACCTCATACATCGGCCTAGAATTCTCCTTTATACAATAAGGGAGCAAAAAAAGCTTCAAGACATAATGCACACATGTTCATATCTAATTGGATTGATATTTTACACATTCCATTCTATAGTTATATTTGCATTTTATAATTGGAGGGAATGCAAATAAGAAAAAAATTGTTTTTTAATTTTTGTGGAGGAGAAAGCCTGCCTTCCAGAAGGAGATTTGTTAAAAAATAAAAACATTTTTAACCATTTTAACACTATATCCACCTCAGCAATAATCCACATCAACAATCTGCACTTTAAGCTAGGAGAAATATGTGTATATTCAATTGTAATTTCTGAGGCCAAACCTATACTATACTAGACCAAGTCATACTCTCCACCCTAGTGTTGATATTCCAAAATCATTAGTGAATAGCATCTTCCATAATTCAAATCTAGCTTCAAAAGGCCATTTCAAAGTGATAATCTCATCTATCCTTTCTCTATATGGTGCATACTTTACCATTACTGAATTAGATTCCTTATCAAAGCCCTCTAAGAAACTAATAACAAAGGATAGTTTCTAGAGTATATTATTCAACATACCAATATCAACATTCTTATAGATTTCAACCATCTATGTTGATATGATGTCACTCACCTGGTCCTTCCAAGCCTGCAAAGGATTCACCTCATCATAATTATGTTGAATATTTGGTAATGGTGTTAAATCTGCTTCATCATATTTGGCCTTTAATTCTTTAATCCTCATTTCCATTGGGGCAACATACCCTTGAAACTTTTGCTCCACAATCCCATTTACAAATTTATAGGTTGAAATAACCTTGGGATACTCATTCATATGATGCTTTGCACCCACTGCCATGAACTTCAGTTGTTTAGCTCTAGGACTCCATTGATCTAACAATGGGGTAGCTAATTCTTTATCTCTTGGGAAAAACCTAATTGCTCACAACATCAAAGTATAATTTGCATGGACAATATTTAATTTTTCCCAGACCTTTCTATTCATGTGCCTGAATACAACATCTACAAATATTGAATTGCTTTTCAATATAGATTCTTGGGACTATTGCAACAATTCTTTATACTCCTCAACCTAGTGGATTAATTTCTCCCTTGGAAGCCCCCCCCCTAAAGTGTCTGCCTCCTCAATTGAAATGGGCTCTTGTCCCATATTATATGGCATGATTGCTAAGGATCTTCCTTGCGAGGGAGGTTGAGGTTTCTCCATTGGTGGATTAGAAACATTATGGCTAGAGCTAGCTTGTTCTTTAGACTTCCATGTCTCCATTTGCTACTTTAGTAAAGCTAGCTCTGTTTCTAATTCTACCACTCTTTGTTGACTCTTATTATACTCATTAATAAGATCATTATACTAGCCCCTTAGAGTGTCTCTATACTTGGTCAAGACTTCAACAGTTCCAATAATGGGGTATCAACAACTCTTCTCACAACTAGGTGACCACTGAAATCAACTAGCTCTACAACTACTAGCTTTTGGGATCCAGTAGATAATGACCAAATTTCCAAGGCATCCCATTCCTCACTAAAGGTTGAGCCTTTGAGTTCCAGTGTAACTTCTTCTTCAGTTTGAAGAAGCTACCTATTGGCCCTTCTTATTGTATCAAACACCACAACATTAGTGATATCCCATTCAGGGAGCAATAATACTCCACTCTTTTGCACCAATTCCTTACCTTGCTCTGGTGTTATCTCCTTGAAGGTTTCCCTCAGTTCTTGCATGACATTGATTTGAATAACCTTTTCTGGAAGCTCTGGCTGTAAAATACTTTCTTGAGCTGCCTTCTTAGCATACACTAGAACATGTTCCCTCTAGACAAAATCTCTGAATGTATTTGTTTTAAAAAAAAATTCATCCCTCATGAATTCTCTATAGGCCTCCATTCTCACATCATCAATATTAGTTATTCCTCTTATTTCATCTTTCCCAAGCCTTAAATAAATTGCTCTAGAACTTGATGCAACATCTTGTGGAAAATACAAAATTCCTTGCTACATGTCATCAGGGGTCACCATGATCTCTTCATCATCTATTTCAGGATAATCAACCACTTTTGTCTCTTCAATCCTTTGTCTCTTGGGTGATGGTGGTTGTGTTGGAGAAGGGGACCTCAGGGGAGAATCTATATCAAGAACAGTTGGCAACAATTTCCTTGAAGATGATGGTAGTGATTGCTTATGAGACATCACTCTAGACTTTTCTAAAGTAATGAGAGTGGGAATGGTTTCTTTCTCAGCTATCATTCCCTTTTTCCTAGAATATACCCTAACCTTTAGTGGAGGCTGATAAGAAGGTATTTCCTCCAATCCTACTTTAGGGTATTCATCAATGACCTGTGACTTTCCTTTGTCCTCAACTACCCGTTCAGCCTTCAAGACCCCTACCATGCTCTCAAAATTATCAATAGCATATGTGGATCTATTCAACTCACCACAGATATTTGGCATGGGCTCATATGTAGGGTTCTTTTCTTTCTTCTTCTTCATCATCTTGGTAAAGGCAACATATTTTGCTTTCCTTTCCTCATGCACCTGCAAATCAACGATGTTTCTGGTGATATCCTCAGGAAAATAAAATTGTGAGTGATTGTGCCTGTCTTATGGTTTTCCTTCATTTTGAGAAATGAATCCTTTAGGATCATGGTTCCTCGAGTGTACAATATTCAGCCCATAAGGTTCAAGTAATTCTCCCAAGGCTTTCCACCCTCCTTTCTCCATGACAAAATTAGCAAAAACTATATACTCAAGAAAGAAAGATCCTTTCTTATGCTCTATTGGAAAGTGTGCCATTTGGGCACATCCCAAATCTCTCATGATTTCTATAAATCCAATTCTTAGAGGCACATCCCTAGGAAAAGCATATGGGTTTACATTACTGCCATATATCTTGAAAATAGTTGTATTGTAGTAAGGGATAATATCTCCCCAATTATGTGTCAAATTCAACTCAGGCCTCCTCTCCATTGGCCTCAAGAAATCATATATTTCCTTTGGAATTCTAGGTGGATCATAAATCAAGGATCTTCTCAATCTTGACGCAAAAACATTATGAAACATTACATAGTTAAATTCATGGTCATGTCTATCTAGAATTTTGGTCCAATATTGGACAGGCATGTCAATATCATCCTCTTTCTTCTTTAAAGTCATGTTTTGTCCAATCAATTCCTCTCCCTTATACAAAAACATTTATATCAACAATAAATTCCACTTAAAACCTACCATTTCTTTTCCTTGTTTTAGAGCTACCAAAATCTCACATATTTTCTCTACCAGATAGGTAGAAAAATCATATACTACATTGAAAGATGGATGTTGAAGATGCACAATCATATACATGAGGTTAGTAGGCAAGGTAGACTTTAAACTAATACCAAGTACTGGGTACAAGGAACAAACAATCTTCTTGAAGTAATTGCAGAAGTAATTTATGGGAAAAGGTTCTGGCTCATTCTTGTCCATCACTATCTTCTTCTTATTTTTTCTGGTTCGTATGGTTGCTAGATGAGGAGTTAATAGAGAATTCTTAAGCAAATCCTTGGTGTTTCTATATTCTTCTTGAAAGGATTTAAGGTCAACAAGAACCATCTCCTTATTCCATTCATGCAGATCAAAATTTTTTGCAATCTCCTCTTTGGTTATTTTAACCATTTCCACATCATATGTCCTGATAACTCTGGTCACATGATTCTACCTCTCTACAACATACTTTAACAAGTCAAAATAAAGTTATACATTTGGTACTATTAGCTTGTAGAGGTCCAGCCTCCAAGGGTTACATAGAGGGGCACCAAAGTTCCTATTCCCAAATCAATTAGAGAATAATTACCAACCTATATATGGTACTTCAACATCTCAAATTGCACACTATTTATTAGTTAACCCTCCCAAAACCTAGGGTCTATAATACAAATAATTTCCCTCAATTTTCCTATTAGTGGAGGGTTTCAATATATCTATGAAATCCTAAGAAAAAGATCTAGTGGGAATTTCAGAGCCAGAACTTCGGGCTTTGGGTGCCATTGCACAAGATAGATTAAAGTTCAACCTAGGCTTTGATTACTACAAGGGTTTTAAAATTAACTTCTAGCTTGATGGCCTTAAACATAGTAACTTCACAAATTGAAAAGTATCAAAAAATATTTATGCAAGGTCTAAGACAACTTCAAAATGAAAACTAGTGCGAACCTTAAAACAAAGAAAACCATAATTCACTATTGTGCTCAAGAAAACAACAAGGTTTCCGAAAGATAGAGAGCATAGTGTATACATTACTTACAATTTTGCTTGCAGAGAGCTTTAATGGTAGTTATACTGGACTTACAGGAATTTTCTCGTGTTGCTTGGTGTTTGGAAAATCTTTCTTAGCATGAAATTAAACATAAAAATAACAATTTGAGAAACTTTTAGCATTAAATTTGGTGGCTTGGACTGAACAATCTCCATTACTATTCACTCATGCAAGAAACAATGGATATCATATAGATCTCACCCACTTTGAATATTGAAAGTCAATTTCGATCCAAACAAGCAAGAAAGAATGACTTAGATCGAGTTAATATGGTTTGAAAATGCCACGTTCATCCACCAAATTCTCAGTTAATGAAAACTCAATGTCGAGCCACCATCTCAGTACAAGCGGGTCCCACTTTTGATCACTTCATACTTGGCATCAACGTCGACATGTCACTTGTTTGCACACCTTGTAATTTTTTTAAATTATTATTATAATTGTGTGAGGTTGGCAAGGAACAACCATGATTTATTGTTACATGATAGTCATTAAATCAACAACCATCATTAGATTACAAGCAAACAAGGACTAGACCCCACGACCATATGTGACATGTGGAAACATCTCACACACATCGTCGTTCATTTGTGATGTCATCCAAAGTCTTTGTGAGGCCAGCAAGGAATGGTCAGGATCAAGCCTACCAATCTATTGATTAGAAAATCTGCACATGCAACAATTGTTATTCATAAAAAGGGGACTGACTAGGTAGACAGGGTGCAACCCTTAAGGTATGGAAAATAGACGTAAGTCTATAATTATGAAAATTTATCGACTTGACATTAAGTGAAGATTAAAAATAAGTTCCAACATGGAAAAGACCGATGGGCCAAGTAAAAGGGGTCGATAGCATGAATGAATTAAAAGGCTCAAACCATGACTTATGCAACTAATGACCTAGAACAATAGGTCAACACAGGATTAGAATGCCTAGATAAAAAAAAAGCAAAAGACCAAAAGCAAATAAATTTTAGGCTAAAAACATAAACCCCAAAGTATACCAGTGGTGTGAAACACCAAGGAATCAAGGAACAAACCAGACTGTGGAAAAATTTTAATATCTCTACCAGTGGCTCCGATTGGGGATGTATACCCCTTGTGGGCAAAGTAAGAAATGAGAATCTTAGGTATGCTAGACCAAAACAAAGAGAACCAAAATGTAGGAACTTATCTACACAAGACAAGTAGATGCAATATAAATAAACACACCACAACTATATACACTAATTACATGACTGTACATTATACATGGAAAATAACTATTCTAAGAGAAATAGGAATTCAGGAACTGTCCATGTGTTGGTAATTCTAGAATCTCACCTATAAGAAATTGCAAGAAGTATGAGTCCTCCCCATCTAGGTTTGTAATTATATATGGGCCTAACCATAAGGGATCAAACATTCCATGTTCACCTTTATCTTCCATTCTTGCATTCCACAACAAAACAATTGCTCCTATTTCAAACTTTCTCTCAACTACCTTCTTGTCATAAAGATACTTAACTTGAAGTTTTATTTTTTCACTCCTTTTATGAGCCTCTCTCTGAGTCTCATCTAGCTGATTTAACTCCTCCATCCTATGTTGCATCTCATCACACACAACATCATCATATTCTTGGAAAAAATTATACATTTTCAGTAGATTACTATGTGGTATGCATGCTTTTTCCCCATAGACCAAGTTAAATGGAAAATTCTCAATTTCCTTCTTGACAGTTATTTTGTTAGCCCATAATACTAACTACAACTTTCAATCCCAAGCCTTCTTATTTTTCTCAATCACCCAATTGATGATCTTCATCAGGCTTTAGTTACTAGATTCAACTTTTCCATTTCCTTGGGGATGATAAGGGAAAGAATATGAGAGAGTTATGCTATACTGATTGTAGAAACCAATAAATTCCTCATACCTAAAACAAAATGCATTATCTGAGACAATTCTCTCAGGTACACCAAACCTGCTCAAGATGTTGCTCATAAAAAAATCAGTGCCCGCCTTACTTGTAGCCTTTCTAGTTGGGATTTCCTCAACCCATTTGTTAAAATGATCAATCGCCACCAATATCCATGCATGCCCACTACTAGATTTTTCGGACATCTCGCCTATGAAATCAATGCCCCATTGCTGGAAAGGAGCTTGGGTAGATATTAGCCTTAATGGAAAATTTCCAGAGAATTTCAACTTCCCAGCAAATCTTTGACAGGCATCACACTTCTTTTACATACCTATGGGAATATTTGAACATATTAGGTCACCAAAATCTAGCCCTCAAGACCTTATGAGTAGTTGTCTTGGCCATATAGTGTCCTCCACAAACTACTTTATGCATTTCTACTAGTAAATCTTCATCCTAATCACCATCTACACATCTAAGCAAGACACCCTTAGGATTTCTCCACCAAAGTTTTCAATCAATGATGAAATACTTGATTTCTTCTAATTTGAGAGTCCTTTTCTCATTGAGTGGCATACCTTTAGGGCACAACATTTTTTGTAAATACTTAACAACCCTCCTATACTAGCCACAAGTTTTCATATTGCAGATGGGTGCAACATTCTCTTGCTCTATCTAGTTTACCTGATTTACCTCTAGATTGGTCTCGGCCATTATATTAGCTAGGTCCTGACCTCTCATGATATTTTTGATCTATATGTTGATATTGAACTCTCAGATCCTATTGATCCATCTGCATTGTCTCCCTGTGGTCTCCTGCTGAGTAAAAATATCTTTAACTGCTACTGTTGGAACATAAGCAATGCCATTTTCTCCAATAAAATAAGGCCTAAAATTCTTAACAACCTTTACCAAGGAATATTCTTGCTTCTCTGTTACATCATACTTCAAATCTATGGCTTACAATTATTTACTAAAAAATGCAATTGGCTAGTCAAAGCCATCATCATTCTTCTGCAAAAAAATCCTCGCTATAGTGTGGAAAGAGGTGAATGTGAATAATTGGAAAGGTTTTGAATAATTAGGGGATTTAAGAATAGGAGCCTCCTTGGTAGCATATTTAATAGCTTCAAAATATTTGGAGGATTCCTTTGTCCATACTATCTTTTCCCCTTTCTTTAGCATCTTGGAAATAGGGTGGATAATTTCAACAAAATTTGTAACAAATCTCCTTAAAAAATTAATCTATCCAGAGAAAGATTGAATACCTTTTACATTCCTCGATTGTGCAATATTTTCAATAGTCGCTACTATTTTTGGATCAATTCGAACCCCCTCCTTTGAAACAATGTATCCAATTAGCTTTCCCTCTTTCACTCCAAAAGCACATTTCTTGGGATTCAAAGATATCCCATATTCTATGGCCCTAACAAAAATATTTCCAAATGAGAAAAATGGTCCACCTCTTTCTTGCTATGAGCAGTGAGATCATCCTAATATATTGCAAGAAAAAGGTCAATAAAATCTACAAAGTCTACATCCATAGCCCTTTGGAAGGTTGCACCAACATTCATTAAGCTGAATGGCATTCTCACATAAACATACATCCCCCAAGGTGTAGTAAATGCAATCTCGTACTACTTAGACTCCTTGAACATCATGTGGTTGTAACCAAAGAACCCATCCATCATGGAGAGAAATTCACACCCTATAACCTTTTGCAACATAGCTTACATGTTAGGCAATGGATAATTATCTTTTAAGGAAGCAACATTTAAATTCCTAAATTCAACACATAGTCGGATCTCACCATTCTTCTTCCTTACAGGCACAATATCTGAAACCCAGGATGAGTGCCTAATGGGCTTAATGATTCCAACATCTCTTAATTTGGTAAGCTCCTCTTGCATCTTAGGTTGCAGGGTTGGATTAATCGGCCTCTATTTTATCCTAAATGGCTTCATATCTGGCTTCAACAGAATCTCATGTTGGAATAAATCCTCGCTATATGCCTTGAGGTCATCATATGACCAAGAAAAAATATGCCTATACCTCCTAAGCAAGGCAATTAACATGTTTATAACATGATGCTTCATCCTTTTACCAATATAGACTTTCTTAGGGGCATTTTTCATCCCCAAATTTATTTCCTCTAAATCATCTTTGTGGGAAGGTGCTTGCTTAGCACTTGACCTGTCAGGGCCATTAAAAACCCTCTCAAGTGCAACAAAACCTCTAGGAATAGTGTTTATTTTCAACTAGATTATATCATTCCGAAAAAGGGTCTCTTTCCCATCAACTTCCATCACAAATGAGACAAATTCAATCTCTTGGCTCTCATACTGATCAATGCAATGCAAAAACCTTAAAATATTAGTGTCATCATCAAACACTTGCCAGTTATAAATATTGTCTGAAACTGCAGGCCTAGTTTGTACCTCTATTTGTGAAATGCAATCAAATGTAACATCATCAAGTTTAATAGCTACATTGGCCAACAAGTCAGCCCTACCATTTTCCCCATTTCAAACCAATCTATGCCAAAAGCATCAAAAGCCTCAATAGTGTCCCAGACTACATTTCTATATTGCCTAAGCCTTTTATCCTTAGCTGAAAAATGAGATCTAATATGGGAGACTACCAATTTAGAATCCCCTAACACCTTTAATGAATTGATACCATGTTTTGAAGCCAAATTCAAACCAAGTAAAAGGGCCTCATACTCAACAACATTATTAGTATAGGCAAATTATAGTAGAAAATAATATTTGAAGTTCTTACCTTGAGGGGAAATAAAAAATGATCCCTTCTCTTGAGCCTTCTTTGAAGCATGTTCCATTGAAGTAAATTTTCCATAGGGCATCATCTAATGATGTATTCAACACTTCCTTATCAATGGGTGTAGGTTGGACTTCGTCTTCTAATTTGTCCTCTTTAATACAAAATTTCTCCATGTCTGTCTCCAAAAAATTATTCTAACAGGTTCTTGTGACTCTTCCATATTCTCAATCATGTGGGGAGCTCTCTTCTCCCTAACAATTTTAACATCCTTTTTCTCAATAGAAAAAGTTCCAAAGGATAGGTCACACTATATACTTCCACCCATGGAAGCACTCCAATTCCTTAATAACAACATCCCATAAGTAGTTTGGATATCCACCACTCTCACACTCATATGCAATTATTTTTCAGGGACTGTTTGTCAGCTTATATGGAACATTATTGATAACCCCTATGATTGGAACTTCTTTGGAATCCATTGCATAGCTCTTATCATAAGTACTATCTACTTTAAAACACATTGCATGCATTGTCTTCACCAAAATTACATTATTGGAAGCCCTAGAGTCAATCATATAATTTCTTAGAATTTTTCAATAAATGATTAAACTTAAGAAGAAAGGATTGACATGATTGGGATTAGTTGTGATAGTAGTTCCCAAGTATACTTTAGGGTTTTCAATGGTTGCTTCCTCCACAACACCTTTATTCTCTTGACCCTTATTTGACTCATTTTGAATAATCATTACCTTATCCTCTTTATTTTTAGCGATGCTATTGATAAGTGCAACAGTTTTATCGAAAATGGGGATTCTCATTTTTAGCTTGCTTTTGCAATAGGCTAAGAACTTGATCTATCTTTTAATTAGAGGCCATGGCCTTGCTAGCCTTCTTAGTCTGATTCCTTGTATTCTTAGAGCCTTTAGGATCTTCTCGTCTCCCCACCTTGCCAAAATCTCTTCTATTGTTCTCAATGTTTATATCCATCTTGTATGCTTGTCTTAAGTTGTGTGGGTCTTTATCTCTAAGTAGGTAACACATATTTGAATTGTAATCATTGCAATATACAACTAGACATGCACTTTTATTAGTCCTTAAATAAGTAGGTACCCTAATCATATCTTTCTTAAAGCGTGCATTAAACTTAGTGACCAACTCATTGTGCCCCTTTTTGATATTATTGAAATCATTTAACTTGAACTTGGGATCATTTTTATCTCCATATTGCTCCCAAAAGACCCTATAAAAGGAGTCTTTAGAGTCAATACTAGCATACAAAAATCCCCTATACCAATCTCTGGCATCCTCAGTGAGGAACTGCATGGAATACATCATTGTCACATCATCATCCCATAATTCAAAGTCTTCAAAAAACCTTTGAAAATAGTTTGGGTGATATTCACCACTAAAAGCATTATTACTAGTAAACTTGGGAGATGCTTGTGTGCATTGTCAAGGACTAGATTTGGATACCCTCTGATGTTGTCAAAACATAGTTGTCTATATCTATCATCCTGAGGCGGACCCCTAGCATGTCCATCCCTTTGGGCATCCTTTTTCTCATCCTTCTTATCATCCAAATGATGCCCCTTTTCCTCATTTCCATTACCACCATTATTTATATTCTTCTTAATACTTCCTCCCTCATCCTCTGAGTAGGAACTACCATTCTTATGACCACCTCTACCTCTTCCACTTTGATCACCACCATGACCCCCTTTAGGAGTCCACTTTTTAGAATTATTATTTTGTGACCCACCATCATTTTGTCCTAAACTAGATGCCTCGACAGTGGGTGTGGTCATCTTATGGAAGGTGATTTCTTGCCATCTCAACATT
Source organism: Sequoiadendron giganteum (assembly GCA_007115665.2). NCBI lineage: Eukaryota > Viridiplantae > Streptophyta > Pinopsida > Cupressales > Cupressaceae > Sequoiadendron > Sequoiadendron giganteum. The sequence continues at coordinate 362,911,685 of CM021102.1, read as the reverse complement.
TGCAACTTCTATCTTTGCCCTCCTGAATTCTTCCTACAACTTATCATTTATCAATTGTAACCACAAGATTTTAGGATTTGGGGGGCATCTAAAGGTCTGGGATCAGAATTAACTACTTTATCAATAGAAGTGTTGGTGTTAGTATTGGCATTAGTGTTGGTAATGGGGTTGAAATAATTATAAGAATTTTTATTAGAGTTCTCCATGGGAGCTCTCCCATGATAAAAAAATGATGTCTTCTTGGCTGCAATAGGTGGGTCAGAGATCTTAGTGGTTGGGATAAAAGAAGTGTATGTAGTTGCAGCAGAGGTCCCCATAAAGATTCTTACTTTAGGAATCTCATGGGCTCTTTTAGTAGCTACCTTAGCCAAATTTTCTTCAAAGTCCTTTCACCTAGCAACATATTCTCTCATATTCTCTACCTTTAGCCATTGAGAATTCCTCTTGAGTTGCTTGGCTTGGAATCTGTCTAAATTTTCTATCCTTGTATTCTCCCTATTATCTTCTTCTTCCTGCAACCTCCTCTCTTCCTCAATCTAATCTTTCATATCCTTATCTATATCAGCTTCATTTTCAAGGATATCTCCTACCTCACTCGAAGTAGGAGTTTAATAGGGTTGATCTATTAGAATCCAAGATTGCCTACATGCAATCACCTGTCACATGCAAAAGACATGCAAAACCAACAAGATGTTCTGTAAACCTCAAAGTGTAAAATGCATTATTAGAATCTCAAATATTACAAAGAGATCAATCCTTATGAAGGAGATCAAGAAACCCTAAAAGTAACCCTAGTGTGCACACTTAATAATTAATAAATTATTAATGTGCCTAAGTTTAGCTTAAGCAACTAGAGGAATAAGTGACTTAATTAATTAACCACTATGATATAATTAATTAAGCATAATAACTTATTACTCTAACACCCCCCCTTAAGATGAACTTAAGAAGAACCTAAAACACTAGAATAAGATGCATGCAAGCAAAGATGGGTTGCAACAACTAGGCCTGATCAATTATTAATGTGCCTAAGTTTAGCTTAAGCAACTAGAGGAATAAGTGACTTAATTAATTAACCAGTATGATATAATAATTAAGCATAATAACTTATTACTCTAACACCCCCCCTTAAGATGAACTTAGGAAGAAGCTAAAACACTAAAATAAGATGCATGCAAGCAAAGATGGGTCCTGACAACTAGGCCTGATCGGGTATCCATTTACAAATGCAAGAAAGAGGTAGAGGAGGAAAACCCAGTGGGACAAAACCCCCCTACAATGATATGACATGCTACAAAGAAGCACTGGAAGAACACTGTAGAGTAACACTGGAACCGCAATCTGGCAAGCAAGGAAAGATACTTCTATCTACAAGAAACCATATCGGAATCATCATAATGTGACAGTAGACCCGATGCCATAGAACACTGGAAAACTCCAAACGGGAACAACCTTGGAATCTATGAAGCAACAGTTGATTATTGAATGATGTATTACTAAAAATGAAGTGCAAAGATGCAAGAGGCACTCTCCCAACTGCCAAAATATCTAGGTAATCTCCAAATGACCCATCGGGTCAAATCTGGAATAATGAAAAACCTATGATAGATACAGAAAAAATTGCATGGATAGCAACATAAAGCTCCTCAATACCTTTCCAATGCCGCAAAGATAGCGAAAATCAGATATCGTGGCAAAAAGTTATGAGCTCAGAAGCATAAAAAGTACATCTGACTTCAACCAAAAATAAATGCATTAAAATAGGAAAATACTGTAAAATAAATTGCTCCAAATGAAAGTACTTGGAACCAGCTTCCCGACGATATCTCGTTTGCCCGATTTCGATATCATATGCCCAAGTTATGCAAAAAAGAAAAAAACTGCTCTTTTAAGGCAAATAAGGGTTAGGAGGGGACAAACACTGCCGTACAGGTGCTAATGTCATGCTGACATCAGCACTTCATTGCAAAAAATTTGATGGCCATCTGGCTGTCGGTGCAAAAGTCCGGCCCCCCTGCAAAAAAAATTGGGCCCCTGGTCGCCATATTCCCATAGGCAGGGCGCAGGGGGCTAAAGTTGGCTGGGGGTCGGGCGCTCCGCGCCTAGTCCCTCATGTGACTGCTGCAGCTGGCGCTAGAGCCTTCAGGGGCTAGTGGAGGGCCCCCGATCATCCATGTGACTGGGGCAGATGCATAATGAGCCCGCAGGGGATGGGCAAGAACCGACGGCCGGATGGGGGAGCCACCGGTGGCTGGCGGCTCACAGGTGGCACGGCAGTGGCTGACCGGTGGAGCGGTGGCGGCAGGATCGGTATGAACTATGAGCATCAATACAGAGCCCGGAAAAATGTCATTTTTTTATTTTTGTGCCATTTTTGACCTCGAAATGCGTGCTGGGGAGGCCGTACGACCTCCCTAGTAAATGTTTTTTGCCTCCCAGATCAAGTTCACCAAAATCAACCAAACGACAGGCATTCCTAGGGTTTTGAGGCACTGCGAACGCGATGGTGACATCCGTTTGAGCCCATAGTGTGCTGAAAAATTGGCTACCCCCAGATCTTATAGAAAAGATGCCTGTGGAAACCCTTGCATTTGAATCTCACTGAGAAGCCATATCTTCAGATCACGAACAGGCAGCGGCAGGTCTAGAGCTCTGATACCATGTTAGAATCCAAGATCACCTACATGAAATCACCTATCACATGCAAAAGACATGTGAAACCAACAAGATGTTCTATAAACCTCAAAGTGTAAAATGCATTATTAGAATCTCAAATATTACAAAGAGATCAATCCTTATGAAGGAGATCAAGAAACCCTAAAAGGAACCCTAGTGTGCACACTTAATAATTAATCAATTATTAATGTGCCTAAGTTTAGCTTAAGCAACTAGAGGAATAGGTGACTTAATTAATTAACCACTATGATATAATTAATTAAGCATAATAACTTATTACTCTAACATGATCTATGTGATCTTCCTCTTGAAGGAGAGGAGCTTCCTCATCAAGAGGCTATTGGAAAGAAGCCACACTAAGAGGGGGTGAATCAGTGTTGTACAAAAATTGACTTTATCAACCTTTAACTTCAAAGCATTAAGAAAATTGAATCATAGTGCATAAAGACTAAAATAAACACAACACCATAACACCAAGAATTTTACGTGGAAACCATGTTAGGGGAAAAACCATGGTGGATGGAAAATCCACAATTATGATTCTGAGTATACTCAAAAGTGAAGATTACAAAAGGGGAATGCACTTTCATTCAAGTGCACTGCCTAGAGCTCACTGCTCAAAAGAAAGAGGGCTTACTACCCAAGAGTTGAGATTAAAACCATCTGAATATTTGAACTAAGATGATAGCATCTAAAATGCCTAATTACAGCTCTAGATTAAGCATAGTAATAGATATACTACTTTATAGACTGATTCTGTAATTATGCTATGCTCTACTTCATACAAACAACATAGATCTTCAATGTCCAAGTGAAACTACACTTTATCACACCTTTTCTCTACTATAACTCATAATTCAACCATAAACTCAACTCATAGATACATCGAAATGATACAGATGATCATGTATATATATTCACAACATAGGATTTATTTACACTTTGTTGGCTTCAATAGAACACAAGAAAATTACAACTATCAGCTCACATTATGAGGAATATGCAATGCATACCCTTAATGGTTGGACACAACTTGTATAGGACCCAAAAAAATATATACAAACATAGAAATAATTAATTTATTAGTTCTCATACAGTCACAAAATTATACATTCATGAGGTCGGCCATAATACAAGAAAAACTAAAAACAAGTCAACTGAATCTTCTAACTTTCACACGAGCTGATACGAGCCGCTACGCTTCAATAGAAACAAAGATAATATACCAAAAAATATTCCTTAGGATGCACAATACAAAATCATCTTACAGATCGATGAAAACTGTGCTACCAAATACTCTATTCTTGCTTGATAATCTTCAATCTTCCTATCGGTATGGACAAATGATAATGTGCATGTCTGATCATTGATTAGAGTTGCATCAATGAAAACACCAAGTGATACACATAGTGTCTCTTTCCAACAATATCCCCCTTTGGCATTGATGGTAACACTTAGTGAAAAATGACTAAGTGTCAGACCAATACCAAGATAGACTACATTGCCAGAAAAAATTCCAAAAATGCAATTCTCCCCTTGAGATGATTGAACATTTTGAACTCTACTTCTTCTCCCCCTTTGACATCAATAGAGAATGTAGGGGTCACATGCTAAAAATAGGTCAATTCATCAAACCTGTTGCTATAAATTACATGAGCTGAAAGATGTCAACAAAATCTTTCTTCAACTGAATCAAATTTGTGTCCCAAATTCTTGTGATACTTTCCAAAATTGTAATATGACCATAGATCAAATAATATTGTGTCTTCGCAGACTCCAAGTTGGTTGGATCAGAAAATCCTATAGATTCGTCTCCTTCTTTTAGAGCACTTGACAATATGTCAAGTTTAGGACAAATTATGCTTCGGAGTTCACAAGTTATGGCAGCAATTTTGTCATTTCCATGCTTCAAACCTTTTATGTTATTGAGTAGGGACATTACTTCTCCTTCTAGTTTCCCAACACTACTGACTATTGGATCAAATGCTTCAGATATAGCATTTAACTTGTTTTTCAAGTCTTTGATCTTCTTTTCATTTGCTTTAGTGAATTTTGAAAAAGATAGACATGCTTTGTAGATCTTCCCTCCTTTTGATAAAATATATTGTACATTCTTATGCATGTGGTGAAGAGGATTTTATCTTGGACAATCATCTTTTTCATTCCATTAAACCTTTTAGCATAAAATTCATTCTACACTCTTACCATGGCTGACTTTTCTAATGACTCAAAGTGAGTGTCAACTGATTTGATAAGCCTTTTTAGTTCACAAGAGGATGAACTAGCCGGATATTTTACATAGGATGGCATTATCTTCTCCAGAACTTTGGATGCCAAGTTTAGTAGTTCACTATCCTCAATGTGTGTTTTTAGTAGCTATTTCTTGGCTTGAGCTTGAGCAATCATAGCTACTTTCATTTCTGGATTGGGCTTAATGTCGATAGGTCAATAGGACCTTCAATTAGTTCAAGATCTAGTTCTTCCTTTTGTGCAACAAAAATTTCCTTATAGTCTCAACAATGTCTCTTATTTCAATCAGACTTTCTTTTTAATTTTCTTTCTTCTCCTCAACTAATGTTTCCTCAATTGAAGTTTTCGATTTGGCTTCAAAAATTTCTACCTTTTCAACTGATATATTCTTAGGTGCCTTAACATCTATAGGAATTTCAGCATTGAAAATAGCATCAAAATTTCCTTCTTCTTCTTCTTCCACCGGATTAGGTAAGACATTGTCAACATGTGTTTCCTTAGTCATAACTTCAATGTCATTCAACAGTATTTCTCTTAGAATTTCCTCTATTTCTTTTGTGAATTCCTCGGTTTGACCAATCATAAGCTTATTGACCCTTATTTTAATTTTGAATTTAGTTTGGGCCTTGTTCAAAAGTGTCTTCATTTCATCCACATACATTATTGGGCATAGTTCAACAAGAGTCCTCTCTCTCATTTGTTCCTCTTTAGCTCTAGCACTCAACCTTCTTGCTTCTAGAATGTCATACAAACTCTTTGGCAAACTATCCATAATCTCAATCAAAACTTTATTAAAAACATTCATATTTTTTATAGTTGCTTCTTCCAGAATTCTTTTGTTAGATGCATCAAAAAATTCATCCCATTTGCAAAGTCGTTTTAGATTTCCATCTTGAACCAAAGCTTTTTCATTTTCTTATACAAACATACCTGGTTTTTTGTTCTTTGTTTTCTTCCTTTCTTGGTCACCTTTACTAGAAGGATTTTATTTTGCGACTATTGCTGCTTTGGTGCCTTGAACCCTGATCTCTTTTAATTATTCATCAGACTCTATCTCTTCATCATCTAAGACAACCATATATAATATCTTTCTCTTTTTCTTCCTTTCCTTTTCAGATCCCTTAGGCCTAGTTTTTGTAGGTGTAGCCTTTGCTACAGGGGCAGAGTGAGATATTGAGCTTCTAGTAGCTCTAGTTCATCTAGATGGTGCTGCCAGACTAGTTGAATGTGCTTTTGTTGCCTCCTTAGTAGGTTTCCTTACTGCTTCATCTTCTACCCTTTTCTATCTGGCTTTTTGTAGCAATTATGTAGATATTCCCATACTCTCTGCAAGAATCTCAATTTATTTTCTTACTCTCTTAGTACTTGCAATATTTCTCAGTTAATTGTGCACCTATTTGTCCTTCTCTGCATATATTCCAAATATTTCTTTTGTTGGATCCACTAGTTTGCTCAGTATGTGTTGAGTGTACATATCCAAACATTTACCATCAACTATATATCCCATGGGCATTATCCAGATTGTCCTAGGATCAATGGCCTCCATCATGCATTGATCAATACTCACCATGAAGCAAATAGAGTCCTTGTATTTCTCTTCAATAGAGGTAGGAAACCTCTCCATTTCTTACATCATAGAGTGGAAGTCTTTGAAATATCCCCACATAGCTACATTTCTTGTTTTCATATCTCTGGAATCATATAATAGATCTCTGATTTGTTCAGCTATCGGTTTGCCTTTTTGCCACTGAACTTTTCTGATTCCTAGAACCTCACCCATGAGGTAACAGAAAAAACACAACATTAGGGTACCATATTTGAAATAATTTTTTCTTTTCTTTCTTTATCTTTTCCAGATTTTGCATTAACTAAATTCTCAACAATTCAAAAAGGTTGTAGTCTACATTTTCCTTTACCATCTAGTAAGTGGCATAGATTTTTGTGTCAGACACTAAATTTTCACAACTAGAATGGTAAATTTTGTATCCTATGACCATGGATGAAAATTTCACATCTATATCGATAATGTTGTCAATAGTAATTTCTCTTCTATCATATCTTGATCTTGTGGCATCAGGAACTGTTTAGTTTTCCACAGACTTGAGAATAGGTAATCCATCGGAAGAATTTAGAGTGGTTACTGAACTGATGGCTTCCTTAGTAATTTTAAATGGAATAGTAAGCCACATAAACTCATCATGCACTTGAATCAAGACATAACATACCCATTATGATTCTAGAAACATAGGAAATTTAACCATCTGAATGAATTTCTTCATTCCCAAGATTTTGTATTCTAGCATTACACTGAAATCTTCACCAATGATATGATGATTGTACAAATTCATAAGTTGGGAGCTTCCCAGCTCTTCAATGTTTGGATGAATGTAAACACTAATCTCCAATGTATGTAAAACTCCATGTGGGAAAGAAGAAAAAGCTCCTAGAGGATCTATCTCAAGGGATTTGTAGGGATGCCACTTAAATTTAGGTCAAGGTCAATCCTTAACTTTGACTACCAAAGGAGTGCTCATTTTCCCAAATCATAAAATTGCAAGGTTTTCTAAAAAATACCTTTATCACTGGATCACAATTTGAATGTTGAAACACTTTCGATAATTGAATATCACCTCAAATTGCCAATGTTTTCCTATGAGCTCTCCAAACTTCTTCTCTTCCAAATGCAAGGTGAAAAATGAAGCGTGGAAATGGCTTTTTATCTTTTACGAATCTAACTCTCTCATCGCAACAAATGCTTTAACCCTAATACATCTAGTTACACTATATCTATACACCATGATAAATAAAGCATCTGTGGACCTCCAATTTGACATACCATTTCCTCCAATGAGTTCAACAACATTAGGTGATCGTTTATGCATCTACTAAACACATCCACATCCGATGTCATTTTTTGGTTAGGGGTTCATCTCATTTTGTTTGAAAACTCCCCCTATGACAAAGGCCTGAGACTAATACTCAGAGGAATTACCAGAATTAGGTTCTGGTGCTGGCACACTTTCTTCAGTAGAGGATTCATTTTTTACCCATATCTTCTACATTTGTTGCTTGACTACATCTGTAGTGATTTTCCCTTTTCCTTTGATATCTTTTTGCATATTTTTCTTTTGATTTACCAGACCTTTTCTATTCCACCAATATGTTGCAATATGACCAAATTTGTTGCAATTGTAGCATACAACATTTCTCTTTTGAGACAATTTGTTTCATTTATTTCCTCTTGATCTACACTGGTTAGCAGTATGGACAAGTCTATTGCATGTGTAACATATAACACTTCTATGGAATTGATTCATCATATTTCTACATTCATTTGACTTATGAAAAATCTTATGAGAATTAAACCATTGACCTAAAAAATATGGACCAATTTGATTCATCGTACTTCTACACTGAGAAGCCATATGTCCAAACTTATTGTAGTTAAAATAGTATCCATTAAATCTTTGAGAATTAGGTTGCCTTACCAGATAACTTTCTGATTTGTTTATTTGATTTTCTTGTCTGAGTTGCCTTTGTCCTAAATTCCTTTGTCCATATTTTGAACTTTCTCCTTCCTCATATCCAAGACCTCTTTTGTCACCATGAGTCCTTTGATTATCAATCAGTTCATGAAGCATGGTAGAGCTAGCTTTGAACTTCTCCTTGTACTCATTTGCAACAAAAAGTTCATTTCTGAGATCATCCAACTGTCTTTCAAGTGCTTCTTCACTATTTCTAGATACCTCCAATTCATCATCCAATCGACTACATACTTCAAATTTTTCTTTCAGGGATTGGGCTAGATTTTATTCATTCTTCTTTCTATCTTTAGTTTATTTGGTCATCTTCATCATGATGGATTCCATTTCAAGCTTCAGAATTATATTCTCTTGGGTTAGCTTTTCACATTCTTCTATTTTTTCTTTCAGGGATTTATTGGTGTGTTCATCTTCAGTGCTCTTACTATCTTTCTGCTAAATCTGATCATAGAGTTCATTTCTCTTATCTCTTGATATTTTGATCTTTTCTTTCAGAGACTCAATGAATTTTTTTGCATCATTGAGATTTTCTTGTAGTTTCTTAACTTCGGCCTTTGACTAATCAAGGTCATCTAGAGCCACCTTAAATTGTTGTTTGAGACTTCTTGAATCCATTAAAATACTTTCCAAGATCGCCCCAAGCTATTAGACTTCTTCTTCCGACGAACTATCTCTGATACCAATTGTTGGAAACAAGCCAAACTGAGAGGGGGGGGTGAATCAATGTTGTACAAAAATTAAATTTATCAACCTTTAACTTCAAAGAATTAACAACATTCAATCATAGTGCATAAGCTGTAAAATAAACAAAACACCATAACACCAATATTTTTATGTGGAAAACCTATTAGGAGAAAAACCATCGTGGATGGCCAATCCATAATTATGATTCTAAGTATACTCAAAATTGAAGATTACAAAAGGGGAATGCACTTGCATTCAGGCACACTACCTAGAGCTCACTGCTCAAAAGAAAGAGGGCTTACTGCCTAAGATTTCAGATTAAAACCAATAGTCTAAATATTTGAACTAAGATGATAGCATCTAAAATGCCTGATTATAGTTCCAGATTAAACACAATAATATATTTGCTACTTTACGGACTAATTTTGTAATTCTGCTTTGCTCTTGTTCATACACACAAGACAGATCTTCAATGTGCAAGTGAAACTGCCCTTTATCACACGTCTTCTCTACGCTAACTCATAATTCAAATAGTAACTCAACTCATACATACATAAAAATGATATGGATGATCATGTATATATATCCGCAACATAGGATTTATTTACACTTTGTCAGCTTTAATAGAACACAATAAAATTACAAATGTCAGCTCACATTATGAGGAATATGCAATGCATACCCTTAATGGTCGGCCACAACTTGGCTGGGATCCAAATAAAGATATTAAACCATAGAAATACTTAATTTATTAGTTCTCATACATTTATGACTTTATGCATTCATGAGGTCGGCCTTAATACAAGAAAAATTGAAAACAAGTCAACCAAATCTTCTAACTTTCACATGAGTTGATATGAGCCACTGCGCTTCTGTAGAAAAAAATATAATATACCAATAAATATTCCTTAGGATGCACAATACAAAATCATAACCTGAAATCATCTTACAGATTGATCAACACTATGCTACTAGATACTCTATTCTTACTTGACAATCTTCAATCATCCTACCGGTATGGAAAAATGATAGTGTGTGGATTTGATCATCTATTAGAGTATCCATCAATGACAACACCAAGTGATACACATAGTGTCTCTTGCCAATGGAGGCACTCATCATGGTTTAAATTTTTTTCCATTGAAAATGGGCATAGCACCAAGAATCATAGCCTCTAAAAACTATTTATCTTGTCCCTATAAACCCCACCTATCTTCATCTCTAGATATATTATATTCAGTATCAAAAACTTTCTCAACAAGAAATCTACCTTGATCCACATTAGAGAAAACAATTTTTGACAAATCCTCACTGATAGCAGCACTATTTACTTCAACATTTATAGTAGGAGATGAAATAGAAGGGGATGTAATCGACTTACCCATCGTGTTGTTTATTTTCACCCATTCCTTGTCTTTTCTAGGTTTGAGTTCTAGCATTGGCTTTGGGTTTTTCTTTGAATAGCTCCTAGTCTTCTTCATGGTTCTTGGTACACGAGGATCCTTATTTGCATGTTGCATTTGAGAATTTATATGAATATTGATGTTTGAGATATCAAAGTTGCCACCCAAAATGTTGGGAACTATGAATTGATTGCACTTCACTTTTGCACTCATGACTTTTGAAAAGATCTTGAACATTACCTGACATACAGACAAAGAATAGACTAGGAAATTACTCATGTGCTAGACATGACAAATATAACTCAAATTTCAACCAATTATTCTTTTTTAATGAACATAATATTTGACTCTGAATGTACCATATCTACACTAGAGACTTTGCATTTGATAGGTCCCTAGTAGACTTTCCAATCTGTTGGTTTTTTTAAAAACCCAAACAGATTCCTCAAAGCTTCTATGAATTTTCCATGTTCAATAATGAAAGCCTAGGAAATGACTAGCCAACTTAATGAGATGAAGGAATAATTCTTACTCTCCTACACTTTGGGCTCTACAAGACCCGGGAGGGTGATCCCACAATGTGTTTTGCACGTAACTAGACAATTTTAAAAGCACAATGCATAACGATAGATAAGTTCCCCATCAGAATTAAATAGATGAAATCTTTCAAGAAATTAGCAATTCCTTCAAAGATCCAACTCCTATCAGTAAAGAAATTCAAATACAACAAAGATAGATCAATATGAAGATTATTATGAATAAATGTTCTAAAATAAAATACCAGAGATGAGAGAGATACAACCACTACATCAGTATTAGTGCCATATCCTAAAGAAAAGAGTCAAACGAGAAAGAATAAAACTATAAGTCAAGATCTATATGAATTTCATTACAATTCATGTATATGCAATTGAAATCGATCAATACTTATGAATCTAGCTACCAACCTCCATGAACTTACATAATAACTAAATAATTTAACTAATCATTTGAACCAGGGCCATAATGATAGTATAATTCATAGTAAAGAACAATGAAAATTAATGAAACTAGTCTTTGACCAATCTTTCATTAATAATTCATGCCAGGTATCACAATTGGAGAGAAAATAGACTAAAAATATTGTCATATTTGACACAAACATGCTTAAGAACCTCATAATTGACAAAATTCTCCTATCTAACTCTAAACTTTAAAACAAAGACTCAATTATATGAACTCTTTGTATTACAATTATGCACTCTCAAATCTCAGATTCAACAAAAGACCTTGTGCATCAGCCCATAATTCCCTTTTATAGAATAAGGGAGCAAAAAAACCTTCAGGCCAGAATGTACACATTTCCATACTTAATTGGACTGATATTTTACACATTCCCTTCTACAGTTATATTTTAATTTTACAATTGTAGGGAATGCATATAAGAAAAAAAATATTTTCAATTGTTGTGGAGGAGAAAACCCGCCTTCCAGAAAGAAATTCGTTAAAAAGAAAATCATATTTAACCATTGTAACACTTTATCGACCTCAATAGTAATCCACATCAGCAATCTGCACTTCAAGCTGGGAGAAGTATGTGTATATTCAATTGTAATTTCTGAGGCCAGACCTATACTATACTAGACCAATTCGTACTCTCCACCCTAGTGCTCATATTCCAAAATAATTAGTGAATACCATCTTTGAAAATTCAAATTCTACTTCAAAATTCCATTTGAAAGCGATGATCTCATCTATCCTTTCTCTATATGGTGCATAGTTTACTATTAGTGAATTAGATTCCTTATGAAAGCCCTCTAAGAAACTAATAACGCAAGATAGTTTCTCAAATGTATTTTTCATCATACCAATATTCAAATTCTTATAGATTTCAACCACTTGTGTTGATATGATGTCACTCACTTGGTCTATCCAATCCTGCAAAGGCTTCACCTCATTGCAGTTATGCTGAATATCCGGTAATGGTGTTAAATTTTCTTCATCATATTTGGCCTTTAATTATTTAATTATCATTTTCGTTGGGCAACATATGCTTGAAAATTTTTCTCCACAATCCCATTTACAAATTTATAGGTTGGAAGAACCTTACGATACTCATTCATCTGATGCTTTAGCCCCATTTCCATGAACTTCAGTTGTTCAGCTCTAGGACCCCATTTATCTAACAATGGGGTAGCTAATTTTTTATCTCTTGGGAACAACCTAATTGCTTGCAACATCAAAGCATAATTTTCATGGACACTATTTAATTTTTATTGGACCTTTATATTCATGTGCCTCAACACATCATCTATAATTATTGAATTTCTTTTCAACATAGATTCCAGGACTGTTGCAACAATTCTTTATACTCCTCAACCTGGAGGATTAATTTCTCCCTTGAAAGACCTTCACCTAAAGTGTTTTCCTCCTCAATTGAAATGAGATCCTATTCCATATTATATGGCATGATTTATAAGGATTTTCCTTGTGAGGAAGGTTGAGGTTGCTCCATTGGTGGATTAGAAACATTATGGATAGAGATAGCTTATCCTTGAGACTTCCATGTCTCCATTTTTTTCTATAGTAATGCTAGCTTAGCTTCTAATTATTCCATGATTTATTGACTCTTCTTTTACTCATTAATAAGATCATTATAATTGCCCCTTAGAGTGTCTCTATCCTTGGTCAAGTCTTCAACAGTTGATGTAGTGAGCTTGGCAACATTCACTGCCATATCTACCACCTCCAATGCTAGGGTATCATCAACTATTCTTACAACCAGGTGACCACTGAAATCATTCAGCTCTACAACTACTATTTTTCTGGATCTAATAGATAATAACCAAATTTCCAAGGCATCCCATTCCTAACTAAAGGCTAAGCCTTTGAGTGCTAGTGTAGCTTCTTCTTCAATTTGAGGAAGTGGCTTTTTGGCCCTTCTTATTGTATCAAACAACACAACATCAGTGATATCCCATTTAGGGAGCAATAATACTCCACTGTTTTGCACAAAATCCCTACCTTTCTCTGTTGTTATCTCCTTGAAGGTTTCCCTTAGTTCCTATAGGAAATTGGTTTGAATAACCTTTTATGGAAACTCTTGATGCAAACTCCTTTCTTGAGCTACCTTCATAGCTTACACTGGAACATATGCCCTCCACACAAAATCTCTAAATGCGCTTATTTTAACAAAAGAGTGATCCCCCATGAATTCTCTATAGGCCTCCATTCCCATATCATCAGTATTAGTTATTCCTCTTATTTCATCTTTCCCAAGCCTTAGAGAAATTGATCTAGAACTTGATGCAACATCTTGTGGAAAAGACAACCTTCCTTTATGCATGTCATCAGGAGTCACCATGATCTCTTCATCATTTGTTTTAGGATAATCAACCACTTTTGTCTCTTCAATCCTATGTCTCTTGGGTGATGGTGGTTGTCTTAGAGAAGGGGAGCTCAAGGGAGAATCCAAATCAACAACAATCGGTAATAATTTCCTTGAATATGATGGCATTGATTGTTTATGAGACATCACTCCAGACTTTTCTAAATTAATAGGAGTGGGCATGGTTTCTTTCTTAGCTATCATTCCCTTCTTCCTAGAATATACCCTAACCTTCAGCGAAGGTTGATAGGAAGTTCTTTCCTCCAATCATAATTTTTCATATTCATTAATGGCTTGCAACTTTCCTTTTTCCTCAACTACCCATTTAGCCTTCAAGACCCCTATCATTCTCTCAAAATTGTCAATAGCATGTGTGGCTCTATTCAACTCACCACTGATATTTGGCATGCGATCATATGCATGGTTCTTTTCTTTCTTCTTCTTCATCATCTTTGTAAAGGCAACATGTTTTTCTTTCCTTTCCTCCTACACTTGAAAATCAAGGATATTTCTAATGATATCCTCAGGGAAATCAAATTTTTGAGTGAATGTGCCTGTCATGTGCTTTGCCTTCATTTGAGAAATGAAGCCCTCAAGATCATGGTTCTTTAGGCATACAGTATTCAACCCATAAGGTTCAAGTAATTCTCCCAAATCTTTCCACCCCTCTTTTTCCATACAAAATCATAAAAATTTGTATACTCAAGAAAGGGAAATCCTTTCTTATGCTCTCCTAGAAAGTGTGCCATTTGGGCACGTCCCAACTATCTCATGATTTCTATAAATCCAATTCTTATAGGCACATTCCTAGGAAAATCATACGGGTTGAAATTAGTGCCACATATCCTTAAAATAGTTGTATTGTAGTAAGGGATGATATCTCCCCAATTATGTGTCAAATTCAACTCAGGCCTCCTCTCCATTGGCCTCAAGAAATCATATATTTCCTTTGGGATTATAGGTGGATCATAAATCAAGGATATTCTCAATCTTGACCCAAAAACATTGTGAAACATTACATAATTAAATTCATGGTAATTTTTATCTATAATTTTGGTCCAATATTGGACAAACATGTCAATATCATTCTCTTTCTTCTTTAAAGTCATGTTTTTTTCCAAAAACTACCTCTCCCTTATACAAAAATATGTGCATCAACAAGGAATTCCACTTAAAACCTACCAGTTATTTTCCTTGGTTTAGAGCTACCAAACTTTCATGCATTTTATCTACTAGATAGATAGCAATATCATATACTACATTGAAAGCTATATGTTTAAGATGCACAACCATATACATGAGTTTAGTATGCGAGGTAGACTTTAGAATAATACCAAGGACTTGACACAGGAAACAAACAGTCTTCTTGAAGTAATTACAAAAGTAATTTATGGGAAAAGGTTCTAGCTCATTCTTGCCAATCACTATCTTCTTCTTATTTTTTCCCATTCTTATGGTTGTAATATGAGGAGTTAAAAGAGAAATACTAAACAAACCCTTAGTATTTCTATATTCTTGTTTAAAAGATTTAAGGTCAATAGGAGCCATCTCCTTATTCCATTCGTGCAAATCAAAAATTTCGGCAATCTCCTCTTTGGTTATTTTAACCATTTCCACACCATCATATGTCTTGACAACTCTGGTCACAAGATCATACCTCACTGCAACATCCTTTAACAAGTCAACATAAAAGTATACATTTTGTACTACCAGCTTGTTGAGGTCCAACCTCCAAGGGTTACATAGAGGGACACCCAAGTTCCTATTCCCAAACCAATTAGAGAATAAATGCCAACCTGTATATGGTACTTCAACATCTTCAATTGCACACTATTTATCAATTAACCCTTCCAAAACCTAGGGTCCATAATACAAAGCCTTTCCCTCAATTTTCCTATTAGTGGAGGGTTTCAATATATCTATGACATCTTGAGAAAAAGATCTAGTGGGAGTTTCAAAGCTAGAACTTCAGGCTTTGGGTGCCATTGCATAAGATAGATTAAGGTTCAACCTAGGGTTTGAGTACTACAAGGGCTTTAGAATTCACTTCTAGCTTGATGGCCTTAAACATAGTAACTTCACAAATTGAAAAGTATTAGAAATTATCTCTGTAATCTGTAAGACAACTTCAAAATGAAAAGCAATGTGAACCTTAAAACAAAGCAAACCACAATTCACCATTGCCCTGAAGAAAACAACAAGGTTTCTAAAAGATAGAAAGCCTAGTGTATACGTTACTTATAGTTTTGGTTGAAGAGAGTTTAAATGGTAGTTATGTTGGACTTATAGGAATTTTTTCATATCACTTGGTGTCTGGAAAATCTTTCTCAGCTTGAAATTAAACACAAAAATAGCAATTTGAGAAAATTTTATCATTAAATCTGGTGGTTCATACTGAACTTCACCACTACTATTCACTCGTACGAGAAACAGCAAATATCATATAAAGCTCACCCACTTTGAATATTGACAGTCAATTTTGATCTAAGCAAGCAAGAAAGAATGACTCATATCGAGTCAATATGGTTTGAAAATGCCACGTTCATCCACCAAATTCTTAGTGAATGAAAAATCACTAACAAGACACCATCTCAACACAAGTGGGTCCCAATTTTGATCACTTCATACTTGGCATCATTGTCCATGCGTCACTTGTTCACACACCTCACAACATTATTAAGATTATTATTTTAATCATGTGAGGTTGGCGAGGAATGGCCATGATTTATTGTTACATGACAATCATTGATTCAACAACCTTCATTTAACTGCAAGAGAACAAGGACTGGGCCCCACAAATGTATATGACATGTTGCAACATCTTGCACACCTCATCATTCATTTGTGACATCATCCAAAGTCTTTGGGAGGCCAACAAGGAACGGCCAGGATCAAGGCTATCAATCTATCGATCCAAAAATCTACACATGGAAAAATTGTTATTTATAAAAAGGGGACTAACTAAGTAGATGGGACGCAACCCTTAAGGTATGGAAAATAGACATAAGTCTACAATTATGAAAATTTATTGACCTAACATTAAGAAAATATTAAAACTAAGTCCCAACATGGAAAATACCGACGGGCCAGGTAAAAGGGGTTTGTAGCATGAAAAAATTAAAAGGATCAAACCATGACTTATGAAATCGATGACTTGGAACAACAGGTCGACGTAGGATTAGAATGCATAGATCAAAACAAAGAAAAATACTGAAAGAAAAGGTTTTTTCAGGCTAAAACCCTAAACCCCAAAGTAGACTAGTGTGGCCAAACACCAAGGAAACAAGGAACAAACCAGACTATAGAAATTTTTTAAGAGCTCTACCAAGCCCATAGGCAGTGAGCTCACCAGTAGTGAGCCTTACTCCCAATGAGAATTTTGGCAGTGAGCCCTTGTAAAAATCACCTTAATAGGTGTCACCTTAACTAGTTTTCTATATTTGAGAATTAGCATTCTCTATGGTTTTTCCCATCTTGGGTTTCCACATACATTTTGGTGTCCATTGAGCATGGTGTTGTTAAGTACTTTCATGTTCATATCAGATTGATTAAAGATTTCTCTGGATTAATTAAATAAAGGAAAAGTGTTTTGTGATAACCGAATCACCTCCCCTCTCAGTTATCTAGATCGTTCAATAATTGGTATCAAAGCTTGGTCCCTTGCAGATAGAGCCTAACCGCTTGAGGGAGATCTTGGCAGTTTGAATATATGGCAGGATATTATCACTTTGATGAATAACTAAGGATAATTTTAAGTGATATGGAAAGTACAAAATCTAAGAATGAGGAATTAAAAGGAAACATCAAGGAGGCAAATTCTTGTATCTCAAAGTTAAGGGAGAAAATCCAAAATTTCAAAGCAAGACACAAAGAATTGAAAGAGGAATTAGAGGAGTCAAAGGAAAGTGTTGTGAATCTAAAGCTATGATTGTATGAATGCAAGAAGACTGAAGAAAATATCAAAGATTCCATCAAATAGAAATCAGAAGAAAATGAGAAGTTAGATCAAGAGTTATGAAGGTTGAAATCAGAAGCAAGAGTATGTGAAAGTAGCATAATTTTGGATAAATTTTTATCCCTATAGAAGTGTCACAAGGATAAGGGAGGACTTGGCTTCTTAGGGGAAAGCTTGAATCAAAACACTAATTGTAAAGACAAAGTAGTTGAAGTTGAATCAAGATATGTTGTAAAAAGCAAGGTAGAAAACTCTAGAACATCAACAAAAAGACCTTTAGTCAGGAAACCAAATCCTCAAAGGTAATTATCATTTATTGGTCATTATTTTCTATGAAAAATTTCTAACATAAGGTTGTAGAGTATAGAAGCAAGAAGGAACCAAGTATTCAATGCTTTAATTGTCACAACTTTGGTCACAAAGAAATTCATCACAGAAGTCAATTATCTAATCCATCTAGAAGGAATGAAATGGATAATCTATTTCATGGTTGTTGCTACTTATGCTAAAACATGTAGGAATGTTGCTTTGAAAAATTCTGAAAACAAAAATATGGTTGTAGAATCAGATGAATCTAAGGAAAATACCATCATGGTTTGGAAGAAAAATAAAACATGTGTGGAGAGCTCTTCTATGGTACCAAATCTTGGTACAAGCCCTTCAAGAATCTAAGCCAACTACCTTGGCTTAGGGGGAGTTTTACAATGCATATCTTATTGATTCCCCCTCTCTAAAGTAATATTGATGTGTTTTTGACATGACTATTTTGGATCTAGGTAGTGATGTATGTTGAAGCCTAATCAAAATAATTGAAAAGTGAAGTACAATTATTGGCATCATTGATGAATATATTGGTGGTGAAGTCATCATAAGAAATTAAGGATAAAATATGGAGTTTCAAATCATTTCTCATAGTTTGCAAAGAAGAAGAATAGATTTTTTTTAGCGATAAAATATTGAAGGAGCTAGGCACAATGATGGAATCCATATTGGTTGGCAATGAATCTAGTGGTAGTATTCCATTTAAGCTAAAGCGAGTAGAGTTGAATGAATTTGATCATCAACAGATGAAGGAAATGGAACTAGGGTTGAAGAATGATGAATTATAGAATGTAAGTGCCTTAGGTATGGATTTATGGGGATAATTCCCCTAGATTGAAGACAAAGAGTCTATCTTATTCTTGTTGAGTTGATTCAAGGATGGTAGCATCATTTTGGACAAACCCTATCTGATCACTAAGGAAGCCATTGAAGCTATTACTAGATTGTGTAGAGTTGGTGACCTCCCTAGGAAGAAAAAGGTGAAATGCAGAGACATGGAGGAACTTACTGGTATCGACAAAGACCCTTGAGCTCTACTAATAAATACGATTGCCAATCATGTAGTAAGATATGTTGCTTATGGTATCTCATACAAAATCTATTTCTGAAATCATGAAGGTTCTACATTTATTATTTTTGTGTATCTTGCACATAAGATGGTGAAGGAAAATCAACAATTTGACTTGTGTAGCTTGGTAATGGAAAACCTAATTGAGAATGTTAGAATGTCTTTGTTTGAGAGTTATCCCTTCTGGTTTGGGTCTCTTCTCATGTGTTTAGTATTATACTTTTTGAATTCATTAACATCAAAATAAAATGTTAAGTGGAAGTCTAACATCCATGTTGAAAAGAAAATTTACAGATATTTGGAGTGTATGGAAGATAAAGCAAATGAATGCAAAGTTTATTTCGTATCCTCACACATGGATCTATGTTTTGGTGTGATAGTGTTTAGTGCTACACCTATTAGTCATTTTGAGGTGGATTCGTCCTCCTATAAGAGGTAGTTAGAGGTTGTCATTGGTGGTTCCCCTCTAAAACCTAAAAGGAGGAAAATTAACACAAAGGATGTCATCACTATCTCAAAAGAGAAGGAGAAGGAATAAGAGCCTTTGCCTGATTCAAAAGAAGTTCGTTCCATGTTGGATGAGGGTGGTATGAAAAATATTTAAGAAATTTGGAATGCCTACTCTCGAATCATTAGGCCTAGAATTGAAGATGCCTTGGTTGATTATTTGCTCAAAAAGGGTACTACTATTTTTGTTGTTTTTGACTCATTACTGGATGATCTAGTAGAAGTTGTTGAAGAAAGAATGGTGTAGGTAGGATATGAAGGAGATAAATTCCAAGCTATGATTGAAAGAAAGTGTGTCACAACCAAACAAAACTTATTCAAGCACATTGTTGAGACAAGAGAATACATTAAGGATATGTTCGACATCTATAAATAATGTCTCTAGTGGTCTGTTGTTGTTGATAATTTTAGAAGTAGAATTGAAGCTATTGAATCTAAATTCAATGAGATTGGGAAGTTTTTCAACTTTTTCAAAGATAAAGATAGAAAAAAAGAATCAAAGTTGGTGAGTTGCAAGCTGATTTATTGTCTACTCAAAGATAGAGGGAAGATTTGATTAAAAATTTCTGGTTGGTCAAAGAAATTGTTGAGGTCCAGTTGGATCATTTCTCTAGTATACTTTTTGATGCAAAGGATTGTGAACAATAGTGCCTATCTAAGGACTGGTCATCCTCATTTGGGATATTGGTTATACAAGATAGTGTGTGTGCCAGAATGGTTTCTATAGTACAAGCTTGGAAGAAGATTCTTCCAATTGTGAGAGAAAGGTACAAGAAAATATTTTGTGTGAAAAGTGTTATCTTTACTTGACTTTCTAAATTTTCTCATTTGTAGCTTTTCCTTTGATGGAAAAAAAGAGGGATAAAATGAAGAGAAAAATAAAAACAAAAAGAGGAGTTGAATTGCTTGACAAAGGGGGAGTGCTTGGAGTATTTTGTTTGCAATTTTTGTGGTTTTGAGTTTTTGATATTTTTTCCATCAATTCCAAAGGGGAGATTATTGAGAAGTTTTTGATCTCGTATTGTTTTCATTGATGTCAAAACCTAAGATCTAGAAGGTTGTGTTCTGGATGATATACAATAATGATCTATCTTATCATATGCTATAATGTTACATAGTGTGGATGTTATCCTTGATCTGGATATGACATTAGTTCTTTTTGGGACATCTATGGAAGACATTTAATGCAAAATAATGAAGAACAATCCTTTGATATGGGTTGTTGTGTCTAAAGCTTATTCTAGGTATCTTTGCTATTTGGACATTCATGTAGCATGTTACAAGTTTTGGTATGTCTAATTGCATTCCTTCGGTTGGTAGTGTAATTGATGTTGATGAAGATTTGGTCTTGGTTGTGGCATTCCTATCAATTGATGATGATCAATATTTGGTCTTGGTTGTGGCATTCCTATCGGCTCTAGAATATATATCATGTAATTCAAAGTTCACTATCTTTTGGTAATTATGATATGTGATGAATGTATCTTATGTATGACCTATTTATGGGTCCTATGGTAACATGGTAAGAAGATATTTATGTGTGACCTATCCTTTGGTTCTAGTGCTAGCATACTAAGCCTTATTGAATGTTTCAAGTTTAGTCTTCAAGCTCACATGTTTTGTGAGGCTGACTCATTTTGTTGTTTGAGTATATATATATATGTTTGTGTGTGTAGAAAATCTCTTTTTTATGGGAAGATGAAGTGTTGTGTGTGTGAACAATGATAAGGGTGTGAAGGAAAATGTCAAGAAGAAGTAATCTGTATTGCAAAGGTTGTGCAAGGAAGTTGTGTAGAATATTCTTGATCGGATCTATTGCAGACAAATATTTTTCTCTTAACCAAAACCGAATCCATGCATATGTAGATGTAGCTTCATTAATTCATATTTTGTCTATTTAGTAATCATATATTTTTGTATTAATTGGGTAGTGATCCCACGAATAGTGAACCCATGGGTAATGAGGCTTACCAATAGTGAGCCTTACCTAGAGTGAACATTTTGGTTGTGAGCCCTTGTAAAAATCACCTTAACCAGTGTTCTATAATTGAGAATTAACATTCTCTGTGGTTTTTACCATATTAGGTTTCCATGTAAATTCTAGTGTCCATTGTACATGGTGTTGTTAAGTTCTTTCATGCTCATATCTGATTGATTTAAGATTGCTCTGAATTAATTAAACAAAGGAAAAGTGTTTTGTGATAACTGATTCCCCTCTCAGTTATCTAGACTATTCAACAACCCTTCCACAACCTAATGGATTCCTTGTTGATCAAATGTAGAATATCCAACCTAATGAATCTTTCATGAATTTTACTCAACACATAGCTAATCCATTCAACAACATATAAAAATATAGGAAAGTTATTCCATTTTTTTTGTTAAACTTTCATATTTTAGTTTCAACTCAAAATTATCACTAGTTAGCTCATTTAGACATACTTCTCCAAAAATTGAATGATTGTATTCTTCCTTTTTAGGTTTAATATAGATTATAACATCCTTATTATGTAGTACACTAAAATGAATACTCGAGAATGTGCCTAAGTGATTTTTCATATCAAAATTTAGGTCAAAATTTGGTAACCCTAATTGTATCATCAAAGGAACCTTAGATCTATCCAAAAAAAATTGCATTAAGATATTTTTCACTAGCGATTTAACTAATAGACCAAGCATGCCAACCTACACCTTGTATCAATGCGTTGAAGGAATCAACACCATATATTTGGAAGGGGCTTAAATATTTTCTTGTAAAAACTCCCCCTAAGACAAAGCTCTTCATTTAGTATCTAGAGGAAACATCTGCACTAGGAGCTGGCAAAGACTCATTCTTCACTTCACTCTCTTCTTTCATTTTCCATATTTTATTCATTTCATTCTTCATCTCAACTAGATCCAAATTCTTTATCAAATTAGCTCTCTTTTGTGAAATAGAGGGTTTTACATTCTTTCATTTTTAAAACATTACTATGTGTCCTAGTTTATTACATTTGTAACAATTGACACCTTTTCAAACAAGCTCACTTCTTTCCATTTTAGATCTATATAAATTAGCCTTATATTTGAATCCATTGTATGTATAATAGTAGCCATTGAATTATTTAAACATCATACCATTATTATAGACATTCATCATCTGATTTATGCATTCATTAGCTCTATGACAAACATTATTGCATGTCTAGAATTGATCTAGAAATGATCAAACATTATGATTCATTCTACTTCTACATTCTATATCCTTATGCCCAAATTTATTATTTGAATAATAGTAGCCATTGAAAGATAAATACCTTTGTACATTAGGTTGTCTGATAAGAGGCCTATTGAAATCATTCTTCTTGTTCTAGACTTGTTTGACTTTTCTCTTCTTGTCAATCTTCTTCTCAACATTGTTTGGGGTCTAATCTATCTTTGAACTTTCTCCTTTATCAAACCCTAGTCATTTTTTGACCTTAGAAGACTTATGTCTAGCAATCATCTCATTAAGCAATGTGGATCTGTTTTTGAATCCTTTCTTTCTCTAGATCCAATCTCATAGTTACAATCTCATGTTCAAGCTTTGAACATTCTTCAGATTTTTCTTTCATTTTGGCATTCAAATAGTCTTCAATTATTTTTCTTTCTCTAACTTGTTGCAAGTATTAATTTTTTGTCATTGATTAAAAAATATGTTGTCATTGATGCTAACTATGTGTTGAGGAAGATTTTTGCATGATGAAGATGTCAAGGATATTGAGAAAATTGTGAATAAGAGGGAAACTATGTTGTTGCAATTTATGTGCATGTATAGCTAAGATATTGAGGAATTGTTGTGAGTACATGGAGCTATCTTTATGCTACAATTTCTAGAGAGGTGTTGGAATAAACTAATATGCTAAGATGGTGTCTCTGGTACCTTGTTTCCAAGTGATTTTAAGAAAATTTGATAAACAAAGAAAATAGTGTTGTGTAAGTGTTTAGAACATGCTATGAGATGTGCTATGTATTTCTTCTATATTGATACTATTCCTATGTAGATCTAATATTTTTTTCAAGGTTGAAAGTAGTTTCTATATCTAGAGTTTTATTTTCTAGATCATTGTGCAGAGTGAGATGTGTTCACCAGTGTGTGAAATAGGTTTTCAATGTTATTTGTTGTGGTTTGGGAGAAATGTATTTTCTCTACATTTATCTATAGTTTGGTTTCAGGTTGTGTAGATCTAGGAAGTTTCTTATAGTGGTTGTATCTTATAGAATTCAAGGCTTCACTTGATTTACTGTAGTACAATGTGTGTTTCATGTGTCAAGGTGTGTATAAGGTTAACTAGATGTTCTAGGTTGAAGTATTTTTATAATGTGAGTTTGGATGAAGTCTTTATTGGATCTTAGGTGGTTCATGGATTGTTCTAGATCATGTTCAAGTGAATTTTTTGTCCCAAATTTTTGGATTGATTCAAGGAAGTGTGTACTTAATAGTTTTATGATGTTTAGCACAGGTAATGGACAACCTCATGTTGGCACTACATACGAAGTTCGTGAAAGCATGTTGATATGTGTTAGGATTAATTTGGGTCCTAAATAAGGATTTATATGGGTCACCTTCATTCCCATCCACTACAACAATGCTTGGGTTCAAACCTAATTTTAAATTTTAAATGTATTAGATAGTTTCCAACCTTGGAGAAAGTTTTCAAGGTTGAGAATGATATAAATAAGAGTGGTATTATTGTAAGATATAAGAGAGAGGAAAGATAGATATGATATAGATATGAATGATGAATTTTATGTGAATTATAGAATTATAGATGTGAATTCGAGCAGAGCATTGAAAACTTCAAATTGTTTGATTCTTGAAGGAAGTGAGCTAAAGGTGTCCACAATCATTCAAGTGAGGCTACAAAAGTATTGGGGAAATTGTGGTGGATTATTTTTTTCATTTAGAAGTTATTCTTTGTGTAACTTTTATTTTCTATCTTCTTTGTTTCTTTCTATGGTAGTGAGTCATGACTATGATCCTTTTTTAGATAATGTGTCCTATTCTAGTAGTAAGCCCTTGTATGAGTTTTTTAATTACTTCTATTCTAAGAAAATCCTCACCATGGTTTTTCTCTCTTTGGGTTTTCCACATAAATTTTCTGTTCTATTGTTTATGGTGTTGTTATTTAAATTTATTCTATCTACATATCATGATTAATCACCATAACAGAATAAGGGTTTAATGAATTCTTGTGGATTTGATTACTATTAAGGGTTTTGATGTTTTAATTTGATGCAACTGATTCAACCCCCTCTTAGTTTTCTTGTTCATTCAAAAATTGGTATGAGAGAAAGGTTCCTTAGAGAAGAGATTAACCTCTTGAGGTAGATATGGGATGGAAAACAAGTTGTATTGCATTATGGAAGACAAATATGGAAGGATATGTGACATCCCATGGGTATGATATTGAAAAGGAAATAAAGAATCAATATACTACACTTGAAAATTGTCCAAGCACAAGTGATGAGATCAAGGCACATGAGGTAAGTGCTAAGGAAAGATTTATTCTTGTGAATAGTCTTTGAAATTCTAAATTGGTAAAATTTATGAATCTTAAGAATGCTAAAGAAGTTTGGGATAAGATTGATAGAATTTATAAAGGAAATGATAAGGTTAAACAAGAAAACTTGTAGAATTTGAAGGCACAATTTGAGACCTTGCAAATTTTTGAAGATGAAAATTATAACCTACATATAGAGAGTTGATGAGTTGGTAAGTGTAATGAGAGGTCTTGGTGCAAAAGTCAAAGAACCTAGGATGGTAAATAAATTTCTAAGATCTTTGCCTAATTCTTATAGTGAAAAGGTATCCATAATTGAAGAAGTTGCAAATTTTAATACTTATTCTAGAGATAGGTTGATTTGTACACTAGATTCATTTGAAATGAGAAAACCTAGATTGAGAAATGTAACAAAAGTGGAGACTATTTTCAAGGCTGGAAAATAAAAAAAGATTGAAGATTTATATGGGAAGATCTTGATGATGTGGAAGCTAACTTTGTAAGAAGGATGAAAAATGGAATTGGTGATTACAAGGGTAAAATACCTTTCAAATGTTTTAGATGTGTAAATATAGGTCATTATGCTTCAAGATGTCCAAACAAAGCTATGAATAATACAAGTAAGGAGAAAAAAGGAGAGATGATTAAAAGGAGTTACTATGTTAGAGAAGATGCTGGTATTTATTATGATAAATTTGATTATAGAGATTTTGATGAAAATGAATGCTTGTTCTTAGCTTTAACAAATGAATCTACTTCTACTAATTCTAAACGTTGTGTGAGGGAAAGTGTTTCGGAGAAGAAGTATAAAATTGAAGGTACCTTGGTTTTTGATTTTCATGTTAAATAGGATCAAAACTACTAGGTTGTAGATAGTGGCTGCTCTAATCACATGACTG
The DNA here is from genome assembly GCA_007115665.2 of Sequoiadendron giganteum. Taxonomy (NCBI): domain Eukaryota; kingdom Viridiplantae; phylum Streptophyta; class Pinopsida; order Cupressales; family Cupressaceae; genus Sequoiadendron; species Sequoiadendron giganteum. Next base: position 362,885,490 of record CM021102.1, on the reverse strand, counting down.
AAGACAAAAGTAAGTTTGTTAATTTTGAAAACAATGATGGAGGATTAGTTAAATTTGGATGTGATTTAGAATCTAAGATTTATGGAATAGGTTCAATAAATTTTTATGGAAAGCATGATATTGAAGATGTTTACTATATTAAAAGCTTAATAAATAATATTTTGAGTTTCAGAAAAATGTTTAGAGAAGGATATAATGTTTTTTTAAATGTGAAAGATGTGATATCATAAAAGGTTTGAAACTATGATTATTGTTGGTAAGATGATAGATGTAAATATTTGTCAGCTCAAGGGTGTTGATGGTGATTTCTTTATGTCTTAGATTAATGATGGCTGGTTATAGCATTAGAGGATGTGTCACATGAATTTTGACAATTTTGTTAGAATTAGTTCAATTCATACAATGAGATACCTACCACTAATTACAAAGCCTATTAATGTCGTTTACCAAAAAATGTCAATTTGGAAAACAAATGAGTAGTTTGAAAGGAAAGGAATAATCTACTACCAAACTACTAGAATTAATACATACAAATCTTTGTGGTCCTACAAGGGTGAGAATTCTTCAAGATGATAAGTATTTCATGCTTTTAATTGATGATTACTCTAGAATGACATGGGTTACTTTTCTTAGAGAGAAATTTGATGATTTAGATAGATTCAAATCGTTTAAAGCTATGTTTGAGGATGAAATGGATTTTAAACTTAAATTTTTGAGGCTTGATGGTGGTGGAGAATTCAACTCTAATGAGTTTAACATGATTTGTTAAGTTCATGGAATATAGAGGCACTTTTATACCCTAAGAACTCCTCAATAGAATGGAGTGGTTGAAAGGAAAAATTGTACTGTTCAAGAAGTTGCTAGGACTATAATAAAATAAGATAACCTCTTGAAGATATAATAGAGAGAGGAAACTCATAATATTATTTACATACTTAACAAAGTTGAAGACAAATCTAACAACCTAAACACTCCTTATGATTTGGGGTATGGAAGGATTCCTACTATCATGCACTTTACAACATTTCGAAGCAAGTGTTGTATCAAAAGAGATGAAGAAAACTTAGGAAAGTTTGATGCAAGGTTTGGTGAAGGTATATTCGTTGAATATTCTACTAAATTCAAAGCTTACACATGTTACAACAAAAGGATAAGAAAGATTTTTGAAAGTGAAAATGTTAAGGTTAATGAAGATCTATAGAATATAGTTGCTATAGATGGATATGTGTCAAATGAAACTTCTTTTGGAGAAGAATAAAAATATAAGGAAAAATAAGTGTAGAATGAAGAGGAAGAAGCTCTAGAAAAGGTCCCTAAGACCCCTAAGTATGTGCAAGAGAATCATTTTGAAGAATAGATTATTGGAGACAAGAGGAAAGGAATATTTACAAGAAGTTGAGCTAAATTTTTTCTTACTCTCCAAGGTTGAATGAAAAATACTAAGTGAGGCATGTAGAGATGAACATTGGATGAAGGCAATGGAAGAAGAACTTATGAAAATTGAGAAAAATCAGACTTGGGAACTGGGTCCTAGACCAGAAAAAAAAAATAATAACTGGACCTAAGTGGTTATTCAAAAAAAAAACGTAAATGAGAATGCAAAAGTGGTAAGAAATAAAGAAAGGCTTGAGTTCAAGGGTTACATACAAGTGGAAGGAATAGAATTTGAGGAAATATTTTCTCTAGTGGCTAGGATGTAAGCAATTAGAATATTTTTGGCATTTTTAGTATATAAGGGCTTTAAATTTTATCAGATGGATGTGAAGTATGCTTTTTTGAATGGTGAATTTGAAGAAGAGGTTTCCATGGAACAATCAAAAGGATTTTATCTATTAGATCAACTGGAAATGGTTTTTAGATTGAAAAAGGAATTGTATGGATTGAAGCAAGCTCCTAGAGCTTGGTATGCAAGATTAGGTAGATATTTGATACAACAAAAATTCAATAAAGCCACCATAGATAATAATATTTACTTTAAAATTTAGGAAGAAAAAATATTGATAGTGGTTTTTTATGTGGATGATATTATCTTTGGAGGAAATGAAGCAATCTATAAGAAATTTACATAAGATATGCAAAATGAGTTTGAAATGTCAATGTTTGGGGAGATGAATTTCTTCCTTGGGCTACAAAATCAATAAAAAAAAAGGCATTTTCATTTCATAGTCAATGTATGTCAAAGAGATGTTGAAGAAGTTTGGAATGGATGACTCCAAACTAGTATGTACTCCAATGATGACTAGTTGCAAATTGAGCAAAGGTTATGAATCACCTAAGGTTGATCAAAGAAAATATAGATCTATGATTGGTGGAATGTTATGTCTAACTACTAGTAGACTAGATATCATGCATGTAGATTGTATTGTGGATAGATTTCAAGAAGATCCTAAAGGGACACATGTTGAGATAGTGAAGAGGATATTCAAATATTTAAAAGGAACTATGGAGTTTGGCTTATGGTATCCATGGGATACTGATTTCACATTAAGTGCTTACACAAAAGTAGATTGGGCCAGTTGCGTTGATGATAGAAAAATTACAAGTGGTGGTGCATTCTTTCTTGGATGTGGATTGGTGTCATGGTTAGGTAAGAAGTAATATTATGTTTCTTTAACTAATATATATTTTGAGTATATTGCAACAAAATATTAGTGCACATAAGTATTATGGATGAGAAAAAAATTGAAGGATATCAGAGTAGTGTACAATGATCCTATATCTATATTGTGTGATAATTCAAGTGCAATTAACATTTTGAAGAATCTAATGATGCATTCAAGGAAAAAGTTTATATCAATTAGGTATCACTTTGTAAGAGAGAAGGTTTTGGAGAATGAGGTGAATATTGAATATGTACCCACAAAGGATGAGATTGTTGACATATTTTCTAAGGCTCTTCCAAAGGATACTTTTTAGTATCTTTAGGACAAGTTAGGGGTTATTTTCACTCCATATTTGAACTAGATGCACATGAAGATGCATCAGTCTAATGGATCTATGGATTCATCTCTTATTTGGACTAATGTTGGTGGCTACCTCTAAGGGGGAGTAGGTAGTGTCATGTGTTGTCATTGCGCAAAGTTGGTGATTTGGTTGGGTATACTCCTAAGGGGGGGTATTCAAAGCAAGTATCTTGGTTCAATGTCAAATGGGGAAAAAAAAGAAAAAAACTTTATCCTTTCCATTGATTTCAAAGGGGGGGAAATAATCATGTGAAATTTTTTATCTACATAGATTGAGATAAAAGAAAGAAAATCATGATATAGTGTGTTCAGAGAAATTGTGTTGTCTTTGATGGTTTTCCACATCATGTGTTTCCATCAATGACAAAGGGGTAGATTGATGCAAGTATGAAGGTGTTGTTATTGATTTCACGAATTTGGTGTTTTGATTGATGTCAACTATGTGTTGAGGAAGGTTGTTGCATGATGAAGATGTCGAGGATATTGAGAAAATTGTTAATAAGAGGGGAACTGTATTGTAACTTGTGTGCATGTATAGTTGAGATATTGAGGAATTTTTGGGTACATGGAGATATATTTATGTCGCAATGTATAAAGAGGTTTTGAAATTAATTAATGTGCTAAGATGGTGTCTCTGGTACTTGGTTTACAAGTTCTTTTGAGAAAATTTAATAAAGAGAGAAAATAGTGTTGTGTAAGTGTTTAGAACATGTTCCATGATGTGCTATGTGTTTCTTCTATTTTGATACTATTCCTATGTGGATCTAATATGTTGTTTAAGGTTTTCATTAGTTGTTATATCCAAATTTTAGATTTTTGGATCACTATGCAGAGTGAGATGTGGTCACTAAAGTGTGAACTAGGTTTTCAGTGTTATTTATTGTGGTCTGGGAGAAATGTATTTTTTTTCACATTCCTCTATAGTTTGTTTTTAGGTTGTGCAAATCTAGGAAGTTACTTTTAGTGTTTGTATCTTACAGAATTCAAGCTTTTACTTTATTTAGTATAGTACAATGTGTGTTTCATGCATCACGGTGTGTATAAGGTTAACTAGATGTTTTGGGTTGAAGTATTTCTATGATGCGAGTTTGGATGAAGTCTTTGTTGGATCTTAGGTGGTTCATGGATTTCTCTATATTGTGGTCAAGTGACTTTTTTGTCTCAAAGTTTTGGATTGATTTAAGGAAGCATGTTCTTAATAGTTTTATGGTGTTTAACACGAGTAATGGCCAATCTCATGTTAACACTACATGCAACATTTTTGAAAGTGTGTTTAGGTGTGTTAGGATTAATTTGGGTCCTAGATAAGGATTTTTATGAGTCACCTTAATTTCTATCAACCATGGGAATGTCTGGGTGATGACCTAATTTGAAATTTTAAATGTAATAGATATTTTATGCTCTTGGAGAATGTTTTCAAGGTTGAGTATGATATAAATAAGAATGGTGTTGTTTTAATATGCAAGAGAGAGGAAAGATAGATTTGATATAGATGTGAATAATAAATGTGATGTGAATTATAGAAGTTATATATGGAAATTTGAGTAGAGTTGTGTGAATTTCAAATTGTTGGATTCTTGAAGCAGTGAGCTAAAAGTGTCCATAATCATTCAATTGAGGCTATGAAATTAAATGAGAAATTGTGGTGGATACCTTTTTGCATTGAGAAGTTATTCTTTGTAACATTTATCTTCTATATTATTTGTTTCCTTTTATGGTACTTTGCACTAACTGTGATCCTTTTTAGACAGTGTGTCCTATTTTATTAGTGAGCCCTTGTACTAGTTTTGCAATTACTTATATTGCAATCTAATCCTCACCATGGTTTTTTTGTAATTAGATTTTCCCTATAAATTTATTGTTATGTAAATTTATGTTATATGAGTTTCATGATTAATTTCTTTAATAGAATAAGGGTTTACTAAATGCATGTGGATTGGATTATTGTTGAGGGTTTTAATTTTTTAATTTTTTACAACTAATTCACCCCCTCTCATTTGTCTTGTTCATTCAACAATTGGTATGATAAAAGGGTCCTTGGAGAAGAGCTTAACTACTTGAGGTAGATCTAGGATGGTGATCAAGTTGGATTGCCCTAGATTTGATGGCATAGACTATGCATTATGGAAGAAAAAGATGGAAGTATATTTGACATCCCATGCATATGATATTGAAAAGGATATAAAGAATCAATGTACTGCGCTTGCAAATGGTCCAAGCATAATTGATGAGACCAAGGCACGTGAGGTAAATTATAAGGAAAGATTTATTCTTGTGAATAGTCTTTCAAATTCCAAATTGGTAAAATTTATGAAGCTTAAGACTGATAAAGAAGTTTTGGACAAGCCTGAAAGCATTTACAAAGGAAATGATAACGATAAAAAAGAAAAGTTATATAATCTGAAAGCACAATTTGAGACCTTCTGAATGTCTTAAGATGAAACAATTATAATCTACATATAGAGAGTTGATGAGCTAGTAAGCGCAATGAGAGGTCTTGTTGGAGAAGTCAAAGAATCCAGGGTGGTAAAATAGGTTATCATATCTCTTCTTGATTCTTACAATGAAGAGGTATCCATAATTGAGGAAGTTGAAAATTTTAATACTTATTCTAGAGATCAATTGATTGGTACACTAACTTAATTTGAAATGAGAAAACCTAGCTTGAGAAATGGAACAAAAGTGGAGATTTCTTTCAAGGCTGGAAAATTAGAAAAAGATTGAAGTTTCAGATGGAGAAGATCTTGATGATTTGGAAGCTAACTTTGTGAGAAGGATGAAAAAGGGCACTAGTAAGTACAAGGGTAAACTAACTTTCAGTTTTTTTAGATGTTGAAATATAGGTCATTATGCTTCAAGATTTCCAAATAGAGATATGAGAAATAAAAGTGATGAGAACAAAGGAAATATGGTTTAAAGGAATTACTATGTTAGAGAAGGTGCTTGTATTTCTAATGATGAATCTGATTATGGAGATCTTGATGAAAATGAATGCTTGTTCTTAGTTTTATAGGATGAATCTACTTCTACTAACTCTAAAATTTGTGTGAGGGAAAGTGTTCCAGAGAAGAAGGATAAAGTTGAAGGTACTTTGGTTTCTAATTTTCATGTTAAACAGGATAAGAACTACTGGGTTGTAGATAGTGGCTACTCTAATCACATGATTAGAGACAAAAGTAAGTTTGTTAAACTTGAAAATTATGATATAGGATTAGTTATATTTGGAGATTATTTAGGAGCTAAAATTTGTTGAATAGGTTCAATTAGTTTTGATGGCAAGCATGATACTGAAGATGTTTACTATGTGTAGACATTGAAAATTGACCACTTTTTTTTTGTCAACTTACCCCTAATTAAACTAATTTTATATCCTCTATATTAATTAAATAATACCCTATTATTTAATAAATATTCATTATACATTATCCCTTCATCTTAATCTATTTCTTCTATAATCTTTAAATCCTAGCCTAAAGTAAATAATTACCTTCAATTATTTACTCCTATCCCTTATCCCTTTCCTCTAAAGAATTAAATAAATAATACATTTATTTAATTCCTCGCATGTCACATCCTCCATAAAAAATTTCTAATCATGATTAAATTACATAATCCTTGGTTAGGAATGTGCACACTCCTAATCCATAATTAGGAGGTGTCACATCCTCCATAATATGCAAGTTGTCCCTAATCTTCCTCCATTAGCCTAATCACCCCATAATCCCTCACTTACACATCATAATCATCCATTAATTATCCTAGTCCAACCCTTGGTCAACTCTACCACAATCCCAATGGAATTTTTAATTCTATTTTATTCTTCCAACACCCCTCTTGGAATTTTTAATTTCATTTACAATTCCCATATATTTTCCAATGGAATTTTAAATTCTATTTATCCATCCAAGGTTTTTAGAGGAATTTTGAATTCCCCCTCCCTTTACCCAAATAATATTAAATTCCTTTTTATTATTCCCATATCCCTAAGAAAATTTTAATTCCTTTTATCCTTTCCATGCACATTAAAAAGGATTTTTTAATTCCTTTGGTCAACTCTTGATCTCAACCCTTTATCTTTGGTCTTCTTTCAATCTCCATCATTTGTTTCCTTCCTCCCTTGCTAAATGACTAACACTTAGCCATTTTTTCATTCTCAACCCATTATTCTAACTACATTCATGATCACACCACCATCTTCCATCCATATCCAAATCCACCATCCTTGCATCCAAACGAAGAAAAATCAAGCCATTATACTAGCAAAATCAACCTAGAGCACACATATCAAGCCATCAAATGAGGCAAATGAAATCATTAAGTTAAAAAATGTAAAAATTTGTGTTTACTTTTATTTTGAAGTTGAACTTCATCCTTAGGCCCTTATCTTGAGTGGTATCTTTTATTTCTTATTATTTTGTTTGAATTTCATGCATTTTTAGATAAGGAAAAAACACTTGCATACATTTCAGGTGCACCCAGTGGTACCCACATCATGGGTTCTTAACATTTCTTATTGTTTGACTTTTGCAAGTTTGGACACTTTTTGTGCATAGGTGAAAATATGTGTGATAGGATATTCTACCTAGTTACATGGGTGAATCTACTCCCTAAAGGGGTAATTACACACTCGCCCCTCCTCTAAATAAGTGATTTCATGCTTCACCAACCTACCCCTGACTTGCAGAGGAAAACTCACATCCAAATAGGTGAATCTTCTCTCAAAGGGCGATTACATTCCTGCCCCTCCTCTGCATAGGTGATTGCATGATTGGCCATCTAGAACCTGACTTATAGAGATGATCCTACTTTTTCCCTCTGTAGAGGAAAACTTGTTGTTTTGATAGGAAAACCTTCTCACTCAATGGGAGATTTTGCTCCTACCCCTTTTTAGATATGAAATTTTGCACAAAGGTGAACCTGAACCCTAAACAGAAAACTACGTGACCCACATAGGTGATTCTAATTTTGCTTAGAGGAGCGAACCTATACTCTCGAGGGGTGAACCTGCAACCTACAAGGTAAAATTTGCATAGTCTATAGAGGTGAATTTTCTCTATTCTTAGGCGATTTTGTGCTTTCCATCAACAAACATAAAAGGTATAAAAAATTAATTATTGGTAAAAAAATTGTAGCACTTTATACTTTTCCTTTCAAAAAATATTTGGTTTAGGCCCCCCTTACGCTGGGGATCGAACTATCCCCCCATACCCCCTTTTTGTTGGGTTAGGTTTTCCCTCCCCCTTGGCCTAACCATTTTCTAATTTCATGATTTTTTTTGCATCTAATCATATTTTTGTGTAGCTTGCAATTGTTTTTCTAGGACTAGAGTATTAAACCTACTAACATATCTTCTGTAGGATGAGCTGTCGAAGACATAAATGTAGCTATTTCCAAAACTAATCTAGGAACACTTTGATTTCTTAAAGGGTAAATTAACAAATAAAAATTGTTTGGGGTCTCATGTTGATGTATGCTCTCCCCTTGTACCATTTGGTAAGCCTAGGGATCAAAAATCATAGATAAACCTAAGTCTAGTCCAATCTATCTTGGAGTGCTATCTTGCACATATAATCTCTCCTTGCACCTCATGTGAGCCTGGGGATTAGAAACACCTACCATTTCCTACCCTTTAGTGATACTTTCCTAAGATTTCATCAACCGAGGGATGATCTCAACCACATGTTACCAATGAGGTATATAAAGGGAGGAGAACTAAAGTTGTACCCCAATCTAGTCACATCATGTCTAACAAAGTGTCGATACTAGGGTGATTCCTAGTTAATATGTGTAGGGTTGTTCCAAGTTTCTAATACCTCACTAGTCCTCTCAATCCATAGTTATGATGGGCTATTGTTCATAGTTGTTCCTTATGCACCCTCTTGGTGTATTGAGGACTCACACGATAGATTGTATAGCCTAGTTTAAGACCTATTTTCTAGTCACAACTTGGTGTAGTATAGGTATTATAGATGGAACCCCAAAGCTACTCACCATGTACTCCCTTAGGTTGAGATAGAAATCCTTGTGGTGAACTATGGAAGTTCTTAAGGAGAGAGAGAAGATGAGCCCATGGCATCTGTTGACAACCATGTGCCATTAGATCTCTACCTATATACCTTTGTGAGAAAGGGTGACACACCCTAGTATCATAGAGTACTAACCCCTCGAGGTTGTGGACCTACATCGAGTTTATAAACCCTCTTGACTAATTATAAGTTGGTTTTGCTTGGCGTGTCTGCTTGTGCAATACCAATATGTGTTTTCAATCTAGAGTCTATCTTTTCTCATTGCTTTTTTGTTTATTGTCATCTATCCTTTGTCATAGTCCCTTTATTCTACAAGGGTGAATCCACTTCCCAAAGAGGAAAATCCACACTATGGATGGGTGAACCTATCCTCCAAGGGGTGATTCTACATCATTTTCTAGTCCATCCATTTAGTTAGTCACCCCCCCCATATGAAATTTTTCCTTTCATAGAGGCAAATACACTTGTTTGGTCTATCCAACCCTTGAGTGATCTTGCTTCTCCAAGAGGTGATTTTTCCAAGTGTCTATGTTATCCTTAGATACGTGAATCCACTCAAGTCATTAGTACACCTTCATCATTCTATAGGTGAATTCATATCCTCGATAGGAAATTCTATGTCTAAGTCCACACATCCCCATCTATACATTACCCCTAGATAGGTGATTCCACTTCACACATGGGAAATCCTACCATCATACCATTGGTACATATTTGTAGATAGGTGATCTTTTGTCTTAGATAGGTGTTTATGCCCTTAGGTGTTTCGACTACCTATAGAGGAAATTATGTTCTATTCTTGGGTGAATCCTCTTCCCATCTAAATTCTAGAGAGTCAATCCATCCTATGACAATTAACCTATATATTCTTGATTCCAAAATTGTAATCAAATCATTTTTCCTCTTCATATCCACCTCCAAATGACCACTTTCATCTTATCAATCACTATCAATCTTATCCACAACATCATTCCCTCTAAACAAGGAGTCATCTAAACCCTATCTTTCATCCATCCAATGATTTTACTCATAATTTTAGTTGCATCCTTGAAACTAGTATCCCCTCACACCTTATCTTCTAATCATCCTAATTTGAGCTTAAATCAAATCCTAATCTAAGCTTAAATTGAATTCAAATATAAGCTTCATCTACATCCCAATTTGAGCTTTAATCCATCTACATCCAAGATCTTCTAATGTTGAAACAAATATTAAGAACCCTTCTTCCATGCTCTTCTAATCCATTCTATTTACCTTTTCATCATCTCCCCTTTTCTTCTAATCATATATTCCCTTCTTTTCAATCTATATCCATCCAACCCAATATCATGAACCCTTATCCTCCATCACAACAAAAAATAGTAGTCAAAGGAGATCCCAATTATATTTAAGATGACATTGAAAATATTGTTGACCAAGATATGTATGAAATGGATATGCTTGATTCTATCATCACTAGTAATTTTTGATGTGTTTTTTATGCACTTCTCAACATACATATTGCATAGGTGCATCACCTCTCTTAAAAGACAATCTTCTGCAATTACACTATAGAACACTATCCCAAGGTCTAATGTTAGGTCTTGATAGTGCTTGCAATATCTCAGTTGATTTATGTGATTTTTTGGAATCACAAGGAGGTCTTACAGATGAGTCACAAAGTGGGGAAGTTGGATCTATAAATGGAGTTCTTAAGATGCGAGAGTTTCTATGTGTTTGTTGTAGGTTCAAATAGCAATCTTGAACTCCATTACAACATCAAAATTAGCTTTACAATGTGCAATGAACCTTAGCATAGATTACTTATTAAAAAAATGAAAAAAGGAAGGGAAGAAGAGAGGTTCTTGGACCTAAAACTACAAATGAACAATGATCATGGAGGCTACTACAGTAGACAAACTCCCTAAACTGAGTTTTTCTTAGCTAAGAGGATCCTATAGATACACAAAACTAGTACAATCTTCTAAGGACTATAGATTTTCAGATTGAATGCACACATCATGAACATGTAAGTGAACTAAGTTGTAGCAATAAAGTAGAGAAGCTCATACTACCTTTACAAAGTGATTCATCATCAACAAACAATAAAAAGCATGAGCTGGAAATTCATCAAATACTATAATAGCACACACCATCATCACTTCCCTTCAAGAAACTAACAACTAAACTAATGGGGAAGTAGAACCATGCACACATAATTATAAAAATCAAAAGGAAACACCCATAAATCATGCAATGTTGCTTTCTATTGTTGTAGAATGTCTTTACACCAGCTCTCTAACCTTTTACAAATGAGCGGGAGAACCCTATTTATAGTTTTCCAAAGCTTGAATGAATGGCTAGGATTGAATTACATTGTGTGGACTATATTTGATTGCACTAGGGCTTCACCTACCCCGAAATATTCAACAATTTAAAATACATCTTTTGTCTTTTCCCTATTTTGTCTTTTAGTCCCCAGGTGTTGTAGTAGTTTTGTCTTGTAGCTGATTTCCCTTTTACTATAGTTTAAACTGCCTAAAACCTGTCTTTTGTTTAATGGACTTGCAACATTCTTCAATGGATTGGTTGCCCCTTATTTGGGCAGACAACTCCTTAAAGATCATCATCATTCGTTGAAAATTAGGACAACTCCCTTATGCTTTCTTCAAGGCCACCTCCTTGCATTTTTTCATTGACTTCCTTGGCACATGACTTCTTCTAATGCTAGCTCTTTTGATGGGTGCTACAAAGAGAAGTGGGCAAAAAATGAATGGTGATAGGAGCTATGTGCTTTTCTTTGTTTAGCTTTCTCAATGGGTCTCCTCGATGAACCCATGGTAGGCTTCATGAATCCTACATACATGAAGTTTCGTAAGTGCTTTCATACACAAATCAAGTCAAACATTAGTCAAATCCTACAAACTCCTTTTTACATTCACCCATGCATCATCAAAAATCATAATATTCAATCTCAATTTCCATTAGCAGTTAACTGGATGGATTTTGGATGGTTTGAGCCTCAGAGGCTAAACTTCCCTAGCCAAAATGTTGTTTTGAAAGGGTGAACAGGGCAAGGCAACCCTGTTGGTTTCTCCCACCTTCAAATTTAAGCAATTTGAAAATTCAATGGGGAAGAGTGTCAATTTTGAGCTTGTGGGTCAAGATTTTTTTTTCGATTAGGAGGCATTTTGGATAGTCTAGGCCCAAGAGGCAGGACATCGCTACCCAGAATGCTATTTTGAAAGGGCGAACAAGGTAGGGCAACCCAGATGATTTCTCGCACCTTCAAATTTAGGAAATTTTAAAACTCCATGGGGAAGAGCATCCAATTTCAATATGTGGGTCAAAGCTCATTTTCGGATTAGGAGGGGATTGGATCACCATTGGGGCACCCAAATTTATGAGGAGAGAAAGTTGTCCAGAGTTTGTTGTTTGGAGCAACCATGGTGAAGCAGCATTCCGAGGATGGAGTTTCAGGGTTCAAGACCTGAGATGCTAGAGGACGACAGACATAAAAAGGGATGGAGTTCCCAGAACAACTGTGGAGGGACAAAGTTCCAGAAATGGCCAAGGAGGGATGAAGTTCCTAGAAAAACCATCGAGGGACGAAGTTCTAAAAATGGCCAGGGAGGGATGGAGTTCTAGAAATAGCCAGGGAGGGATAGATTTCTCAGAACAACTATGGAGGGACAAAGTTTCAGGAACACCCAGGGAGGGACTAAGTTCCCAGAACAGCCACAGAGGGATGAAGTTCTGGAAATGGTCGGGGAGGGAAAAAATTCCTAAAATATCCACAAAGGGAAGGAGTTTGGAAATAACCAGGGAGGGATGAAGTTTTAGAAACAGCTAGGGAGGGACAGAGTTCTTGGAACAACTAAGGAGGGATGGAGTTATGGAAATGGCTAGGGAGGGATAGAGTTCTTGGAAGAGTCATGGAGGGATAAAGTTATGGAAACAACTAGGGAGGAATGGAATTCTTGAAATAGCCATAGAGGGACGAAGTTTTGAAAATAGCCAAGGAGGGACGAAGTTCCCAAAATAGTCGCAGAAGGATGGAGTTCCAAAAAATGGCTAGGGAGGGATGGAGTTCTCGGAACAGCCACAGAGGGACAAAGTTCCAAAAAATGGCCAGTTAGGAACAAATTTCCCAGAACAACCATGAAGCGATGGAGTTATAGAAACAACTAAGGAGGGATGAAATTCTCAGAACAACCGTGGAGGGATGGATTTTCAGAAAACGGCTAGGGAGGGACGAAGTTCCCAACATAGCCACAAAGGGACAGAGTTCCAGAAAATGGCTAGGGAGGGATGGAGTTCCCAAAATAGCCACGGAGGGATGAAGTTCTAGAAAATGGCCAGGGAGTGATGTAGTTCCCAGAATAACCATGGAGGGATAGAGTTCCAGAATGAAATTTCTGTAGCCTCCCAAAACTTGACAAAACCTTGGCAGTTCACTTAGGCACCACAAAAACATCCCAAATCCATAGCCAACTTGTCCCAAAAGTCAAAAATGAAGGAAAAAGTGAATTAAGTGAGCAGGGATGAGGCCTGGAGGACACCGGGGCAATGAGCAAAGGGAAACCCACAAGGGCACCTCCATGAAAGAAAAATACTTAGCGAATTCAGATAGGTGAAATTGGTCAAGCGAATTTGATCATTTGATGGAACATGACCAATTTAGGCTCTAGGAAAGGGGCACATAAAATGAGATAGGAGCAAAGAAGCCCATCGGGAGCAAAAAGAGGGGGTCCCTACCCATGGTGGGGTGTGTGTGAAAAAAATGCACAATAGTAATCATTCCCAAACTATCTTCCAAAATCCAATCACTCCTCCAAGCTATCCCATCATTCCTTCATGCACACCTCTAATGCTAGGAAAAATTAAATGCAAATTAAGCTAATAAAAGCAATAAACTAATCTAATCGTACACTAACAACAAATAACAATGGAAGTAATATAAACAACATAACAAGAATAGTCTCACCGAACATTTTTGTAATTCCATGAATAATCTCGATTGCACTTCTCTATTTTTTTGTTGTATGATAATTTCCCTCAAATTTCTCTTAATTATGCAAGTATGGCCTATTGATTAATGATTTTGCAAAATATCAAAGATTCTTAAAATCACTTCCCAAAAGCATAAAGATTTTGAGAGGAGTAATAATGATGAAGGTCAAGACAATTTATAGAAATTTGATTTTTGAATGATTGGCTCAAATTAAAAGCTAATTTGATGGTCAAGATTAAAGACATGTCATGTGTAGAGTTATGTTCAGTAATAATGTGAGTTAGAAAGTGGAGATTAAATTAAATAATAATCTAATCTTTAGTGGAGACTGTTTGAAACTCAGAAGAATAAAGTTTGCATGTGAAAGATAAAGACTGAAATAGATGAAATGATTTGTTCGAATGCACAAATGAATGAATTAATTAATTAAATTTATTTAATTAATAAAGGTTTGCATGTAGGAGATTTAAAGCTAGATAACTATCTGATTAAACTAGAAAGTTTGTTCATCAGGAACAATCAGATATTAAATTAGGAGATAACTGACTTATTTAATTTAAATCTCAATTCAAGTGGTAAATGACTAATTAGATAACTAAGCGATTATCCAATTATAGAAGAATACATTAGGAATAATTATTTTTATGAATTAAATCATTATTTAATTCAACATTCAAAATTTAGGGGTTAAATTAAATAAATAAAGATTTATTTAATTGACTCAAGAAAAGGTTAAAGAATAATTAAACAATTTTAGATGATTATTTAATTATAGTCAAAAAGGTGATGAAGATAAATTAAAGAATAATTTATTTCATTTTTAGAAAGAAGATATGTTTAATTAGAGACGTAATTAAATAAATGATATTTATTTAATTAATCAAGATAATAATGAATCAATTAAATAATTAAAGTTATTTAATTAATAGAAGATAGGTGACTTTAGAAAATAATTAAATAATTATCATTATTTAATCATGAACATGAACATTAGAAATATGTCCAAAATTGATGGCTGAGACCAACTTGGAATCCAATTAAATCAATCAAGTTGAACATGAAAATGTTGCACCCATATGTGACATGCAGACTTCTGGATGGTACATGAGGATTGTGGAATACCTACAAACAATGGAATGCCCTAAGGGTATTCCAAAAAATGAAATAATAACTCTCAAACTACATGCTATCAAATATATTATTATTGATGGAGAGCTCTTGTGGAGAAGCCCAGAGCGTGTGTTACTAAAGTGTGCTCATGGAGATCAAGCAGAAGATCTTTTGTTTGAAATGCATAAGGGAGCATGTGGAGGTCATTACATGGAAACAACAACTACTCATTTATTACTGAGATCAGGATTTTGGTGGCCAACCATATTCAAAGATGCTCATAGGTTTTTCAAAAGATGTGATGCTTTCCAAAGATTCATTGTTAAGTTAAAAAAAATTGGTAACCTTCCTCTTAGGCTAGTTTCAGTTTAGGCCCCCTTTCAACAATGGGGTATTGATTTCAATGGTGATATTCCAGAAAAATGAAGTGGGGGTCACTCTTGGATCATTTTTGCAACTAATTAATTGAAAAAGTGGGTGGAATCAATCCCCACAGGAAAATAAATAAGAAATGTAGTGATAGAATTTTTTATGAACAACATATTGAGTAGATTCAGAGTCCTAGAAAGAATTATTTATGATAAAGCCATGTGCTTCAGATCTAAAGAGTTTACTAACTTCTACAATAAACATGGAATATGTATTTATTACTCATCTCCCTATCACCCTCAAGGGAATGTAAAAGTAGAATCTAGCAATAAGAATTTGATGAAAATCATCAAACAAGTGATTGAGAAAACAAAGAATGCATGGGATTCAAAACTGCAACTTGCATTGTGGGTAGATAGGACCACAATCAAAAAGGTTATTGGGTAATAACCATTTAACCTAGTCTATGGGGTGGAAGCAAGGATACCTCATAAAAACTTGATAAAGATGTGCAAATTTTCTCAAGAATATGATGATGACATATGTGATGAGATGCAAGAAAGGATGAACAAGCTAATTAAGCTTGACGAAACTAGAAGAGAAGCTCATAAAATAAATGAGAACCTGTAACTTCATGTCAAGCACTTGTATGATAAAAATTCCATTGAAAGAAAATTTGAAGTTCAATGTATGGTCTTAATGTGGAATGCAAGGATGAAAGATAAAGGAAAAAATGGGAAATTTGATCCCCTATGGCTTGGCCCGTATTTGATTGCAGATACACATAGGGAAGATTCATACTTCTTGTAGTCCCTAATAGGTGAAATTCTAGATCTTTCAATACATACACTATTCTTGAAGCCCTATTTCTCTTGAAATAGGTTGCGTTCCATGTACATTGTATATTCTTGTACATAGGCTTGGTGTGTTTTCTTTCAGCTGCGTATGTTGGCCTTGTCTGGGCTAGCTCCTATGTTTTTGTTTCTCTATGTTAGTCTGCTACACCTTGAGATCTAGTTTCTCACCATACCCACCAGGGGTATGCATCCTTGAGCATGAGCCACTAGTGGAGTTCCTAATTGTTTTTGAAAATTTATGATATGTCTTGCCTTGTCATAGTTCTATGGTTCTAAGTTCATAGGTCATGAATGTTGAACTTTTTAATTTTCCATTGACCTGTTCACCTGGTTATCAATCAATTAAGTTGTTTCTTGAGCCATTAAAATCATTGTCCACACCATCCCCTTGGGTTAGACCTATTGGTCACCATATGCAAATTAATTGTTTTATTTTTTCATGGTTGAGTTGAATTTTTCATGTTTAAGACTTAGGTATTAAGTCTTCTTCATTGAGGGTTAAGTCTCATAAACATAGTTGTGGCACTGTTTTAAGAACTAACATTTTTGGTATGTGTAGAAATAAAAATCCATGGTGGTCATTCGATCAATTCAAGTCAATCTTGACCATTCCCCATGCACTTGTTCTAGATTTTTGCCTATTATTTTATTCATAGTTGATAGCGGGTGATGTGGGTCAATCCTGACCACTCCCTGCTATCCTATGTGGGTCACTCCTTTACTAATAGATTTTCAAGGGGGCAGTGGGTGATTGTCATGTGGAGAAACCTAGAAGACTTAGAAGCATTGGAGAAAAGGGTGAATATTAATCAAATATTTTCACATGGGACATGAATGATAAATGATGTGCTACTAAATGAAGGTATAGTGCACTTTTTTTTAGATCTTTTAATGTGGGTTGTTGATGGTGTAGGAGGAATACTATCGTAGGCCATTAACTATGACTAAGATGTGAGTAAGTGGAATCCATGAGATTTAATCTTAGCCCTTCCTCGTCTGCCTGTTGATAAAAGGAGTGCATGGTTTAAGGACGACAGTGGCGAGGGGAAGGGGACATGTGGATTTTGACTGTAGTGACAAAGGAGTGGTGGATCGCATGACACATTAGCAAGTGCTTCCATGTGGCTTATTGGAATTTAATTAATATTGTGGATAAATATAGTCAGGTTTTTTCAAATCAATATGGTTAAATCTGGATCATTCATTAATTAATATGTCCATGTGATTAACAAATAGTATTCAAAACTCAATTTAAGGGCAAGTGAGCCATTCTAGTTTGCACAAGTGAGCCTTAATAAAAGAAAGGACATCGAGCTACCAAAGTAGAAGATTGCATAGCTATTAAAACTTGTCTTGAAATCATAATTGAGCATTGTGAAGGATATTCTGCATGCTTGGAGAGCTCGTGCTATGGTTTTTAGGCTTCTTAGATGTTGAGGCTAGGGTTATCAACTTGCGAAAGAGCCAATAAGTATATTATTGCCTGCTCATCAGAATTATTGATAAATTGTGTTTTCGCAAACCTCTAAGTCAATTAGGGTTTTTTCTTGGTTCTACATTTTAAGGTTTGACATTCATTAAGAAGAATTGGTTAGTCTTGCATTATCATAATTAGTCTCGAACCCTTATATAAGCTGAAAGTTTTGTTGCAAGAAATCCATAAGCCTTGCCTTGTATTACATTTTGTGTCATGGCTCCCAAGGAATAGTCAACAACATCCTCATCTAAATGAGAGATTTTTGTACCCAAAAGGCCTTTGAATAAAGATCTTACATACCAGTTTCCACTCTCGCCAAGTAAAAAACCTAAGGTTCAGTTACTTCTCTAAGGTCCACATGTAGTTGAGGGTTTGATTGACAAGAATAATTCTATAAAGGATGTCAAATTACCTTATATCGGATGGGAATTGTTGTTTGGATGGTTGAGAAAGAGAAACATGGGTATTCTAGTCGATAACCCTTGGAATTGTGACTTGGGAAAGTTAATTGTGCCAAATGTCTACATGGATGTTGAATTGATCAAAGCAGTAGCCAACAATTATGACCCACTCACAAGGATAATAAGGACATATGATGGCAAGGAAAAAGGTTAAAATTACCAAGGAGGAATTTTATCTTATGTTCAGACTCACTAGGTGGAATGATGAGGGTATGTGTAGGATCATGATGGGCCAAAAGTGGCGATATGTAAGTGATATGATGGCCGATGTGGTTGACAACTTTCTTTTTTTACCCAAACTTGATGAAACGAAAAGGGTTTTTAAAGGAGATTCTTAGCTTTCCACAAATATAAATTATGCTTTACTTCAAATTTAATAAATTATTATTATCCATTTTCTATTTGAATTACAACTGAAGTCCTGATTGATAGGCTGATTAAAAAAAATCTATAGATTTCAAAGGGTATCACATTTTTGAATCTAAAACATGCATCACATTCTATGCTTCACATAATATAGGATTAAAAAAAAAAGAATTGAATTTCATAAAGATTTGAGCAAGTTAAGGTGGTTAGACGTATGAGTTTTTATATTTTTAAAAAGTTGTAATAAAAAAAATCATAATTAATTATTTACTTGGAAAGAAAATACAAAAAAAATGCATCACATCGGAACATGAGTCTTCTACTTATATCTAAAATCTTATAAAAAAATATTATCATTTTATTGTGGTTAGGGTGGTCAGACAGACACCTACTTCTTATTTTTTCCCTGAAATTTAAGTACTATTGCATTAAAATTTCAAATTTTCACCAAATAGATTCAAAAAAAAAAAAAAACCTAGTATTTTAGAAACTGCATACAATTTGCAACAGATTCTATTCTTAAATTATTTTGAAATAATATAGATAACTTATTCAAAATTTTACGTCAAGTTGCCTAACTAGTTTTTTCTGAATTTTATTGCCACTTAAGGGCCTATCTTTTCCATGATGATCCTGTACATGCCATGAAATGCCTAAGATTAATGAAAGCCTCCTTAAAGAGGAATTTGATAAGAATAAAATTACATTCAGAGTCCATGTCTTTCCAAGGTATCTAGCTAAAATTGGAGGCTGAAGGATTACAATAGGGCAATTTGATAAGGAGCCTTTCCCTGTCAATTATTTTATATCTTACTTCCAATAAACCTTTTACTCCATTTTCCAAATAATTGGTTATGTTCCTATCATGGGAATGACTATGGTATGGATGTATATGGAAGGCCATATTTAACACCCCCAATAGTGTATTGTATATGACTATGTAGGGTTTCTTAGAGAAAGTATTCATGAGGGTTTGATAAGGTTAAAGAAAGGAGTAGATGGAGTAAGGTTTATTTGGTATTCATTGTTGATGCATATGTTTTTGTTCAAAGGTGCACCTTACTTTGGGCAGAATATGGTTTTGGATAGGAAAGATGATAACTTGTATTTTCTCATGCAATGTTGGAATACTTTCTTAGAATAGGATGATAGGACATATGACTATGTGACATTTTAGAATTAGTTTTCTTTAGAGTTGAAGAGAGACCTAGTTGTGAATATACCTAGAATTCCTAGAGTTGGGGGTTGATCAATACTGGGGAGATATTATCCCATACCCTGATTATACTATTTTAAGAGTATATGGTTCCACTTTTTCACCCCAATTTCTACCAAGGTATGTACTAGATAGAATTAGTTTCCTAGAGGTAATATGGGAGCTAGGAAGTGTCAAAAATTAACATTTATTGAATCATGCAAAAGGAACATTATTTCCTTTGTATGCATGTTTTTTTGATTTTGTGATGACAAAAGGAGGCTAGAATAAGATACTTGATATGATTAAGGCCTACTACATGCAGAGAGTAGTAGAGAGGATCATATATGAACCTGGACGCTTCATGTCCTAGTTGAAGGAAAGAAATAAGATTTATAAATTTGTGCACATCTTACAATTCTTGGAAGATGTGATAAGAAATGTGTTTGATCCTGTAGAACAAGAAAAAAGAAAGGAAAAATGGATTTCTTTCAAAAATATGCAGGGAAGGATAAAGAAGCAAAAACCTTATTTCATTATTCTTCCATAGGTTGATAAAGTTATACAAAAGGTGGAGCATGTGTCACAAAATTTTGAGAAAATAGTGGGCCATCTTGAAGGTGAGAGAATAATTAAGAATAAGAGGAAATCCCCCATTAAACAAGAACAAGTTGAGGGAGATATCCTTCATATGGAAGTGAAAATTGCGCCTCAAGCACTTGATGAACCAAAAATAAAGTTCTTTGTGAGGAAAAGGAGTAAGCCAAAGAAAGATTATACTGTTCCTACTCCATCCCAACAAGGGGAGTAAATACCTCCTTCTCCTATGCTACAAGTACCTCCAGCATATCCTCCAATGCCAAAAGGGCCTATAATTATAGATATTGGTGCTCCACCATCAAGTGCATCACCACAAAAAGGAGCCCTCCTTGAAGAAGTAGATTGTTGAAGTAACATGTTTGGTGGATTATGTTGATGAAGATTCTGATGATGATATTTTGGTATCAAAAAATAAAATACAAGAAGGAATGTCCATTGTTCTAGTACTGAGGGTAGCACAACAATTAAGTATGAGGTAATGTAAAGTTGACTTGACTGGGATCAATGGTAAAGATGATATGCAAATATAGGCATGTACAAAGTTTTTGGATCATGATTCATTTGAAAAGTCTCAAGCTTTTCTAGAGTTTGCATACATGGCTAAAAGAGATGAATATGTCAATATTTTGGCCATAGGAAGAATTCTTTATCCAAAATTGCCTAATGCTACCATTCAAGGAAAGCTTTTGAATGAGATGAAGGCTAAGTTCTAAAATATGACTACAAAGGAAGGTAGAGAATTTGTTAGAAATAGTGGTATTCCGTTACTTCCAGAGTGGGATTTGGCTTTTGCTATATCATTTGATACAACAAAGAGGTGTGATAAGCCTCTTTACAATTTAGAAGTTGTGATTGTATTGCAAGGGCCTACTTTTAGTGAACAATGGGATGCATTGTCTATTTGGTCTTTGGCCCCAAGTATAAGAAAACCTTATATTTTTGTGCCTACACCTAACTACAAAGGAGGCCTAATAATAAAGAGGGTGTCAGACACATCAGCCCTAAAGGTAGCCAATATGTCAGTGCATCTTGTAGAATTCACAAGGGCCACCGTAGAATCAGTAACTATAGAGAAGGAGAAGCTTAGAAAAGAAAACAATAATTTTTTGGTTCAATATGGAAAGATTGAAGAACAAAATATGCAGCTGCAAAAAAAGGTTGTATTATTAAAGGGAGAAGCTGCAAAATTTGCAACCACAAAATCATGAACATGCTACTATTGATTCCCCTACCACTTCTCAAGAGGTTGCGCCCCTTGAATTTAACACTGAAATAAGTTCCTCATGGGAAATTGTGCCATATAACATGGGAAGCACACCCATTTCAATAATAGATCCTAGTACATCAAAAATACCACAGGTTGAAGGAGATATTAGAAAGGATGATTTGCTTAGGAAGTTAAATGAATATAAAGGAAAGTGTGATGATCATGATAAGGATATTTGTAATAGCAATATGGAGATTGTCACTATAGTATTGGAGCACCTAAATAGAGGGGTAAATAACATTTTGAATAGTATTCATCATAACTATTCATCAATCATGGTTTCCTTGAATAATTTTTATAATGATAGGGAAAGAGCTATTCCACTTATGGAAAAATGGATCCCTAGGATGAAGGAATGAAGATTGATGTCAGTTGGAGCTAACCAAGATGGTAATCCCCATGAGAAGTTCAATCCC
The DNA here is from genome assembly GCA_007115665.2 of Sequoiadendron giganteum. Taxonomy (NCBI): domain Eukaryota; kingdom Viridiplantae; phylum Streptophyta; class Pinopsida; order Cupressales; family Cupressaceae; genus Sequoiadendron; species Sequoiadendron giganteum. Next base: position 362,863,390 of record CM021102.1, on the reverse strand, counting down.
ACTAATATTCTTTTATGTAAAATGGAAGGGTACAACAAAAACATTGAACTTTTGGTAATCAAGATAAGGGATCTGGTGAAGTCCTTTCATGAATCACATCATGGTCTCCTTCCATCCATTTTAAGAGATGATGGTAATATAAAAACCCTGCAAGAGTGGAGGGATGAAACTAACAAAACTATTTATGATCAAGCAGTTTCAATTTGTCAAAAATATGATATGGGCACACTAAAAATCAATATGGATATGTTGGCTCATACGAAGATTGTCTTGTTAGAATTTGACAGGGAGGCCAACCAAATTGTTACCAAGCATGCACCTTATAGAGAACAAGTTGATGAATTCATGAATTTCAACCAGCCTACTGATGATGAATTCAATACATGGATAGGTATATATTTGGAGGGGGTGGTGAATTAATAGAAAGAGGCAAGGTGGTGATTTGAAATTTTGATTTTGAAGTCTATAGTCATGATGAGTCAGGGATAGGTGAAAATGCACTACATAGCCTATATTTAGTAAAATTAGGCTTTTGCTAAAGTATAGAAAATAGAATGCATTTTCTTCAAATTAAATTGATGATAGGGTAGTAAATGTGGACATTCTCTTTGTCCTTTCCATTATTTTTCTTTCATTTCCTTGGTTCTTTCACTTGGTGTACGTGGGAACATTTTTTGAGGAAACTACTTGAAGATACCTTCTAGAAGGTGGGGAATGAATCTCCAACAATGAATTAATATTATTCTTTTCAAATGTGCCTTTTGGAAGGTGTAGTATTCTACACCAACTAAAAGGAGGTGTTTGTTCTGATGATGAATATTCAATTAGTTTGGTGTAGCTTCTCATAGGGGAATATTTTCTATAGAATTCTAGTCCATTTGTACAGGTCTCTTATTGAATTCTAGATCTGTGTTATGAAAATTAAAAATATAGAGACCCCATATAAGAAGTCTATATCTTAAGTTTAGAGTCTAGCATACAAAAAAAAATTAATTGTATGGTTTCTAGGCATATCTAAACAATAATGAATATCTCATGAGTCTATTGTCTCTCCAAGTTTTACATTGTATCTTAATTATTATGAAAATATTGATCAAAGATGATTTCATTAATCTTCATTGTCATTATACTTTGATGTATTTTTTAATTTAGGCTCTAGTTCAATGGATCAGTTAAAATGGTTTGATTGAATTATGAATTCATATACACATTTAGTGGATTTGATAAGTAGTCATAGAATCTGAATATTGATGTTTGGGTTATAAGACAGTCTCACGTAGATCATAGATGTTTAGAATTAAATTCACCTTATAGTTTGATTTTTTGTGTTCCGACTCCTTGCCCAAAAGTTATGGCACTAGTTGTAGGTATTATTTATATCTCCTATTATTCTATTTATCCAATTTGAAAACAATATCCATAAATAATCTTCAAATCATTTTACCTTTTTTAAGTTTGGTATTATATGGATTCTCGGCTTTAGAAGTGTTATCTTTCAAAGGAGTTGCTAATTTCTTTAAAGATTCCACTGATTTACCATTTGTTTGAGTATATATTTGTTAATTGTGTATCGCATGGTATAGTTGTTTAGTAAGATTATATAATGCACATTGTGGGATTACCCTCCCTAGTCTAATAGAGATGAAAGTGGAGGAGGAAAGAGTTATAATGTTTCCTCATTCGTTGGCCAATAGTCTCCTAAGTATTCAATAATTGAAGTTGGCAAGTTCATAGATACTTAGTGGGATTTTCTTGGTTCTCCAAAAATAACCAACAAGACATTTTTGGTGGTGAAATCATCATGGGAAATTAAGGATAAAATATGTTTCAAATAATTTATCATAGTTTTCAAAGAAGGAGGAGGTTTTGCTGAGGAATAAAAGGATTGAAGAAGCTAAGTGTGACGATGGAATCTTTGTTGGTTGATAGTGAATACAGTGGCGGTATTCCATTGAGGCTGAAGGGAGTAGAGTTGGATTAATTTGATCATTGGAAGATGAATTTAATGGAACTAGGGTTGAAGACTGATGAATTGCAGAATGTAAGTGTCCTAGGTATGGATTTATGGGTAGAATTCCCCTCGATTATCGACAAAGAGTCTATCTTATTCCTATTGAGTTGATTCAAGGATGATAACATAATTTTGAATAGACCCTATTTGATCACTAAGTAAGCCATTGAAGCTATTACTGGATTGTGCAATGCTAGTGCCCTCCCTAGGAAGAAGACAATGAAATATAGAGAGGTAGTTGAACTTACTCATATTGAAAAAGACCCCTGAGCTCTATTGATAAATACCATTTTTGATCTTCCAGTAAGATGGATTTGTACTCCGGTGTGAGAGTGTCTAGTGCTACACCTATCATTTAGCTTAAGGAGGGTTAATCCTCATGAAGAAGTAGTTAGATTTTGTCATTTGTGGTTCCCCTCCAGAACCTAAAAGGATGAAAATTAACACAAAAGATGTCATCACTATCTTAGAAGAGAAGTTGAAGGAAGAAGAGTCTCTTCCTAAAACAGATGAACTTCATTTGGTGTTGGATAAGGGTTTTTTTTTTAAATATTGGTGAAATGTAGAATTCCCACTCTCTAGTTAGTAGGCCTAGAATTGAAGATGCTTTAGTTGATTGTCTACTCAAAAAGGGTATTACTCTATCTAATTTTTTTGACTCATTACCAGATGATCTGGTAGAAGTTGTTGAAGAAAGGTTGTTGTGGGAAGGATTTAAAGGACATAAGATCCAAGCTATGATTGAGAGAAGGTGTGTCAAAGCCAGAAAAAGTTATCCAAGCACATTTGTGAGAAATAGAATGCATTAAGGATATTTTTGACATCTACATGTATTGTTTCTAGTGGCCTACTACTATTGATAACTTTAGAACCAAAGTTGAATCTATTGAATCTAAATTGAATGATATTGAGAAGTGCTTCAACTTTTTCAAAGATAAAGATGTAAAACAAAGAATAAGAGTTGTTGAGTTGCAAGCTGAGTTATTGTCTACCTAGAGATATAGGGAAGACTTGGTTAAAACTTCCTGGTTGGTCAAAAAAATTGTTGAGGTCCAGTTGGATCATCTCTTTGGGATACCTTTTGATGCATAGGATTTTGAACAACAGTTTCTATCTCTAGACTAGTCATCATCATTTGAGCTATTGGATCTACTAGAAAGTATGTGTGCTAGAATGGTTTATGTAGTGCATGCTTGGAAGAGGATTCTTCCAACTATGAAAGAAAGGTACAAGAAAAAATTTCATTTGAAAAATATTATTTTTACTTGATTTCTTGAATGTTCTTATTTGGCCCTTTGCCTTTGATAGAAAAAGGGGGAGAAAATGAAGAGAAAAAAAAAACAAAAAAGAGGAATTGAATTGCTTGACAAAGGGGGAGTGCTTGGAGTATTTTTTTGCAGTTTTTATGGTTTTGAGTTTCTGTTGTTTTTTCATCAATGCCAAACGGGGAGATTGTTGAGAAGATTTTGTATTATTGCCATTGATGTCAAAACTTGGGATCCGTAAGGTTGTGCTTCAAATGATATATAAAAATTATCTATCATATCACATAGTATGGATGTTATCCTTGATCCAGATATGGCAATATTTCTTTTTGGGACATCTTTAGAAGATAGTTAATGTAGAATAATGAAGACTAAGATTTTGATATTGGCTACTATGCTTAAATATTTTTTGGAGTATCCTTGTTATTCGAACATTCATGTAGCATGTTACAAGTTTTGGTATATCTAATTGCATTCCTCTAGTTGGTACTAAAATTAATGGAGATCAAGACTTGGACTTGGTTGTAGCATTCTCATTAGCTCTGGAATAAATCTTATGGGTCCCATGGTAACATGGTAAGGAGATATCAATGTGCAACCTATACTTTGGGTTAGGTGCTAGTGTACCAAGCCTTATTGAATATCTCAAGGTTTTTCTTCAAGCTGACATGTTTTGGTAGGTTGATCTATTTTTCCTACACACACACACATATATATATATAGAACATCTCTTTGATTTTAAATATGTAGAGTGGTGTGTGCAAACAATGATAAGGGTGCAAATGATTGTGTGACAAGGAAAAAGAAGGAAGTGAAGGAAAGTGTTAGGAAGAGGCAATCTTTATTGCAGAGGTTGTGCAAGGAAGGTGGGCAGAAGATTCTTGACCAAATCTAATATAGACAGATATTATGCTCTTAATCAAAAATGACTTCATGCATATGTAGATGTAGCTTCATCAGTCAATGTTTTGTCTATTTTTTTATCATATTTTTTTGTCTTAATTCAGTAGTGAGCCAACTGCCAGTGAGCCTTTTTACTTTTGGATGTAATAGCCAGGAAATTAGCCCATCATTAGTGAGCCTTACTTGCACTGAGCATTTTAATAGTGAGCCCTTAGAAAAATCACCTTAACCCGTGTTTTATAATGGAGAATTAGAATTCTCCATGGTTTTTCCCATCTTGGGTTTCTACATTAATTCTGGTGTTCATTGCGCATGGTGTATTTGTGTGTTTTCATGCTCATATCTATTTTGATTATTTGATTAATTTAAGATTTCTCTTGATCAATTAAAGTCAATAAAATAATTTTAGGATAACTAATTCACACCCCTTTTAGTTATTTGGACAGTTCAACACATACATTCTTTTGGAATGCTTTGAATCACTTTCTATTTGTAATTATTCCTAGCATACTCTTCTGATATTGGAATGATATTTTCATTTCTCTATATTAACTTTGTCTTATATTTGGTCAGAGAATTCTTGCACCTTATGATATCATCTATAACCTCTTGACTTAATGACTGAACAAGATCCTTATTGACCTTTTTAATCCATTCCTTGAAAGGTTTTACTTCCTTTTCATCTTGTCCTAAAGTTTGAGGATCATAGCTTTTTCGAGCTAGAATTTCAATAAAGCTCTCATCTTTATCCATAAATTTCTTACATATCTTAGTGAGATTTTCCAATCTATTTAAACATTGTGATAAAGTCTCACTTTACCAATTCAATTGTTTCTTCCATTTCTCAAATAATGAAACTTCATATTTTGTGGCTATCTTCTCATTTATCAACTCTCGAACATTTGCGTGAAGAATAAATTTTAGCTTCCACCTCTCTGCATTAGTCTATTCTTGGTGAAATCAGCATTCACCCTCAATTATTTTGTACTTATCATACCAATGGTGTGCTTATTTGTACTTTCCAATTACATCCCTTATTTACTCTTTTCCTTTCCTTACCAGGTATTCCATCCATTCTTCAAACATGCTTACCTTATGGTGAAGTATTATAATAGCATCTACTTGCTCCTTGGACATTAGCATTAGATTATGTGGCAACTTAGTTTGTGACTGACCAAATTAGGCTAGTAACCTGATGAAATTTTCAAGGAAAGAAATTTTTTCCTTCAATTCTCTTGTCTTTTTCTTGTTCTTCTTCAATTGGGCGATAATAGTTTCTACATTTACTTTCATCTCTTCTAATTCCTATCCCCATGATGAATGTCCTACATCAATTTTTGTCACCCTATAATCCCTAGCTATTATTTCATGATTTCTCATCTCTCTTACTGGAGTATCTATCTAGAGAGTTCTCATTCCATCTACATTCATTTTTACAGTATGTCTTATCTTTTCTCTAACTCTAGGTTTAAGGATTTATATTCCTTGCATTAAAATTCTAAAATCTAGAGGCACCAATTCCTCCTCCAATGGTGGATCCAACTTGTTTACTAACCAGTCAGATGCTTCTTCATTTTGTTCTAACTCTTCAATATTACCTTGTTCCTAATGATTAGCATTTTTCAGGAACTTCCTCTCTCAAACTTTCAACATTACTTATCACAACCTCTATAACTTTAACACTCTTTGTACTCATCTACATGGACTCTAGATTATCTTGATTAGTCACTATTTATTTCTCTTTGAGATGTGCATTCTCCTATCCTACCATGCTCTCAACATCAGTCCTTGGAGCATTCTTTTCTTATTGTCCTAAAACATAAAGATTCCCATCATTTCTTGGTTCACCACCCAAGGTGTGTGAGGACTTTATACCTTCATTTTTATCCTGAATTTCTCTCAATTTATCAATTTTTTTTGGTTTCTCAACAATATTTTCAGTTCTTCCTTACAGATGTTGATCTTTAATTATATCCTCTTCATCAAAAATATGAATGGGGTTCTGACCTGAAGTGTCCCTTGCTCCTCCTTCATCTATTTCTTTAGGGTTTCTCGTTTCTAGAGAAAGTAATTCTATTATAAAATATTCTTCTTTATTTTAAAGATACTACCCTATATGTGATACATATTCCACTAATGCTTGCATCATTGGATCTCTTTTAGATCACTTTTCTTTAAACTATTTTATCTTAGCAATAATTTCTCTAGTTGCTCCATTACTTCTTCTTTAGTTAAGTTAGGACCTTCTTCTTGAATTATAGGATTCCCTCCTATGGATTTCCTCATTGCCATTGTATTGATCGAGGGTGGAGAAGTAAATATATTTTCTACCTTCTGTGATGCAAACCTTGTCTTAGCATATGCCTATGTTTTCATTCTCACATCCTCGCCAAGCATAGGCTGAATTCTTGTCTTTTCTATGGAAGAAAATGCTTCCTTTTGAATTTACATTACATTGGTCAGAGTGGACATAGTCTCTTTGCACTCGCTAGTTTGTAATGACACCATTATAATTCTCTGGCTTGAGGTATTAGGAGCTTCCTCCTCAATTTTCTCGACTGCCTCTATTTCTACAATATTTCTTTTCTTTCTAGCAGTCACTCCATACCCCAATTCATCCAGCAAAATTTCTTTCTCTTGAAATTACATAGGTATGTGGGTTCTATCCTAGTTTGTTTCAGTGATTCAACGTAACAATTAATCAAGTATTCAGTATATTTCAATACTTTCTTAGAAATCTCTTCGATCATTACTAGCTTTTCCTTTGTATAACCTAGGTCTAGGATGGGTTCATCAAAAACATTTTCTAAATCATAAAATGTATTCAATACCTCTCCATTATCAGTATCCAATTGTTCTAGAATATCATGAGTTCCAAGAAAAAAATTTCTTCAAATTTCAACCTTTGGTATGAAATTTTCCTCACATCATGTTCATCATCACAATTAAGCCAAAAAATCCTTTAGATGATAAACATGAGTGCACTTCTTGCATATTTTCTTGGGAATGTTTTCCTCTAAATTATAGTTTTACTATTGGAGTGCAAAGAACTCCAACCCATAGAGTTTCAACTCCTACTCACACATATCAACACTTTTGGATGCAATACACTAGTAATTCCCAATTTTGATGGGGAATTTAATATAGCATTTCTTGCAGGCTTGTTGAAAAGAGCATGAGATGGATGCACCTATCTCAAAAATTCTAGTAACAAAATTTTATCCAATGCATACTTAGCTAGCATGATGGGGTATCCCATAAATCCTTCCACCATAATATAGGTGAAAGTAGAAAATTGAATATACTACTCCGCAACAAACTGGATAACACTCTGTGCTTTAAGGGATATTTTTTTGGCTTTGTCCCCTTCCATTAATATTATAGGCTTCATAGAAAACACATCATTTAACCTCCGATAAAGCTCCTAGTACTAATGGATAGTAATCTGGGCCATATGAGCACAAATCAAATTATTACCTAGTTCTCTCGCCAACATACCAAATTTGTTCAATCCTTGTATATTTTCCATCAGGGCACATGAATAGATAACAAATGAAGACATGGTGAACCATTGGGTGGATAAGAATGTCATCATCTACTCATGCAGCTTGTCACTGATAAAATTGATTGAGTGAATTTGTATAGGTCCTTCCATTATTTTCACTATAAGCCTAAACATGCAAGGTTTGAACTTTTTGGCATCTTTGCATCTAGCTATTCTACTTAGTAGGGTTATTATATCTTGAAAATCCTGAATAAATGTTGACCTTGGTATTTTCTTCCTCTACTTCATAGGCTTCTCCCAAAACCATGTCAAACTCATAAACCTCTTGTTTTGTTCCTCTACATTCAGGTATGTTGTGGCTAGGACTTGCATATCCAACATATTTATGTGTTTGAATGTGGGAATCCCAAATGTATATACAATTCCCTCTATGGAGAGGTCTACATATACTCTTCCTTCTTTCTTATTGACCCTCTTATCTAGGCCATACCATCTAATACATTCTACTACTAGTTTAGGGGTGTCCATTGCTAGTAGAAACCCTCCTACCAAATATAGTCTGCTTGCAATGATATTCTTAGTACACTAAGAGGTACACACTTGCTAAATCTATGTAGTAAATTTATGATAACTAAATCCTTCTAAGTGAGTATCTGTAATTGTCCCACCAAATGATACATCCTATGAAAAGGGGAATTTGAATTCCTCTTTTATTTTATTCCTACTAGAATTTCTCATATTTCTATTGATTAACTGCATATTAGCAAATGTGAGCCTTGTGTGCGAGCTAGGGATAAATTCAATCATTCGTTTTTCAATAATTCATAAAATTTATTTTATTCACGACATTTATAGTCTACAATTAGGTTAATTTATTTATAAATAATTAAAATTTTAATGATGTAACCAATGGTAACACCATTTAACTATTGCAATGTTTTTAGATAATGTTGATTGCTTGTTGTCATTAATAGTTCTCATTGATGTCAACATATCTTGGTTGTGTGACCAATGTTCTTTTTTGGTTCTTTGGTGATCTAAATTGGCCTATTTTTGGATGTAATGTTGTAATGATTTATCTTGTGTTGTATCTATCTTGGTCCCATTTCTCTT